>JAYESA010000005.1:314549812-315149812 GCA_036927795.1 Iris macrosiphon | reverse complement strand
AATTTATTTTATCTCTGCTTTACGAAGACAACCTCGAACCCCTACTTTACGCGGACTTCCTTGAAATCTCTGTTTTAGATAAAACAACCTATAGTGTATATTAAGATTGTAGAACTTAGAAGGCCATACCTCTTTTAGGTCAACTAGCGACTTAGACAAGGAATTAGAATAATAACTGTAGATATTGTAGAGTCTTATCTTTTTATGAATTTGAATTGTTTTGTTTATTCTCATATCATAATCTAGCATACTTAAATTGCTGTCCTACCTTGACTTATGATGCTATTATAGCCTAGTTTTGCAAGCTTATTCTTTATCGAGCTTGTTCATGACACATGTGTTATTGGGGCCTGATCCACCCCACTAATACAATTGTCTATTCAGAATCAGTGTATTACGGTCTGATCAATCTTAGTGCATTTTGATTCACCCTTCGCATAACTACTTTACGTGGATTGAGATATATAGTGATTAGTAGACAAATATACTTGCCCTCTAGATATGTCTGAGCATATCGTATCAGTTACGTAACTGTACTGATACGAGCATGTGAATAGAAATTACCAAAAATAATATTTCAATCCACAACTACTTTGACAAATCCCATTAAATTCTTTAAACGCCTTGATCCCCACACTTCTAATCTATTACCTCTTCCTTGAACTCTTGATTACTGTTTTTCGTCTTCCCTTATTTCGGAAAGATGAAACCTCATACTTAGTATAAATACGAAAGTGCATTGTTTCTGTAGCCATTTCTGATTGTTTCTTGGGTAATTACCAAACCCTATTAGTAGAATAGATTACAGTTTTAAAACTGTGCTACCTTTAGATGACCCTTCATTACCTACGTACGTTCCTGATACGTGCATCACTATGGCAGCGTGAGATTTTTATTTTTGCCTCGTAACTCGGGTCAAATTCAGAACTCAAGTGTTATGATAAAGAATATATCATTTTGTTGTCAGGAGTCTAAATAGATTTTACCTGAATGAACAATTGATTAACTCCTGAATGGATAGCAGCACCTATGACTAGGTTGACTTATAAGGATTAAGAATTCCTATGGACCAACGAGTGTCAAGCCGCTTTCGAGGAGTTGAAGAAGCAACTGACCATAGCACCGTATTGACTATTCCATCCGGATCAGACGGTTGTGATCTACAGACGCATCAGGAAAAAGTTTGGGATGCGTATTAATACAGGATGGCAAGGTAATGGCATATGCATCCTGACAATTATGAGTACATGAGAAGAATTTGGAACTTGCAACCGTCGTAATTACTCTGAAGCTAGGAAGACATTACTTATATGAGACAAATCGTAAGATTTCACGGCATACCAGTCAGCATTGTACCAGACAAGGATTCACGTGACCAGAGTTGGTGGTCAACACCGTAGAGACAGTTAAGTAAATACAGGACACTTGCAAGCAGTGCAAGATAGACAGAAGTATTGAGCAGACCGTCATCATCGTCCCTTGGAATTCAAAGAGGACGATCATGTCATCTTGAGAATATCACCTACTAGAAGCACCATTCGATTCGGAGGATGCAGCAAGTTGAGGCAAAGGTATATTGGACCATTGACGTGCTAGAAAGAGTGGGAGTAGTGCCATATTAACTTGCGCTACCACCTTCCCTTGAGAGAGTACCTAATGTATTCCACGTATCGTAACTCAGGCGATATATGACAGACAGCAGTCATATTCTCAACCATTCGGAGATCACCATTAGTCCGAGCTTGTCGTATCAAGAGCAACCCGTGGGAATCCTTGATCATCGAGAAAAAGTATTGAGAAATCAGTCTATTCCCTTGGTCCGCATGGCATGGAAGCATGACGCGCCAGGAGAATCTACTTGAGAGCTTGTGGACGACATGCGTAAACATTTTTCGAACCTATTCATAAACCGAGATATAAATTACTTTGTTAAATTATATCTTATGCCGTCTTTGACTCTATCCCGGCTTAGTTTTAATTTCGAGGACGAAATTTTTATAAGTTGGGTAGATTGTAAACCCCCTCGACCAGATTTCAGTATTTCTAGGATTATTTTAACAATTTAGGATTTATGGCAATATTTTAAATTATTTTGCTTACATATCCTATTGACATGTGCACCTGTCCATCACCTAATTATTTGGAGCTTTACCTTGACTGTTATCTCCGAACAAAATTTACATATCTGTCATAGACATGCTAGACTATTTTTCTGAATTTTGTGCACTCCCAGATGCTTTATTTTGAGCCTCGGTTGAGACGCACAAATATCGTTACAAAAGTCCGTATTTATTTCCTATTTAATTTCCTGCTCTTTATCCACCTCTGTACCAATAGAGATTTGAGGCCCAACCTGCACCTGTTTTGCCCAAACAAAAATACGATAATTTTCTACACTGAGTATACTCCATTTAGTGTATTAACACCGTAGAAAAATTATGACCCTACCTGCCTCTAAATAATTAGAGAACACCGTGCGCAGTATTTATTAATTAATAAATACAATGGGCCGTATCACCCAAAACCAGACCCAGTCCCTGCCCAGACTCACCCCCACCCCCTCGGGACCCTCACACAGCTTTTTCCTTCAATCCTGTGAATTTTAGTATTTTTCAGGAATCGGATGTTTTCCCAGACAATTTCGTAATTGCGCAAATTCCCAAAATAGGACAATTCCGCAATTTATGAAACTACAGGGACTTTCCTGCAAATTGCAGTGCGAGGTATCACCCACTCACTGGCCGGTGAACCTGCACCGTCCATTTGGATGCGGGACCCACCCGAAAAGATCCCGAAAATATCCCAAAAATATCCCGAAAATATCTCAAAAATATCCTAAAAATATCTATAGATATTTTTACTTATTTATTAATAAAATTCTTTATAAAAAGAAAATAAAAGAAAAATAAAATATAAAAAAAACAAAACCCAAAATCCCCTGTCCGCAGTCGACCGACCTCCCCTCGCCGGAGCGGCAGCCTACCCCGCCGCCGGAGCCGCTCCGCCGACCCTCCACCGTGGCGAGCCTCTCCCCCCCCCCCCCCCCCGCTGGCTTCTTCTCCCCGACTCTCCCTCTCTCCCCCTCCTATTCTCCTCCTCCTCCCCGCCTGTGCGTCCCCGCGGCCGCCGGCGAGTTCCGCCCCCCCCGACCCCTCGGCCTCCTCCTCCTCCTTCCCTCTCTCCCTCTTCTCCTCCGCCCAGCCGGCCGCGTCCGCCCGCCGCCGCCGCTCCTCTCTCCTCCCTCTCCTTCCTCTGCTGCCACCCCCCCCCCCCCCGCCGGCCTCGACAGCCACTCTGACTCCTCACCATGAACCCCCCATGGCCAGAGACACTCCAGACCGAGGCTTCCCCGTCCGGTCGGCAGCACCCTTCCCTGATCCAGCACCTCCGTCGACGAGAAGACGACCCCGGAGCCCTCGACCTGGACGAGAGCAGCGGGATTCCACGCAGACACGGACACAGCCCTTGGACACGTGTCGGACACATGTCGGACACGAAGAAGTTTGGTTTCCGGAGCCCTGTTCAGGTATATTTTCCTCTCACCTCGTAGCTCTGTTTCCGATTCCGTCAGTTCCGTCGTGTAGACTGTATAACCCTCTCGGTGCCCGTGCAACCCGTTCGGAGCATCGCGTCCTGTGGCGATCGCAAATCGCGATCCAAAAACAGGAAAAACAACGACCCGATTCACCCCAGAACTGGGTAGGCCCCGCCAAACGGGACGACTTGGTCGCACGCGGTCTTTACCGAAACGTGCGCAACGTTGATACGGACGTGTAGGAATTCGGAGAAGTTGATTTGGATGTGCGTGCACACCAGAATCAACGCGTATCCGCCGACACCGCCCCGTATCCGTCAGTTCTGGAACACGCAACAACTATGTGTACACACGTCGGATCGAGACAAAACTTGCACCATCGGACTCGTAGCGATACGCTGGTCCTGTGAGCCAAGTTTGGTTCGATTCTGAGAACGTTGACAAAATCGCGTATCGTGGGCCCCACCGGCTCCACTTGACGGGTGATTTTATGACCGGCTCACCGGAATCCAATTCTGGAAGTTCTGTTGGGTTCGTATCGACGTTCTGGACTTGTAGACACTAAGTTTGGAAAATTTGGAGACCTTTGACCCTGACACGTTTTTCGGTGCAAAGTGGGCCCACATGTGGACCCCGCTTTGACCGAAAACTGTCATTTTTGCCCCTGTGTCCAAATTGGACTTAAGGACAGGCGTTTCTAGCTATTTGATATTTTCTGAGACTGTTAGTGATGTTTGTTTCAGCATCCGGAGACATTTATTCTGAGGCCATAGTTTTTGACTTTTGGCACTTGACATCTGGACGTTATATTTTGCAGCTCTCTTGCCAGGTAAGTATACCTTGCCTTGTTGTACTGTTAAATTCAGTTATTGTTAGTTATATGTTTATTTATTTTAATATTATATAAATGTGTGCGTCTGAGCAGACTCGGGTGCAGTCAACGATGGCGTTGACGTTAGGACTTGTGTCTGACCTAGTGTCTAGTAGACCCACCTAAAGTTGTGAAGTTATTGATATAACTTCTCAGGCCTTGACACGTATAATTACACGTCACAGAGTGAGTACATGTAGGGACGCGTGCCTCATGCGCGACTGGCCATCAGTGTGAGCAACACGTGTAGCGGTATTTAGCTCAGTTGTTTATTTTATTGAGACTTGCATCATAGTAGGAGGTGTCCACGTCGTTTTCATGACTTGTACATCTATATTGGGCGAGAAAGATACTAGTAGGCGTATGGGACACCCCCTCCTTGATTGTTTTATCCTTCGTACCATGCTCCTCGGAGATGGTCGATTGCAGAGTGCCCTTGAGTCAGGGGGCATATGACACATATACTAGCCAGTCCCGACGATTGGTGAATTACGTCAGCATATGTCTAGCCACACATTCCCATGCGTACTACAAGGTCTTTAAATTGCATTCACTTAGATGGTTAGCACACCCCATTTATTTATTCAGTATTTACATTATGGCATGTTATTTTTCTGTATCTTGCTATGTCCCTCTGAGGACCTGGTCCCCTGCCAGGTGTATATGTTTCTTGAGTATTCGCAGGAGCACAGATCCGGACAGGCTACTTATATTACGATGAGGTCTTCTCTTCGAGCCTCGTGATTGTCAGATGTTGTTCTTATATGGTGTGTATCTGGTTCCTTTTATATTCTATTTCGGCAGTGTATTTGTTTCCATCCGACTATCATTCTCTAGTTACTTTATATTGAGATCTAGTTACTTGGTTATTTGTTATTCATGTATATTTGACTCTGTGGATGATATTTAGATATTACCCTGTGACTTGTGATTAGTCTTATCACTTGTGAATTTATTGTTCATATACAGCGTACGCACGTATATATGGTTTCCATATATTGGAGTTGCCATATATACGGGCGGCTGGCATAGTTACGTATCCTGGTCCTACGTATTTTGGGACTGGGACGTGACATAAATAAAATTAAAGATAATTTAAATAATTTATATATAATCTTATTAATATCTATTAATACTAAATTAGCATTTATCTAATATTAAGACTATATATATCCAAATAAATCCTAAATAATTTCAAAAATCTAAATAAATTTCTTAAATTTCTAAATAAATTACAAAAATATATAATTAAATATTTTAATCTAAAATAAATATTTGTTAGAAATAATATGCAAGTATGGACTCGTAGTAAATCATGAAAGTCCTAAAAATTTAGGTTCCCTATGTTTTAATTACCCAACAATTCTAGAAAAATCTCCAAACAATCTAAAATACCCTAAAAATGATTCTAAATAAATATTTACATAATTAAATATACTAAGAAATTTATTTTCTAATTAACTAAGAAAATACTTTAAAGTAATTCAATATTTAAAATAATCTATAATAAATATAATAATATAAAATACACACAAAATGCCTATCTTGGGTGAGGGGGTTTACAGTTTTCGATCTCGGATTTCTTGACCTTAATTCTCCAATCCTTCGACCTGATTACTCAAGTTTTCCGACCCTCGGACCTCTGTCAATAGAGGTCTCTATTTATAGAGTTTTGGTGACAGTGACCACTCAGTCGGCATAGAAACCGGGTAGTGGAAAGTACAACACCCTTTTACACGATGGTTACAATAACCGTTGCCCATGTATAGATGACCTTTTGAATGAGCGTGTGATACGTGTCCCTTTAAGAGATAATACGTATAACAGCTGCGAAGATCACGACATAAAAGCCACGTAGACAGTTATCCCTAGCGTAAAAAAGGTTGGCGTAGAAGCCAATAACTGTCACCATGGCGTAGAAGCCAAAGAGTTATCAAACCGGCATAGAAGCCGAGTGGGAGTAGAACCGAGTAGGTTTAGAAGCCGAGTGGGCGTAGAAACCGAGTGGGCATAGAAGATAGCTGATCCTCCTCTCCTGACTGAGGCCTTGAACGAATTTTAGACCGAATAGCCCTGATACGCGCCAATGCAAATGTGGCCTGAGTTGGCGTATTCCAAGGAGATAGCGTACAGCGTGCTCCCGTAGCTGAGAATAGCCTGATGGCGTAATGTGCCAAAGTGATAATGTGGACATTTTAGCCGAAATTATGGCTTTTGGAGATATAATCAAATCTCTCGCATTAAATGCAGAGATTCGCCATCATCCTGCACATTAAATACAGAGGCGTATCTTGACGATGCGCCATCATTCCGCGCATTAAATGCAGAGACGTGCCTTGACGATGCGCCATCATTCCGCGTATTAAATGCAGAGACGTGCCTCGAGCCCCGTACGAAGAACAGCTTTTGACGCGGCAGCCTGTTTGTCTTTTACGGAGCGTATACAGCTCATATCTGCCTGTATAAAACTAAGCAGTATATTCTTCTGTATGCGTAAAAGCAGTTTACGCTGAGAAGATGTTACTAAATGACAGTTTAGTGATATTAATCAAATCTTTTGCATTAAATGCAGAGATCTGCCCCCATCCCGCACATTGAATGCAGGCGTGTCTCGAAGATCTGTCACAATTCTGCGCATTAAATGCAGAAACGTGCCTCGAGCCCCGTACGAAGAGCAGCTTTTGACGTGGCAGCCTGTTTGTCTTCTGCGGAGCGTAAACAGCTCACATCTGCCTGTATAAAACTAGGCAGCGTATTCTCTTGTACGCGTAAAAGTAGTTTACGCCAGAAGATATCACTAAACGACAGTCTGGGTTATTGTGCCGTGCCATCATTATAGCCGTCGTCTGGGTAATCGTGCAGTACTCTTTATCAGGTTTCAGACGTCAGGTTTACTGCATGATTTAACAGATTCATTTCGGAGAATATGAAGCATTCTTCGTACACTTCAATGCTGTATTGAAAGCGGATGAGTTTTACGCCATAAAGGCGATATAGAACCATTTTTACGCCGAAGCAGCCTGGATATACTGCATTACGCGGATGGTCCTTGAGCTTATATTTTATGCTGTATTTAGCGAAAAAGCTCTTTTGTACGCCGATGGCTCTGAAGTCATCTTTTTACGCTGCCCAGCATTTAAATGCTGCGCATAGCTATTCAGCGTATTTTTATGCTTCTACAAGACCCCCTTCAAAGATTTCAAATTTCTCTTAATTTGGAACGCTTTGAATGAAGCATGAAACGGTCAAGTCTGACACGTTCTTCAAGGCTAACTTTCTAGCAGATTTGTTAGGGATTTGTTGGGATTCGGTGTGTTCTCTTTTGCCTATAAAAAGGCTAAGGAGTTAACCTGTTCTTCACGTATTTTCTTCATCACACAGAAATGATCGCCGAAGTTCGTCGGGTCGACTTGAGGAAGAAGAAGACCATGTTCTTCCAGCATGTAAGGAGTCAAAAAAGACGGTATCTTCGAGCAAATGTCCTCTGCAACGATGGATCATGGAAGGATATCATAGCCTCCTTTGCTCGGGATAATCAGCAACTTCATATGGCGGTTCGTCCAGGAGAGAGAAAGGGTCACATTCGACCACACAGCTTGCAAGCTATATTTTCTCCTATCATTCGTGGACGAGAGCAGAAAAACTAGCTCTGTCTACGAGTATTGAGTTGAGTCAAATATCTCAACTCAATCTGTCATGGCGTATGGAGGATGGGTTTGTGTAGAACACGCCCAGTTGTGTATCCTCTTGCCATTGATTATTTTCTTGTTAATCGGTTGCGAAAACCGACTAACTGCTGAAGAAGACGGAAGAAGATCTCCACCAATGCGAGAACCTGGCAGAACAGTTTCTGGGGGGTGGCCTTCCGATGACGACGGGAAAATCCTTTGTAGACAGGATTTCCCTCATATGTAATCATGATAATGAAGAAAAACCCTTGTAGAATGGATTTTCCTTATATGTAATCATGTTTTAATAAAATCGTCTTCTTCTGTGTATATGATCATTTGCCATATACTTTGTCATGAAGTCTAAATATGTGTAGCTTCGACACATCTGGTAATTTTATGCCGACTCTGATAGAAAGAGTATTAGGTCCCGTCCTGTCTTTTACGCACAACTGAGGATGCGCAGAAAGTCGCTTAGCATTTAAGTCGAGTATTCGAACTGTCCTGCTATTAGGAATGGGAAGTAGCGTAGAATTTTGAACTGTCACTTGTGATAAACAGAGTTTTTTTTAGACCATCATCTTCAAGAATGATTTCTCGAAAATCCCTTGGAACAGGGCGAGAAATGGCTGTCAAACTGAGTCACCATCTTGAACTGTAGATAAAATATTCAGACTGGACCCTGGATGAACTTTCAATCGACCCAAGGAGAAGAGTCATCTTCAATGTCGAACTCTGTATGCTTTGGGTACTTGGGATATTTTGGGGCCAAGAAGGAGTATCTTCTGTGTGAACTCTTGCAATTGACCGTCTTGAGGATTGTTCGGATATACGCATACTTTGGCCTGCGTATTCTCAGATATACGAAAAGTCATAGATCTGTAATGTGGATGAGCATAAAATCATAAGTTCGTAGCCTATCGAGCGTAAACGCTGCTGAGCATGAGAGCATCCGGGCGTAGAAATTATAGATTTGTAGCCTCTGAAAAAAAAATCTTCCGAGCGTGAAGTCGTGGATTTGTTGCCTCTGAGCGTAAAAGCCACCGAGCGTGAAATCATAGATTTGTAGCTTCTGAGCGTGAAGTCGTAGGTTTGTCGCCTCTCGAGCATAAAAGCTACCGAGCATGAGAGCATCCGGACGTAAAACCATAGACTTATAGCCTGTGAGCGTAAAACCGTAGATTTGTAGCTGTTTGAGCGTAGAAAGCCCCTTAGCATAAAACCACGAATCTGCTTTGCACGAAAACTTTTCGAATTTGTGACTGTCCGCCTTCTCTGAGTAATAGGCTGACGTAGTCCTCAATCATGACCGAACATTAAATATCGAATTTGGTTCAGGATTCGAGGAGTCCATCCGAACTCTATATATATATCCCAAGGTTTTCAGAGAAAAACTTTTTATCTGTCTTTTGCAAAGACCCTTCGACTGTTCGAGTTCTCTCCTTTGTCTCTTCTCCGAGCATTCAGAGCTTTCAGCAATGGCCCCAAAACTGATCTCCTCCTCTAAGGGAAAGAAGATCGACTCTTCTTTTTGCTTTTCTGTCCAAGCGAGCACGACTTCCGTCGGGCAAGGCGGTCCTCATTCTGAGCGAAGTGTCCCGCGGACGAGCAGCGCACCCGGCCTTAAAGGTAGAGTCTTTGGGACGAAAAAGAACGACTAAAAATCCTTCGCACATGTTGTACGTGATCGTGCTAGGTCATCTTCTGTACTGATAGCCTCTTCGAGGAAGATGATGCACAGAGATATTTTATCTTTTACGCCCATATTTCTAATGTGTCAGCGTAAAAACTCTATGTTTTCGCAGTTGAGCGTAAAAGCTTTGACTAAAACTTGGCTTATACTATAAAATTTGAGTTTTATGCTTCTGGATGAAAATTCTGACGTAGACTCAAATTTTGGCAGTCTGTCTTAAAACACAGACTGTATACTGCCAGCCTTGAATTTTACGCTTAGGAAATGGATTCCAGTGTAAAAGATCAAGTTTTTATAGTCTTGGCGTAAAGCACAGACTGTTGCCTCTTGGCACATATTTCAAGATTGTAATGTCTAGTACAGAAACTGACATATTTTCTTGTACCTTGTAGTTAACTTGCATGCATCTCCATTGGCTGAGGTGATGGATTCTGCTGCCAGGATGCTGCACTCCAACTACCTGGAGGATTTGTCCCACGTGACATTTCCTATCTCCGGACCCCAGTATCCTGAAGGAAGGGCAATCCTGATATAAGCTCAAGGCGAGCGAACACTGTTGAACATGATCAACGGAAAGCCCCTGACGTACATAGACGGGGACCATTATCTAAAGCTGAATTTTCTCTTCGGGGACATGATTGACAAGCAGTCCCAGACGAAGCCCAAGAAAGAACTCTGGGTTTTTTCTGCCGGGGGCTTCGTTCTGTATCTGCCCAAGATGCTGACAGACTATCCCATCTCGGCATTCTTCCATGCTACACATCCCAGGAGGATGTCGTGGACGCTGGCTTCCGATCTTCACGGCCGGTCGCGGAAGATATTTTATCAGAAAGGATCTGACCAGGGGTCATTTGTCAGCCGCCCTTCCGGTTTTGTATTTTCGTTCAGGGGATTGTACCCGGGCAGTATCCCGAGCGAAGATAGCTTAGTGCTCCAGCCGGTCCAATTATCGACTTTCTGTAACGATTTCATGGGACACGGAGGAGTATACCCTAAGGTGAACCCTCGGTGCAATGGGTGGCTCGTACCAACAAATCTTCGATGGGCTCGCTTAGCTGAATGGGCCCTGAAGCACTTTCAGACCGAGCTGGAGAGCATTGGTCTGTACGAAGCTGTGACTGCCACCAGTGTCGGGTTGCCTCTCAACTCCAACCTATTTTTGGCTCTGATGGAGCGGTATATCTCGCTCACCGGGACCTTTTCCACTCCACTGGGGGAGTTGGGATTGGCCCTGCATGAAATGGCAGAGATCTCGAGACTGCCAATGGGGGATACTCCTTACGAAGAGTATGTGCCCACGAACCGGGAGCTGGAGGAGTCAGAATCTCGGGTAGTGGCAGTATACCAGGAGTTGATGTGTCACTATCTGGCGTGCATCGCCTTTTATGGTGAGCCTTCTAATTTGGCTCATACCAACAAATGGGCGTCCTACCTCTTCTTTCACCGGGCCAGGACTGCTAAACCGGAGAAGGTCTTGGATACCAAGGACCAGTCTCTGAACTTTCTGAGCGTGCTTAGTGCTCAGGTAGTCGATGATCTTATGGAAGACGCTGGGGCTCCGGATCAGATTCTCGACGAAGGGATAGGGAAATATCCTGCAGGCACTAAGGCCTACAGTTATTTTAGGTATTATCGCAGGCCTCTGTCTAAGGAAGCTCAACTGGCTGGCTTCCTCTCTATATGGTTGCGCCGACTGGTGGTACCCGGCATTGCATCCGCGGACCGCATTCACCACAACACGCTATGGCCCGCAGTGCATCTGGTGTTCGGGGCAAGACTGGGTTTGCTCCCTGCCATGGTGTGCCGCATACAAGCTGGCCTGAGGGCCATGACTGATGGGCTGCTTGCCGATGAAACTCGGCGCGATAGCTTTTCCAGGATAGAATTACCATACCTGTATTTGATGGGCTGGTTAATTCTCCATAACCCCAGGGTGATGTCTCCCGGCTCTGGCAGTAGTTCGGGGGGTAGTTTCTTGCTGAACTTCAGTCATAGCTGGAAGCTTTTCTGTACAGTCCCCTCTGTACATTTCAATCAACAGGGGAGACGACTTCAGGATATAGGCGACGGAAAGACCATTTGTCACGCCCCAGTCCCAAAATATATGGAACCAGGCCACGTGGCAATAGCCAGCTGACACGTCTCCGAGGATATCCCAATTTAATGGATCCACGAAGAGTGCTACGCTGTCCTATGATACTAACATGTCCAATATCAGTCAATAACAGGTAAACTAATCTCATCCACAATACAAAGAGAAAGAAACACTAAATAAACTGCTGGTTAATAAATACCAGTCTCAAGATATCATAGTACAACTAATGATGTCTGGTGGGAACAAACCCACTACTATGATGAAATAAAGTACTAAAATGAGATATAAAAGAAATGGCTATGGCATCAGCTGAGAGGATAATGATGCCCTCCATCTAGGCTAAAGGCCTACCAACTGGTCACGGAAACTCTGACGGCTGCACCTCCAACTCCTCGGCTGAAGCGAATCTCGTCTCCTGTCTTGGGCCGTATACTGTGGGGTAGTAAGCCTCGTCTAAATCTGGAAAGGTACCAGGTCCTCAGAGGGACGTAACAAGATACAAGAAAACAATATGCTATATATGAATACTGAATAAAATAAATACAATAAGGGTGTGCTAGCCATCTAAGTGAATGCAATGTGAGGTCAACTTTGATGCGTATGAGTAGGCGTAGGCATAGCGTCCATACTCCGAAGAAATGGCATCTGTACAGTATATCGTCCATATCGCTCCGAAGAACGTGGCATCAGTATAAAAGGAAACTCATTGAACCCGGGTTCCTCCGAACTACGGCTCCAATGTGTGTATCCCATACGCCTCCTAGTTGTCCTCCCCGCCCAATGTAGATACGCAAGTCGACTACTCGACGTACATACCATGAATCTATATGCCAAGTCACTAAATTATATCCTGACTACATGCTAGCCGTGATGTAGGATGTACGCAACGATAGCTAGTCGAGTGCGCAAGCCCGCATCCCAATATGAATGTATCTCAGTGTGCGTGTAAGGTGTCAGGTCTCAGACAATCACAGAGTATCGTCCAATAGGTTGAGTCTGCTAAGATCTAAGTCCATCTATACTAATCATCGACATAACCGTCGAATGCAACCGAGACAACTCGGACGCGCACAGTTGTACAAACAACAAGAATACAATACAACATATGCATATTTAAATTAGACAGTAAATATAGCAAGGTATCTTGCCTGTATCCGGAAGCTGTGAATGCCAAAAGCTGGTTTCTGCGATGTCTTCTGGCTGATCCAAAGGTCCTAAACACAAAAATATAATATAACAATCTAACATCAGACACTAACATACATAAGTAATTATGGCGTTGCTCCTAGGTATTGTTACAGGTTTACTGCTGACCGATTACAGCATCACAGGTGCACGTAGCTAGGGTGTACCCATGTTCTGTCTTTGGTCAACGTTTTTCTCGTGACAATAATTATCGGTTTATGGTTGACAACTATTTCTGCTCTGCACGAAAACATGTCCTTGGTTTCATATTCAACCATACTTGGTTTATGTCCAGTGTCCGAATGAGATACTGGACCTAGATGACAGGTCTAAATTAAGTTATTCGATGGTTATTAGATGAGTTCTAACCCTGGTTAATTGTCATGCCATTTTATATAAAGATTAGGGTTAATAATGTTGTGTCCAAGAATCCAACTCTTAATTTCGACGACACAATACTCACATATGAATATGATACTAGGGGGAAGGAGTATAGGCGTTACCTAGCGGCTGGGCGAGGTTCTTCAGCGTAGTCGTCTTCCGGTGGGTGGCGGTGCTCCGGTCAGCAGCCGGCGAGCAAGGCAGCGGCGGCAGCGGCTCACAGCAGCGACTGCGGGTGATCGCAGCAGCAGCGCAGCGCTGGGCGGCGGCAGCGGCCTGTCTGGCGGGTCGGTTGGCGGGTCTGTCGGCGTCAGGCGGAGCGGGGGTGGTGTATGGCGGCAGCAGTCGGTCGGGGTAATGGCTGAGGGCAGGCGGTCGGGTAATGGCTGATGGTGGGCGGTCGGGTAATGGCTGAGGGCAGGCGGTCGGGTAATGGCTGATGGTGGTGGGTTGGAGTCCGGCGTCGAGGGTGAGCAGGTGGCGGGGTGGCGGCTAGTTGTGGTCTGGCCGGAAGTAGGGGAGGGGTCGGCTAGGGTTTGTAGAGGGTAGTGATGGTTTTCTCTAGGGTTTCAAGGAAGGAACTTCATATATATATTCATATGGAGAAGTTTGTGGGCTGATCTTGGCTTGGGCTTGTCTGGTCTCATTGAGATGGGCTGGTCCAATGGGAATGAGTATTGGTGGGCTGAATAAGTGTTGCTTGAGGTGAACCTAGCCTTAATTAAAAATTTAACTAACAGTTTAACTAGATAATTCATCGTGTATTTAAACATTAGAAGCTATATTATGAGTGGTACACCAGTGTCGTGGCATTCAGGTTTGAGGTAGACTGATACCTAAATTTTGGGTTTGGGTTGGGGTTCTACTCAATAAGGTAATTGATTAAATTCATATTTTTAGACGAGGGGGTTTACAATCTACCCTCCTTAGAGCATTTCGTCCTCGAAATTAAAACATACGTAAGGTAAGAGCTAATGACTGAAAAGGAAATTCTAACGCGTACCTAGTCCTTCGAAGAGATGGGGATAATGTTGACGAATATCTTCCTCGCGTTCCCAAGTCGACTCGCCTGGTGTATGATACCTCCATGCGACACGAACTAGGGAAATGGTCTGCCCTCGTAATACCTTCTCACTTCTGTCTAGAATCTCCACAGGCTCCTCTTGGTATGATAAGCTCGGCCCGACTGTGATCTCGGAATGGTCAAGCACGTGACTAGGATCCGATATGTACCTCCTTAATTGAGATACATGGAAGACGTCGTGGACTCCTTCCAAGGTCTGCGGTAATGCTAATCTGTAAGCAACCTCTCCGACGCGTTCTAAGATGTCGAATGGTCCGATGTACCTCGGACTCAGCTTCCCTCTGCCTCCGAATCTAATAGTCCCTCGAGTAGGTGAGATTCGTAAGAATACGTGATCTCCTACCTGAAACTCTAAGGGTTGACGATGTGCATTCGCCCAATGCTTCTGTCGGTCTTGTGCTGCTCGAAGGTGTCCTTGGATCTTCTTTACCTTCTCTACCGTCCGAATAACCATCTCTGGTCCGAGAATCTGTCGCTCGCCTATATCACTCCAGCATACTGGAGAACGACACTTCCTGCCATACAATGCTTCATAGGGAGCCATCTGAATGCTCGCTTGATAGCTATTGTTGTAGGAAAACTCGACCAAATGTAGGTGGTCCTCCCATGATCCTCCGAAGTCAAGCATGCACGCTCTCAACATGTCTTCTAATGTCTGGATGGTGCGCTCCGACTGGCCATCTGTTTGGGGGTGATACGCTGTGCTAAACTTTAGGCGAGTACCAAGGCTCTCCTGTATACTCCGCCAAAAGTAAGACGTAAATCTCGTATCCCTGTCAGACACAATGCTAACTGGCACTCCATGTAGGCGCACAATCTCCCTCATGTACATATCTGCTAAAGCCTCCGTCGATTGTCCCACTCTAAAGGGTAAAAAGTGTGCGGACTTGGTGAGTCTATCCACGATTACCCATACTGTATTGCGCCCACTAGGACTCCTCGGGAAGCCTGTAACAAAGTCCATAGTGATATGCTCCCATTTCCACTCCGGTATAGGAAGCGGTTGAAGCAATCCTACAGATCTCTGGTGCTCGGCCTTGACTTGCTGACACACCAGGCACTTGGCCACAAAACGTGCTATCTCTCTCTTCATTCCGTGCTACCAGTAGTACTGTCTTAGATCTCTGTACATCTTCGTGCCTCCTGGATGAATGGAATAGGTGGAACTGTGTGCCTCTGACATCAATTCTTGCCGAAGTTCTCCATTTGGAACATAGAGACGATCTCCGCATCTCAGTGTTCCGTCTTCATGTATCCGCAGTCCTGTCTGTAATCCAGCCTCTGTCCTCTGTCTGAGCCTCTGAAATCTGGCATCTGGCGGCAAGGCAGCCTTGATTCTCTCCACTAGTGTCGATTGCAATTGGAAACTCGACAACTGTCCGTCTACTCCGGGTATGACAACCTCTATACCCATCTGCTCTAGATCTCTAAACAGATGTTGTTGGGTAGTTAAGAAGAATGCCATAGGTCTTCTGCTCAATACGTCTGCTACTACGTTGGCCTTTCCCGGGTGGTACTGTAGCTCAATTTCGAAGTCTGTCATCACCTCGAGCCAACGTCTCTGCCTCTGATTAAGATCCTTCTGAGTGTAGACATATTTCAGGCTCTTATGATCCGTAAATATCTCCACTCTTTCTCCATATAGGTAATGCCTCCAAAGCTTTAAAGCAAAGATCACCGCGGCAAGTTCCAAGTCATGGGTGGGATAGTTCTTCTCATGCGTCCTCAACTGCCTAGAAGCATAAGCTACAACCTTTCCATGCTGCATCAAGACGCATCCTAATCCTTTCCCGGATGCATCGCTGTAGATTACAAATCCTCCGGGTCCAGAAGGTATGGTCAAGATAGGTGCTGTAGTCAAGCGTTTCTTCAGCTCATCGAACGCCTTTTGACACTCCTCTGTCCAAGTGAACTCTTGCTCCTTACGGGTCAAGCGGGTCATTGGCTCTGCAATCTTTGCGAAGTTCTCTACGAACCTCCGATAATATCCGGCAAGTCCTAGGAAACTCCTCACCTCTGAGACATTGGTAGGGGTTGGCCATGTCTCTACAGATGAAATCTTCACCGGATCTACTGAGATACCGTCTCCTGAGATGACGTGTCCAAGGAAAGCGACACGATCTAGGAGAAACTCACACTTGCTCAGCTTGGCATAAAGTCTCTCTTTCTTCAGTGTCTCTAACACTAGTCTCAAGTGCTCTTCGTGCTCCTCGTGGCTCTTCGAATACACCAAAATGTCGTCGATGAAAACTACCACGAACCGGTCTAAGTATTGGTGGAATACTCTGTTCATCAAGTTCATAAATACAGCTGGCGCATTCGTCAGTCCAAAAGGCATCACTAAGAACTCGTAGTGACCATAACGAGTCCTGAATGCTGTCTTTTGAATGTCTTCTCTTCGCACCTTCACTTGATGATAACCCGATCTTAAGTCGATCTTGGTGAACACTACTGCTCCTGTCAACTGGTCGAATAAATCATCAATCTGCGGCAGGGGGTACTTGTTCTTGATAGTCAAAGCATTAAGGGCTCTGTAATCAATACACATACGTACTATTCCATCCTTCTTAGGCACAAACAATACTGGTGCTCCCCATGGTGATGCACTAGGACGGATAAATCCCTTGCTCTGAAACTCCTCCAATTGTAGCTTCAACTCGTCTAACTCCTTCTTCGCCAATCGGTACATATTAGAAGATACCGGTGCTGCTCCTGGTACTAGCTCAATGGTGAACTCCACGTCTCTATCTGGGGGTAAGCCTGGCAATTCGTCGGGGAAAACATCCTCGAATTCTGCAACTATAGGTGGGGGCGCAATCTCCATAGCCATGCAAGTCCCAGCTGTCTGTCCTACTCTTTGTTCGACGGTCCCTCGCATGTACTCGAACTCCGGTTGATCTGGTGGTCTAAAAGTGACGCTACCCTTCCGGCAGTTCAGTATGGCGTTATACTGGCTTAACCAATCCATACCTAACACAACATCAAAGTACGGCATAGGCAATACCAAGAATCGCGCTCTCATCTCTCTACCACATACGACTACCGAGCACGTTCTAATAGTGCTGGTAACCGGCACGATACCTCCTCCGGTAAGAATCTTCCAACTCCTAGGTAAGGGGGAAGTCGCTACTCTATGCATTGCTACAAATCTACTAGATATAAATGACAATGTAGCACCAGAATCAAACAATGCTGTCGCAGGTAGAGATGCGACTAAAATGGTACCTGTGATTGCCTCTCCTTCTGTTTCCTCTTCGGTGGTTGCTAAGGCAAAGGCCTGTCCCTGTCTCTGTCCTCCTGCCTGCTGTCGGGCACGATCAAACTGTGCCTGCTGTGGGGGCAAGGGTGGTCCCCTCTGGAATCCTCCGGGTGCTGGTGGACGTTGGCCTCCTGGTGGGGGTAGTATCCTCGGGGCTGGTGCTGCTGGTCTCTGTCCGGCCTGTGGGGCTGTCTCCCTACGCTGTGGGCAGTCTCTGGCAAGGTGCTGGCTGGCTCCACAAATCATGCATGTCCCAAGTCTCTTTCGGCAGTCCTTCTCGACGTGACCTCTCTTACCACAGAAGTGGCAAGTCGGGAGTTCCTGGTGTGGATATGGTGATGCTCTCTGCTGTGTCTGCGCTCCAGGACGACGGATGGGTCCTCCTGCTCCGGGCTGGACTCTAGCTGGCGTGGTCGTGCTGGAACGTCTAGATCTTCTGACAATGGCCTCCTGGATCCTTGCCTCTGCTAGGACCTCCTCATAAGAAACCCTTGCCTGTGCGGTGGTGTATCTCTGTAGCTCAAAATTGAGACCGCGGTGGAATCTCTGAGCCTTCTCTAGATCATTGGATATCAGGACGGCTCTAAATCTGCTAAGGCGGCTAAACTCTGCGTCATATGCGTCAACAGTCATATTCCCCTGTTCTAGATGTAAGAACTGGGAGTATAGGGCATTTCTGACTGTTGCTGGAAAATACTTCGCATTGAAGTACTCTAAGAACTGTTCCCAAGTCTGGTTCTTACCTACACTGCGCTCAATGGAATCCCACCAGTGATGGGCGTTGCCTTTTAGTTGGGCCCTTACTGCGGTCATCCAAAGGTCTAGTTGCAGTTGCGAGGCCTCTAATAGCATCTCCGTGTTGGCGATCCAATCGGAGATCTGTTCTGCAGTCTCATTGCCTGAGAAGGTATCTGGTCCCATCTGTCGGAACCATCTAACAGTGCCACCTGTCGGGGCTGGTGGAGGTGCTGGTGCTGGTGCTGGTGTCGTGACAGGTGTCCTCTCTAGTACTGCCATCAGACTCTGTCGTAATGTCTCTGTTTGCTGCCACTGTGCTTGTATCATTGCCTGGAAGAACTGAAGCATCTGTGGCTGGCCATCTAGCTGCGGCATCTAGGGCGGATAAGGTGGAGGCGGTGGTAGTGGAATCTCTGGTTGTGCAGTAGGCGTCTCCTCAGATGTCGGCCTCTCAGTCTGCGGCATCGGTGTAGCTCCTGAAGTCTGGCCCTCATAATGTTGCGTGGGGATGGTCTGGGAAGTCTGTCCTTCAGGTGGTGGTGTAGGATCGCCCTGTGGTTTCTCGTGCCAATGTATCAGTGGTGTCTGCAGCGGGGGTTGCCCTTGGGGTACCTCATCTCCTTGAGTGGTGTTATCCGGCACCGCGGCACGGGGTGCTCCTCGTCCACTGCACAAATTCATCTTGCTGCAAGGGATAGAGCTTCATTAAAAGAGTACGAGAACAAACAAACAGGATGCATATATTTAGAAGCAGTATGAAGGAAGTTCAAAAGCGAATCAAAGTGGATGAGACCTAATAATTTCTATCCTATTGCAGGCTCGCTGGGCATGTTACCATACCACAAGCGAAAAAGTAGACCTGCATGGGCCACCACTAAAACCATGTCATGCCCCAGTCCCAAAATATATGGAACCAGGCCACGTGGCAATAGCCAGCTGACACGTCTCCGAGGATATCCCAATTTAATGGATCCACGAAGAGTGCTACGCTGTCCTATGATACTAACATGTCCAATATCAGTCAATAACAGGTAAACTAATCTCATCCACAATACAAAGAGAAAGAAATACTAAATAAACTGCTGGTTAATAAATACCAGTCTCAAGATATCATAGTACAACTAATGATGTCTGGTGGGAACAAACCCACTACTATGACGAAATAAAGTACTAAAATGAGATATAAAAGAAATGGCTATGGCATCAGCTGAGAGGATAATGATGCCCTCTATCTAGGCTAAAGGCCTACCAACTGGTCACGGAAACTCTGACGGCTGCACCTCCAACTCCTCGGCTGAAGCGAATCTCGTCTCCTGTCCTGGGCCGTATACTGTGGGGTAGTAAGCCTCGTCTAAATCTGGAAAGGTACCAGGTCCTCAGAGGGACGTAACAAGATACAAGAAAACAATATGCTATATATGAATACTGAATAAAATAAATACAATAAGGGTGTGCTAGCCATCTAAGTGAATGCAATGTGAGGTCAACTCTGATGCGTATGAGTAGGCGTAGGCATAGCGTCCATACTCCGAAGAAATGGCATCTGTACAGTATATCGTCCATATCGCTCCGAAGAACGTGGCATCAGTATAAAAGGAAACTCATTGGACCCGGGTTCCTCCGAACTACGGCTCCAATGTGTGTATCCCATACGCCTCCTAGTTGTCCTCCCCGCCCAATGTAGATACGTAAGTCGACTACTCGACGTACATACCATGAATCTATATGCCAAGTCACTAAATTATATCCTGACTACATGCTAGCCGTGATGTAGGATGTACGCAACGATAGCTAGTCGAGTGCGCAAGCCCGCATCCCAATATGAATGTATCTCAGTGTGCGTGTAAGGTGTCAGGTCTCAGACAATCACAGAGTATCGTCCAATGGGTTGAGTCTGCTAAGATCTAAGTCCATCTATACTAATCATCGACATAACCGTCGAATGCAACCGAGACAACTCGGACGCGCACAGTTGTACAAACAACAAGAATACAATACAACATATGCATATTTAAATTAGACAGTAAATATAGCAAGGTATCTTGCCTGTATCCGGAAGCTGTGAATGCCAAAAGCTGGTTCCTGCGATGTCTCCTGGCTGATCCAAAGGTCCTAAACACAAAAATATAATATAACAATCTAACATCAGACACTAACATACATAAGTAATTATGGCGTTGCTCCTAGGTATTGTTACAGGTTTACTGCTGACCGATTACAGCATCACAGGTGCACGTAGCTAGGGTGTACCCATGTTCTGTCTTTGGTCAACGTTTTCCTCGTGACAATAATTATCGGTTTATGGTTGACAACTATTTCTGCTCTGCACGGAAACATGTCCTTGGTTTCATATTCAACCATACTTGGTTTATGTCCAGTGTCCGAATGAGATACTGGACCTAGATGACAGGTCTAAATTAAGTTATTCGATGGTTATTAGATGAGTTCTAACCCTGGTTAATTGTCATGCCATTTTATATAAAGATTAGGGTTAATAATGTTGTGTCCAAGAATCCAACTCTCAATTTCGACGACACAATACTCACATATGAATATGATACTAGGGGGAAGGAGTATAGGCGTTACCTAGCGGCTGGGCGAGGTTCTTCAGCGTAGTCGTCTTCCGGTGGGTGGCGGTGCTCCGGTCAGCAGCCGGCGAGCAAGGCAGCGGCGACAGCGGCTCACAGCAGCGACTGCGGGTGATCGCAGCAGCAGCGCAGCGCTGGGCGGCGGCAGCGGCCTGTCTGGCGGGTCGGTTGGCGGGTCTGTCGGCGTCAGGCGGAGCGGGGGTGGTGTATGGCGGCAGCAGTCGGTCGGGGTAATGGCTGAGGGCAGGCGGTCGGGTAATGGCTGATGGTGGGCGGTCGGGTAATGGCTGAGGGCAGGCGGTCGGGTAATGGCTGATGGTGGTGGGTTGGAGTCCGGCGTCGAGGGTGAGCAGGTGGCGGGGTGGCGGCTAGTTGTGGTCTGGCCGGAAGTAGGGGAGGGGTCGGCTAGGGTTTGTAGAGGGTGGTGATGGTTTTCTCTAGGGTTTCAAGGAAGGAACTTCATATATATATTCATATGGAGAAGTTTGTGGGCTGATCTTGGCTTGGGCTTGTCTGGTCTCATTAAGATGGGCTGGTCCAATGGGAATGAGTATTGGTGGGCTGAATAAGTGTTGCTTGAGGTGAACCTAGCCTTAATTAAAAATTTAACTAACAGTTTAACTAGATAATTTATCGTGTATTTAAACATTAGAAGCTATATTATGAGTGGTACACCAGTGTCGTGGCATTCAGGTTTGAGGTAGACTGATACCTAAATTTTGGGTTTGGGTTGGGGTTCTACTTAGTAAGGTAATTGATTAAATTCATATTTTTAGACGAGGGGGTTTACACCATTCTTTCTCCTGAGGCTTTTAATTGGTTGGTCTGTATTAGACCTTCCTATTTACTGTACAGAAGTAAAGACCATTGCTTCTTTGAGCCCTACCTGCCTAGTCGGTTTGCCATACAATTCGGGTACGACCAGTTATAAGTGGGCAATGCTGTCACCAGCTTCAGGTCTAGTGGTGGACTCATTGATGGAGCGAGAGGATGGCGATACTTCATCATGGGTTGTATTGAAGCAACTTTCACCGTGCCCGTCATTTCAATCTCCACGGAGCTGCGCATTCTCTACTCGTATGCCCAGTTCTATGTGGCAACCAACATCTTCCATCATAATTTTGATATGCGTGGAAGTTTCAGGATGCCCTCTTCCAAGCCTGGGGAAAGAGTCAAAATCCTCTCGGTCTCTTCTGATGAGGGTGAATATTCCGTTGATCTAGATGAACCTTTGTTGGCAGTACCGAGGGGTGACATACCTCCGCCTGCAGGGTCTCTGGTAATCTCTGATAAGCGAAGGGCTCCTACTCCGAAGGAGACTTCCCCTCGCAAGAAGAAGAAGAAGACGGTTACTCGTCCTCTCAGGATTCCCGGCAACGAGGCTCCTAGAAGTGAGCCTGCATCTCCCCCTGTCGGGGATGATTCTTTGATTGGAGGTTCCTCGCCTTTTAGAGAGGGAACCTCTGTAGTTCCGGCTAGCGGTGTCGGAGAATCTCTGCTTGAGACTGTCGTCGCTGCTACCGCTTCAGGTAGTGGTACAAGATCGCCTTCGGGGTCAAGCCGAATAAGGATATCTCTATCCAGATCGGCAACGAGAGAAACCCCTGCCGTGTCTATCAGTGCACCCAGCGAGATTCCAGCCGATGAACCTCGGTTGGAACTTGACGAGGACCTGGAAGAATACTTGCCAGTGTCGGTTAACACACCACCTTCTCCAGGTATGACAGCTCTCTTAGCGTCATTAAGACATGATTTAGCTGAACTGGCTGCCGATGCGACATATATACCATCAGCCATGGGTAAATGTCGTCTTTACGCCTCTTTTAGAAAAATTTAACATCGTTTTGTTATTAACTTTCTTTTGTCTTCTTTTCAGGGGAAGACATCTTCGGGGAGGGAGTGTTGACGCGCCTTTTAGCACTGTTTCAGGTCCTGGCAATGACATGGAGGTGCCCGACTTCGAAGAGGAGACACTTTCGTGTGCCGGCTCGCCCGAGGTGGTTCCGATATCTCAAGAGGAGGATGAGCCTATCATTGTGACAATGCCTCCTTTGAGTACGCCGGTCACTTCATCCGGTGTTGGTGCATCTTCTTTCGTTACACCGCCTGTTGAGGCGACGACTGTGGCAACATCGTCTGCAATCACTCCTGGAAGGAAATTCTTCGATATTGTAGCCACTCCCAGCGTCCATTCGGATCTAGCCATGCTGACTGAGCAGTATACTAGTATCTTCTACACCACTATAAAAATATTGATATCGATGGTGTTGGAGAAGAATCTGAGCTTTGAGGCTCTGAGGAGGTCATCTCAGTTTGCGATAGTGGCGATCAGAGATTTTGACGACACTGGGAGAGCTGATACCCTGGAGCAGATAGTTAATGGTTTGGAGCAACCCATTAACGAATATTTGCAGCTATCTCGAGGTAGCATTAACGGCCTCGTTCAAGCTTGGTTCGACTCCTTGACTGCGGAGCTCGATCAGTAGAGCGTTATACTCTACCACATTATTTGAGCAAGGCTCGCTAAAAGAATATGCTCGGTAGATGACGAGTTTATCGGGAGTAACCAGGACAATTCCTACTCCTAAAATCACGTTTCCCCTGGGACCAGTCCTGGAGGCACCATCGAAGAATAGTTGCCATGTATCACTTTCGATTGCGGAATTACATTCTGCAACTTCGTCGGGAATATCCTCGTATAGTTTGGAGGTCTCCGGGATCGGATGAGCAGCTAGAAAATCAGCCAATGCTTGGCCTTTGATGGACTTCTGGGGGACATACACCATGTCATACGGTGTTAATAATATCGCACAAGTTGCAAGTCAGGAATTAAGAACACTTGGCTTGTTCATCAATACCCGAAGGGGATTGATCCTGAAGATGATATAAATAGTCTGGCCTGTAATATAGTGTTGCATCTTCTGGATAGCGAACATCAGAGCCAAGCATTCTTTTTCCACTGGACTATACCGGTGTTCAGCTCCGACCATCATCCTGCTCAGATAGTAGATAGCCTGTTCATAACCCACATCGTTCTTCTGTGCGAGAAGAGCTCCCAGAGAATGATCCATCGCTCGAACATATAACAAAAATGGTCTTCCTATGACGGGAGGCATCAGAACTGGCGGATTAGTGAGGTAGCACTTGATATTATTAAACGCTTGCTGACAGGCTTCGTCCTATACGAAGGATACAACTTTCTTCATGAGACGAGAAAAAGACTGATATTTCCCAGAGATGTTGGATATGTATCTCCGGATATAAGCCAGACGACCTTGAAATCCCCTGAGTTCCCTCAGATTATGGGGTGATCGCATTTCTAAGACGGCTTTGACTTTGTCAGGGTCAACTTGAATACCTTTGGCGGTGATGACAAATCCCAAGAATTTGCCACTGGATACACCAAGAAAGGACTTTGTAGGGTTCATTTTGAGTTGATGTCGACGCATCAACTCGAACACCGTCTTCAAGTCTTGGGTGTGATTAGCCTTGAGGCAGCTTTTGACAGCAATGTCGTCCACGTAATACTCCACCATTTTACGTAAATGCTCGTGGAATATGCTACTCATAGCCTGTTGGTACGTAGCCCCGGCGTTCTTCAATCCGAAGGGCATGACCGTATAGCAATATACCCCCAATGGTGTCCGGAAGGTAGTATGTTTCTCGTCTTCAGGATGCATCTTGATTTGGTTGTATCCTGAAAATCCGTCCATAAAAGACATGCGTTCAAAACCGCATATATTGTCGACCATGATGTCCGTAATGGGAAGAGAAAACTCATCCTTGGGGCAGGCTGCGTTCAGATCTCGGTAATCGATGCAGACACGTACTTTCCCATTTTTCTTCATGACCGGGACAATATTGGCGACCCAGTCGGGATGTTGTTCTTCTCGGATGAAGCCACAGGCTATCAACTTCTTGATTTCAGCTTCGATGGCGTCCATCAAATCCGGACGGAACCGGCGTTGATGTTGCTTCACAGGCTTCGAATTGGGCAATATATTGAGTTTATGAGTAGCCATTTTTGGATCAAGGTCGGGCATATCCTCATAATTCTATGCAAAGACGTCGATGTATTCTTTTATCAGCCGGATCATATCTTCCATTTCTGCTGGAGAAAGATTGTTACTGAAAAATATCGGCTTTGGTGAAGTTTTATCCCCAACGTTAATTTGGATAACTTTATCTTCAGTGGAAGGTTCTCTCTGTTCGAACTGGAGTTTCCATTGCATATCAATTTGCTGTGCCCAAGAGTCATTCTCAAACGGTTCAGATTTCTGTTCATCAGCTTCGAGAGAATCTGCCAGTACCGTATTTGATGATAATACTCGCTCGAGATCGGCCTCGGAGAAGGACGAATCATCCGGAAAAGAGGAGGTGACATCTTCGTTTGACTCAAAAGTCGCAAGAGATGTGGTATATCCTAACCCGAAGTGCGTTCGTTGATAGTAGGGATCACCATGCAACGGCATTCGCCTGTCTTTCCCATAGTTGAGACCTGGCTCCAGTTTCCAGTCATGATCCATGCTTTGCATAATCTTCAAAGCTTGCGGGCTATATCTGTGAAGCTGCATTTTCCCAGCATCGTCATCAGGAGAATCTTCTTGTACAGTTGGTTCATTGTGCATGCGACCGAAGACTATTAAACGCTAACCGCTGTGAGTAGGCGGGACAATGAAGATAGAATCCTCATGTGATCCATATATCGTGACGACATTGGATGATGACGCTACTTCCCACACGTACGGATGATATGAATCAATAGCTTGTAAGAATTTTTGTGCTATAGGTTCTATATCGTCATGGAGAGAGTATTCCTGATTTGGAACTTGAGCGTCAATGTACTAGAAAAGTGGATCTTTATTATCATCCGAAACCACGTTCCCGGTTGTGTTTACATCAATCGGCTGTTTGCTGCGCCGAAGGTTGATGACCAAGGGTGGAGGCTTCTGGTTCAAAGTGATCACAAGAGGATCACCCCCTTCTCCTGACCGAGTTTTGTTCAGGTGGATAGCCACAGTCTCTATGGCTTTTGGACGGGTAGTTCGCCCTTTCACCTTGATTGACAGAGGTTGCTCGGCAGAAGGTTCTTCTGGCTCCCGGTGGGATTCCTTCTCTGCTTCGCCTGACACCTCTTCTATGTAGTCTTGAAAGTACAACATGGCATCAGAGTAATAGGATTCTACTCCTTTAAACGGGTTCAGGTCAGCAAACTCTATTTGTACTGTTTCTTGGGCATCTATATATTTAAAGCATTGATGTAGAGTCAAAGGAACGATGTTGTGGTCGTGGATCCAAGGTCTACCCAGCAGAATATTGTAGGACACCTCTGAATCAATGACATAACATGTAGCCACTGATCTAAGGTCGCCAATCTAGATCATCAGACGAATTTTCCCCAACGGCTTACTTTTTCTGGCATTGAAGCCCACGATTGTAGTGGTGGTGTAAGCCAATTCGCTGGTAGGAATCCTCAGTGGTCTGAGCAGACTATGAGGAATGATGCTGATTGATGATCCTGGATCTATGTGAATTCGGTCAACCTCTATGGAACCGACGTACCCGGTGTAATAGAGGGGTCTGTCATGCATGTTATATTTTAACAACATGTCATCTTGAGTGAAGGTGATATTAAGGACCACCTCCATCACACTGTAGCATTGGGGATATGCCACTGGTTCTTTGTTAGGGGACTTGAGCTGGGTCAAGTATGCATCCGCCTGCATTAATGCTTCACTCAGGGCTTGACGAGTGTCTTGAGAAAGCCTGAGTAGTTCAAAGATGGACAACCTGGCTGGTGTATTAGCCAATTAGGCCAGGATGTCGAAGTTGTATGGCTTTTCTAAACCTTTGTTTTGAATATTTTTCAAAGGTTTATCGAAGCGCACTTTCTTTTGCTTCCCCTTGTCCGCCGAAGTTGGTCTTGAAGGACCGGTCTCTGGTATGGCGGGTTCTGGTTCTGAAGGCTTGGCGGCTGAAGCGTCTGTCGGTACATCTTCCTGACTTGCTCCATAATCCTTGAGGTAGGCTTGCCCTGAACGGGTTCCAGTAGCCAAAACCTCTTCTTCTGATGTTGAGTGTGTCGTAACCATGTGACATGGTTTATGCTTCGAGTTCTTCTTAGACTTAGCCTTAGCAGCTTGAGTCTCTTCCTCGATCTCTGATACCAGATCTGGATAAACCCACATAATCTTGCCTCGCTGGGTGGTTAGGGGTACCAGGTCATGATTTTGACCTCTAGTTGGAGGGAGATTAATGATGTTCATCGTTGTCCGGAAAATAGGTGTAACACCGTCCGGGACTTCTTAGGGAGGCAGATTGCCAAATTACAGAGAGATCATATTGGCTGTGACCGTCTTCTCGCTGTTGCGCAGAGTGATGGCCTTAGCATCAATCAGCTCCTGGATCTTCCTCTTTAGTATGTAACACGCCTTTATAGGGTGGTGTACGTATCTATGGAAGATGCAGTACTTGGGGTTATTAGTACTACCGACTTCATTAGGCCGCTTCTCTTCAGGAAGTGTAATCTTGCCGCTTTTGACGAGACACTCGAATATGCTCGGAATATCGTCGTTGTCGAAAGAGTATACTTCAATGGGCCTGGAAGTCCCAGGTTTCGTTTGTGTGGTAGCCGCAGTCTTTTGCCTGGACGTATTGATCGCCAGAGCTTCTTTTCCTTTGGAACCACGAGGATGGTCGTTGTTGGGGGATGACCTCTTGCCTCTATCGGAGGTAGAGATCATGATACCATTATCACATACCTTTCGACTGTTGTCCTTGGCGGCTACCGCTGAGATGATGAACGAGGGCCAATCATGGAACTGATATGGTCCTGTATACACCGAGATTATGGGAAGCAGGTTCTTCCTGCAAATGTCCACCAATGCCGAGTCTGGAACTCCGGAAGGCATTTGCAAAGTGGCCTGACGAAAACATTCGATAAAATTATGAGCGTCCTCATTTTCCTTCTGCTTCACTTCGATGAGAGAGGACATAGACATATCCATCCCTCCCTCATAGAATCGTGCAAAGAATAAAGTTGTGAGGTCTTCAAAGGAAGTAATGCAGTTGTCCGCCAGACTACGGTACCACTGATAAGCTACTCCCGAGAGACAGCCCTTGAATACCCGAGTGAGGAGGACGTCGTTCCCTTGTAATAACACCGTCATCATACTGAAGTAGTTCATGTACTGACTCGGTGATGTTTTTCCCTCGAACAGAGCCATAGTCTGTGGTTTGTATCTAGGAGGAAAAGGGACCTCATCCCAGATAGCCGGGTAGGGCTGGTTGATTCCCAATTTCTTGAGCTGATCTTTGTGCTTCAAGGCATCAAATTGGGCTTTCAACTCCCGTACTGCCTACATCAGATTTTCAGCCGGTAGCGGGACCACGGAGTGATGAGGAATCAATTGCATTATGACTCCAACGGGAGGTAATACATTCTCCGAGTGAGGAAGCGGAGGAACTGCTGACTCCTGATCTAGAGCAGGCTCTTGGATCACGTTGGGTGGTGGCAAGTCCACCCCCATACGTATCTGAGTTGGAGGGACCAATGCTTGAGCCATAGCAGCTGTGTGTTGAGTCAGCATCATCTGGTGCATGTTCTCTCTCATGGATTGCATTTCTTTCAGAGATGTCTCCAGTACAGTAATGCGTTGCTCAGCGCTCCCCGACGGAGAAGCTTTCTCGCGTTCATCTCCAATGGCATAGACTTCCATCTCCCTGGGTGTCATTGAAGGATCAGTATAGGTCTCTGTAGAAGTTGACTCTATACTTTCAGCATCTGATTCGGGAGACTGGCGACCCCCAGCATCGGAATCAGAAGAGTACGAAGTCGGTTTTCATGACCTCGAACGGGTATTTCGGAACACCCCAGCTTCAGTATTCCTAAGGAGTTTGTTGAATCTCCTTCGGCTCGGAGTTCTAGAGGGATGATGTCTTGAGCTCGATCTTCCTCTAGGCATGTGTGAAGCCATGTTCATCGATGCACGTGTGGGCTCTTCTTCCTGGAAAGACGGAAAGTAGTTCAACCGGTCAAAAACTGACCGTTTTGCTTCAGAATAGCAACAATTAACTACAATCCTATGGCTATTACAATAGTGCTCGCTTGGAGGCATAATAGACATGCTGGAAGATCCTCTATCCTTGTGCTTCTGGATCAGATACTCACGCAGGTCAGGAGAATTTACAGAAGAAGAAGAATAAGATGGCTTGCTCCTCCTGTTCACGTCAGTGGGCATGCGGATGTTGGGAACCATAGTTTTCCCTGTGCCACCTGTATACAACAGGTTGGCCATCTGGGTAGCGAATAATCCCCGAGGAGCTTGTCCTTCCGCAAACCAAGCCTGCTTTACACTGAGGGAGTTCTTCTGGCATAATTTTGGCTGGCGTAAAGCTGAGGAGGTCCTCAGTCGGCCATCAGCACCTCGCGTAATCCGGAGGGCGGGCAGATTCTTCTCTTGCTTGCGTAAAGGTCGAGAAGTTGAGCAGTCCGCCACTTGCTTTTCCTTGCGTAGTTTGCAGGGATCATCTGCTCTTCCGCGGAGGGCAGATACATTTTTATGTGCGGAGCACGTTTGGAATTTCAGATTCGGCGCTAAGGCATTGTCAAAAATTCTGTCTGCCGCATCATCGACGGAAAACTGGATTTTACGCGCAGAGCGCGGCTTAGGCTTCTGGACTAGCACTGAGGCATCGCCAAAAGTTTTGTCTGCCCTGTCAGCGACAGGCGACTGAGTTTTACGCGCGGAGCACGAAGTGGACTTCTGTATTAGCACTGAGGCATTGCCAGAAATTTTGTCTACTCCATTAGTGATGGGAGACTGAATTTTACGTGCAAGGCACGGAGGGAACGATGCTACAACCTCGTTGGTCGGAGAGGTCGAAGAGTCGGCAAGAATGGTAAGGGATGTCTTGGGCATCCAGACCCTACGCAGCTTCCTGTGGTCTTGAACAGAGAGAGAGTGAGAGCTACCCCCTGCTCAAAGCATATCTTCGTAGGCAGACTGGTCGAGCTAGACGACCAGGGTCTTCTTCACGGATCCCATGGATACCGCATCGTGTTGAGCAATTGCTTCCTCATTAGAAGAGAAAGATGTACCCAGCAGAGTCGCCATCTTGTGTTTGATAATAAACATAAGATTTATAAAAAAAGAGGTTTATACGAAACCCTTTCTTAGGTTTACAAACAAGAAGTACTATTGATCCTATACGAGGATGCTAAGTACAATTTTTTAATCTGGGTAAATATTGCTATAGGAGTCTGATCTGCGGTCGATCACTTTGTCCCTTGGACCACACGATGACGAAGAAGTGCCGTAGAAGAAGTAGAAGCTTCGAAGGTTGCGAGGAAGGGGTTGAACTCTCGTTGTTAAAGACCTTGACCTCTGCTCTCTGATTCTTCAAGTTTTGACTCTGATTCTCCAAGTTTTCGACCTCGGATTTCTCGACCTTAATTCTCCAATCCTTCAACCTGATTACTCAAGTTTTCCGACCCTCGGACCTCTGTCAATAGAGGTCTCTATTTATAGAGTTTTGGTAACAGTGACCATTCAGTCGGCGTAGAAACCGGGTAGTGGAAAGTACAGCACCCTTTTACACGATGGTTACAATAACCGTTGCCCGCGTATAGATGACCTTTTGAATGAGCATGTGACGCGTGTCCCTTTAAGAGACAATGCGTATAACTGCTGCAAAGATCATGGCATAAAAGCCACGTAGGTAGTTATCCCTTGCATAGAAAAGGTTGGCGAAGAAGCCAATAACTGTCACAATGGCGTAGAAGCCAAAAAGTTATTAAACCGGCATAGAAGCCAAGTGGGCGTAGAAGTCGAGTAGACATAGAAGCCGAGTGGACATAGAAATCGAGTGGGCATAGAAGATAGCGGATCCTCCTCCTCTGACTGAGGCCTTGAGCAAATTCTGGACCGAATAGCCCTAATATGCGCCAATGCAAATGTGGCCTGAGTTGGCATATTCCAAGGAGATAGCGTACAGCGTGCTCCCGTAGCTGAGAATAGCCTGATGGCGTAATGTGCCAAAGTGATGATGTGGACATTTTAGCCAAAATTATGGCTTTTGGAGATATAATCAAATCTCTCGCATTAAATACAGAGATTCGCCATCATCCTGCGCATTAAATGCAGAGGCGTGTCTTGACGATGCACCATCATTCCGCGCATTAAATGCAGAGACATGCCTTGATGATGCGCCATCATTTCGCACTTTAAATGCAAAGACGTGCCTCGAGCCCCGTACGAAGAGCAGCTTTTGACGCGGCAGCCTGTTTGTCTTCTGCGGAGCGTATACAGCTCACATATGCCTGTATAAAACTAAGCAGCATATTCTTCTGTATGCGTAAAAGCAGTTTACGCCAAGAAGATGTCACTAAATGACAGTTTGGTGACATTAGTCAAATCTCTTGCATTAAATGCAGAGATCTGCCCCCATCCCGCGCATTGAATGCAGGCGTGTCTCGAAGATCTGTCACAATTCTGCGCATTAAATACAGAGATACGCCTCGAGCCCCATACGAAGAGCAGCTTTTGACGTGGTAGCCTGTTTGTCTTCTGCGAAGCGTAAACAGCTCACATCTGACTGTATAAAACTAGGCAGCGTATTCTCTTGTACGCGTAAAAGTAGTTTACGCCAAGGAGATATCACTAAACGACAGTCTGGGTTGTTGTGCCGCACCATCATTATAGCCGTCGTCTGGGTAATCGTGTAGTACTCTTTGTCAGGTGTCAGACGTCAGGTTCATTGTATGATTTGACAGGTTCATTTCGGGGAATACAAAGCGTTCCTCGTACACTTCAATGCTGCATTGAAAGCGGATGAGTTTTACGCCATAAAGGCGATATAGCACCCTTTTTACGCCGAAGCAGCCTGGACATACTACATTACGCGGATGGTCCTTGAGCTTATATTTTAAGCTGTATTTAGCAAAAAAGCTCTGTTGTACGCCGATGGTCTGAAGTCATCTTTTTACGCTGCCCAGCATTTAAATGCTGCGTATAGCTATTCGGCGTATTTTTCATGCTTCTACATGGGCATGTTACGTATTCCTAGTCCTACGTATTTTGGGACTGGGGCATGACATATATTTAGTGGTGGCCCATGCAGGTCTCAAATATATTGTCTTGGTTACGTAACTGTACCAAACAAGCCTGCATATAGGAATAGAGAATAAGGATCTCATTCACACTGGACTAAAATCTCATTCCTTCTTCCAACCACCCTATATTTGGATAACCTGAGTTTACGCCAGAAACCCTTTACGTTGTAACCAAAGATCTCTATTTTTAGAAATCAAACAGTGTGTGGTTGGCATAGAGGCCAAACAACCGCCTAGTTGGCATAAGAGCCAAAAGACTATCTTGTTGGCACAAAAAGCCAAGATATGAAGTGGATTGCCAACGTCACGCTGCGGTTATGACAAACTTATGCCCATGTTTTCTTAGTCTTCCTAATCCTGCATATGACAAATCATACAAACACCCCAGCGTGAACTTGAGGAATTATGAATAATAGTTAAACCAGTGTAGAATAGCCTGATTAGGCGTAAAGTGTAAAGATGGTGATATGATGCGTATTTATCACAGACTTAGCTTTTCCAGCCATGACCAAGTAGAACCAAATTGCATGCATTAAATGCCAAAGATATGCCTCGAGCCCTGTGCAAGAATAGCTTTTTGACTTAGCATTTGATTTTGTCTTCTCCTGAGCGTAAAACTCATTTATATGGGCAGCGTATTTCGAAGATCCATTTTCTTCCTTATAGATGCGTAAAATGACTTGTATCAATAATCTGTCACTAAACGACAACCGAGATCTCTGTGCAAAATCATCATCATAGCCGTCCTCTCGATCATCATGCAGTACTTTTGTCAAATGTCAGGTTCGCTGATTTGACTGACAAAACTCATCCGAGGAAAAATGAAGAGTTACTCGTACAACTTTACACTGCAAAGTATGCTATACTTTACGCAGACAATTTTACGCAGATTTTACGTACGGGTAGATTTTTTGCACAGACTTTACACAGCGTAGAACTTTTATGCATATTTACACGGGCGGACTCTTATACAGACTTTTCCAAGGGCCATGTTTTACGCCAAACTTTCTTGATTCTCTGCTTTACGCGGATAGTTCTGGAACCATATTTTACGCTGACAGTTTTGAATCTATATTTTTCGTGGGCAAATTCCTCAGCGTATTTTATGCTACTACACCCTCTTTAATATTTACATCCTGTACCTCTTCTAAATCGTGGTATACATCACCTGCAGAAAGATAAATATAAAGAAGGGATGTACTATCACCAATGATAACACAACTCCTGGAGTTAATGGTCAGACTCAAGGAGGGATCTCAACCACTCCTAGACTTCCGGGACCAGATGAACAGATTCACAATCTAGTTCCATCTGATCTTTCCATTCCATCTAATGGGAACCTTCCAGCCTCATCGGCACCGCAGGATGGCCAGGCATAACTGTTCCAATTCTTCCAGATAATGATGCAGGAACAGAGACAGCAAGCAGTGGAACAGAGATAAGAGTTTCTAGTAGCACTTGAAAGGATGACTGCAAAGACTACTGTACCAACTCAAGTACTAGCTCCAGCTAGAGTTGGTTCAGTAAAGGACTTTGTACAAATGGGTCCAAGGTCGTACAAAGGCATTGAGAGCCCAGAGGAAACTACTAACTGGATCACTCATACTCAGAAGCAATTAGAGGTACCATAACTACCTGCAGACCTATGGATGACAGGTGTAAGGACACTCCTAGATGGTAATGCTCACCACTGGTGGGAATCCATAGAATTCCAGCTGGGTACATACCAGATATGGAAGAAGTTCCTAGAGTACTTCGAAAGGAAGTACTTTCCGGACACCGTCAGAGATGCATTGTATGATCAGTTTCTCCACCTGGAGCAGGAGAACAGAACAGTTGACGAGTACGATGTCGAGTTTAGTCGTCTTAGCAAATATGGCGCTACCCTGATGGCGCTGCCCTGATACCGGATGACTTGGCCAGAGCTAAGAGGTTTCACCGTGGACTAACTCAGGAGCTACAATATTACACTAGCTCCCAGTCCCGCATCTCTTATGCCGAGGTACTGACAGAAGCCAGATTGCAAGAAACCATCAGCCGAGGAAAAGGAGTTCAGCTGGGGATACAATAAGGACCAGCCAGGACACATTCAGGACCGACAAGGACACAACAAGGAGGACCTATCAGACATCCTCTAGCTCAGCAACAGCAGTACCAGCACAGAGCAGGACCGTACCAGGTCCCAGAGAAGCCCTACTGCAATTATTATGGGAAATACGGACATCTTATGAGGGACTGTCGATCTCCCCTAGGACAATGTACGAGATGTGGTTTCGGACAGCATATGTTGAAAGACTGTCCTATGCAACAAGCATCAACACTTCTACCGCCAGCACAGAGGCTAGCATTTTCAGCACCAAAGCCAGCTCCGCAAATGATGAGACAAGGAACACCTCGACCTCCGGCAGCAGGAGGATTTCAGCGAGGACCACCGCTACCTGCCCAGAAGGATCAATTTGTAAGGGCCAGACAGGGATAACCACAGAGGAACGGGCAAGCTTTTGCAATGGAAGTGGATAACTTGGATCAGGAGATTGATGTCATAGCAGGTATCACTCTTGTTTTTACTTTTCCTGCTGTGACATTGTTTGATACGGGAGCCACCCACTCATTCATATCATCTAGTTTTATTCCCAAACACAATATTGCCTCCACACCTTTACCTAGTTGTATTAGAATTCTTACCGGAGGAGGAGTAGTACCTGTTAGTAAAAGTTGTAGATCGTGTCCTATAGTGATACATAGTAGAGAAATGAATGCCCGACTCTTAGTCCTTCCTATGCCAACTTTTGATATTGTGCTTGGGATGGACTGGCTAAGCAAGTACCACGCTTTCTTCAATTATTTTGGATGAAGCATTCTTTTCAAGGTACCCGGCCAACCTAAACTTGAGTTTGCACGAGGATCCACAGAAATCCTTGATGGTATGCAGCTCGCAATAAATGATGTTATCTATCATTCCATTATTTCAGAATTCCCAGACGTTTTTCCAGAAGAATTACCAGGCCTACCCCCAAATAGAGACGTAGAATTCTCAATTAAATTGACACCAGGAGTAGCACCCATAGCATCACATGTTTATAGATTGGCAAAGAAAGAGATGGATGAACTAAAGACACAATTAAAGGAACTAGAAGAGAAATATTTTATCCGACCAAGTGCATCACCCTGGGGAGCACCAGTGTTGTTTGTACCAAAGAAGGATGGATCAGTGCCTATGTGCATTGACTATAGAGCCTTGAATGCAGTAACAGTAAAGAATAAATATCCACTACCGCGCTTTAATGACTTGTTTGATCAACTCAGTAGAGCCAAGGTGTTCTCAAAGATAGATTTGAGATCAGGATATCACCAGATGAAGGTACGAAAGGAGGACATCCCGAAGACCGCATTTCGGACAAGATATGGTTATTATGAGTTTCTGGTCATGCCATTTGGATTGACCAATGCTCCAGCTATCTTTATGGACTTAATGAATTGAGTCTTCCATCAATATTTGGACCAGTTCGTGGTCGTCTTCATAGATGATATACTTGTCTATTCAAAAAACTACGAGGAGCATGAGAAGCACCTACGGATTATTCTAGAGACCTTGAGAAGAGAGCAGTTATATGCAAAACTTAATAAATATGAGTTCTTCTTGGACAGAGTTTCATTTTTTGGACATATTGTTACAGGAGATGGTATTTCTGTTGATCTAGAAAAGATCTCGGCAGTCGAGACATGGCATGTTCCTAAATCAGCAGCAGAGGTAAGAAGTTTCCTTGGACTTGCGGGATATTACCGACAGTTCGTGGAAAATTTCTCAAGGATAGCAACACCTATGATCCGGTTAACTTGCAAAGATCAAGAGTTCATATGGACCAACGAATGTCAAGCCGCTTTCGAGGAATTGAAGAAGCGACTGACTACAGCACCAGTATTGACTATTCCATCAGGATCAGGAGGCTATGTGATCTACAGTGACGCATCAGGAAAAGGCTTGGGATGCGTATTGATGCAGCATGGCAAGGTGATTGCATATGCATCCAGGCAATTACGAGTACATGAGAAGAATTATCCAACTCATGACCTGGAACTTGCAGCCGTTGTATTTGCTCTAAAGTTATGGAGATATTACTTATATGGGGAACGAGTGGATATATATACAGACCACAAAAGCCTTAAGTATGTCTTCACACAGAAGGAGTTAAATATGCGGCAACGTAGATGGCTCGAGTTAATAAAAGATTTCGAGATAGAGCTACATTATCACCCCGGCAAGGCTAACGTAGTAGCAGACGCGTTAAGCAGAAAACCAGCAGCTTATTTCCTAACAGCACAGAGGGAATTATTAAAGGACTTGTAAGGTCTTAGCATTGAAGTAATTTTGCCCAGGACAGACGGGACACTAACCAATTTACAAGTACAATTATCACTAGTAGAAAGAATCAAGGCAACATTGCCTACCGATACCAGATTCAGAAGATTAAAGAAAAAAACAGAGGCCAGAGAGCAGACCGGATTACGCATTCATAATGATGGAACATTACGATGTGGTAATCGTCTTTATGTTTCAAATAGAGAAATTCTACAGGAGCTAATGACAGAAGCTCATAGTTCAATATATTCTATTCATCCTGGAGGAACCAAGATGTATCGAGATTTACGATAGCACTTCTGGTGGCATGGAATGAAAAGAGAGATAGCTCGCTTTATAGCTAAATGTTTGGTATGTCAATAAGCAAAGGCGAAGCACCAAAGAATAGCAGGATTATTGCAACCACTCCCAATTCCAGAGTGGAAGTGGGAACACATCACTATGGACTTCGTCACAGGTTTTTCCAAAAGTCCAAGTGGTAGAGATGCAGTATGGATAATAGTGGACCGACTCACCAAGTCAGCCCATTTCTTGCCTTTTAGAGTTGGCCAATCTACAGAATATTTGGCTGACTTATATATGAGGCAGATTGTGAGACTGTACGGCATACCAGTAAGTATTGTATCAGACAGGGATTCATGCATTACATTACACTTTTGGAGGAGCATGCAAGAGAGCCTTGGAACTCGCCTGAAGTTCAGTACATCTTATCACCCACAAATAGATGGGCAGTCAGAACGTACTATTCAGACATTGGAGGATATGTTAAGGGCTTGCATATTAGACTTTGGAGGATCATGGGAGGACCATCTACATCTTGTAGAATTTTCTTACAACAATAGCTATCAGGCAAGCATCCAGATAGCTCAATTTGAAGTATTGTATGGAAAAAAGTGTAGGTCTTCTGTATGTTGGAGTGACGTGGGAGAATTTCCAATTTTGGGACCAGAGTTAGTAGTCAACACTGTTGAAACAGTCAAGAGGATACAAAGATACTTGCAAGCAGCGCAAGACAGACAAAAGCAGTGGGCAGACCTTCATCGTCATCCCTAGGAGTTCAAAGAGGGAGATCATGTCTTCTTAAGGATATCACCTACCAGAGGCACTATCAAATTCGAAGGGCGCGACAAGTTAAGTCCAAGGTATATTGGACCATTTGACGTACTAGGGAGAGTGGGAGAAGTAGCAAATCGACTTGCGCTACCACCTTCACTTGAAGGAGTACATGACGTATTCCATGTGTCACAGCTCAGGCGATATATGGCAGATATCAGTCATGTTCTCGACCATTCAGAAATCACCATTGGGCCAAGCTTGTCATATCAAGAGCAACCCATAGGAATCCTTGATCATCAAGAGAAAGTATTGAGAAACCAATCTATTTCCTTGGTTCGTATAGCATGAAAGCATGGGTCGCCAGGAGAATCTACTTGGGAACGCGAGGATGATATGCGCAAACATTTTCCAGACCTATTTACAGACCAGGGTATAAATTATTATGATTAAGTTATATCTTACACCATTCTTGACTTTCTACAGTGACTTAATTTTAATTTCGAGGACAAAATTTTTATAAGTTGGGTAGAATATAAGATCCCTAATCCTGAAAAACCTATTTTATTTATTTATTTATTATGAGCTAAATAGAGGAGATAGATTTTATTTATAGTGTTTGTGCATCTAGAAAAAGGAATAAGAAAAAGAGAAAAGAATAGAAAATAGAAGTTCCTATTGAATCAAACTCATAACCCGTTTAGCCACCCGCGTAAATATAAGAAAGAAGACAACAACAGCTCATCAATACGCGTTAACTTTGCCTCTCTTCTCCGTGCGTAATTATAATAGCAGTAGCAGTAAACCTATGCGTATAACTCATACGCGTAAACTTTTCCTTCTCCGCGCGTAAAAATCCAACCCGCCTAATTCTTTTCTCTACGCGTAAAACAATCCCCTGCGTAATATCTTTCACCACTTAAGTTCCTTTCATCACGTTTAAAACCACAAACCATTAGAAAATATCAGCAGCAGAAGAAAAACTCAACTTTGCTTTGTTTTCCTTTCCTACACGTGTAAGTTTCTCATTCCACCAATCCTTAACACTATTATTACTAGTCTCTCCTTGACCGAAACCAAAACCAATGAAAAGAAAGAAAATAGCAGCAACAGTAGTTTTAGTTTCTTAACCACTAAGTTTCCTCCACCGCCTCTTGTTCTTTATATATATCTATGCAAATGCACCCCAAGCCCTAAAACCTCACTTCTTCAACTAAAAATACTGTTGGGACGTGCACTATCCAGAACTTTTACTCGGCAAGTATACCTTGCTTTTATACTGCTATTTATATACCACATGATGCTCTCATTCTCTTTTAGTTGTGTATTTACATTAGACCTATTTTGTGAGACTACCCATAATCATGCGTCATTGGTCAGAACATAGTTATTATACAAGTTGTGAGTCTCATATAGATCCCGGACTGCATGACAGGTCTGGCCTTCTGTACGTATGGGCCGTGCGTTAGGAATGACTGCTGATAGAAACTTTATATGCTAGTAGTCCTGGCAGTTATTTAGATATTTTATCATATCATGGATGTGGCATGCTTAGATCATGGGATGGGGAGAACAACAAATAAGATATTTGGACTCCTTTGCACTTTTCTTATATGTAACCAGTACGCTCCACCGACGATACGCGAGATAACCCCTATACTACCTGGCGGCCTCTATCGTTCAAAAGACGACATGCTTTGTAGTCCTCTGATTCTCCGAGAAAATCATGTCAATCCCATTATGGCCAGATAGCCCACAGGTTGGAAAGTTGTTCTCAAAATGCATTCACATAGACGGTTAGGTGACCCAGTGGATGTTTATATTTCAGTATTTATTGGCATATTTATATGTATCTTGTTACATCCCACTGAGGACCTGGTCCCTTTCCAGATATGGACGAGCAGGAGTACACACCAGAGTATGGACTGGGACCAGACACTACGTACCTGCCTGAGGAGGCCTTACCCTCAGAGTACCTGTAAAATTATTACCACGGTTTAGATATGTTACTACTTCAATATAGTCATTTTGTAGTGGATTTGTTTCCACCTGACTATCAGACTTGATACTCATTTTGGATATTCAGTATTATTCAGCTCTTTATTACTACTGATTAATTGTGATATGGATGAGATATAGATTGTGTATGACTTGTTGTAACAGTATATTACCACTGGTGGATTGGATATTCATGAACAGCATACGTATGCATACATTTTCCATATATTAGAGTTCGTATACATACGACTAGGCGTGTTACGTATTCCTAGCCCTACGTATTTTGGGACTGGGGCATGACAGTGGTGGCGGGAACAACAGGCCGGAGGAGGAATGAGCTATTGTCGGTTGGCTAGAGGGGTGGTGGTTCATGGAGTCGACGGGGATGACTGGCCGGAGAGTGAAGCTGGGGGCAGGCTCGGTGAAGTCGTGGTGAGCATCAGTCGATGGCCGGAAAATGAAGGGGCCAAAGTTGCTCGACCGGAACAGCGGCTTCGCTCAGGGGATGGAGAACGGCCGCGCGGGTGGATCTCGGTCGGAGACAATTGAGTGCTGGTGGTGGTTCGGGTGATGGCAGCGGGTTCTAGACCGTGGCAGCAGCCATGGTGGACGGAGAGGTGCTGCAGTAGCTCCCGGAGTAGGGTAGAGGAAGCTCGTGGCTCACCGAAGCTCGTAGAGGATTCAGCGGGTGTGGCCGGAGGGGGGTCCAGCCGGAGCAGTTCTCGGGTGGGGTTTCTCCAAAGAAGAAGAAAGGAAGAAGGAGAAGAAGAAGAAAATGGGAGGCTCGGTTTGGTATTTTGAATGTAGAAGAGGAAGGAGAGAGAGAGGGGGTGGGGGTTTCTCTAGGCATGGAGATAAGGGCCTGCATTGGAAAGAGGGGAGAAAGAGACATTATATAGGGAGGGGTGTGAGGATTGGATGGGGGGATTGACCCAATTCAAATGGGTGGTGGTGATTGTACATGAAGGAAATGTTTTCTTCATCCAAAAGAGAGGGAGGAGGGATGTTGACCGATCAAGGAAGAGGGGTGGCCTCTTCATTTGGCTTTGACCAATGAGGGTGTGCCACAAGTCACAAAATTTGTAATTTAGCCCCTTAAGTTTGGGTGTTTGCACAAACACATAAAATAATGGAAAAAAATTATAGGGGCATTGGTGTTTGGTGTTATGTAGGGTATTGTGTGTTTGGTATGGACTTGATATAATGGGCATTGGAATTAAATTAGGATTTAAAATGGATTAGTTAAGTTGGTATCCCCAATTTAATTAGAATAAAATATGTCCTGACCTTTTAAATTAAACGGGGACACCCGGGGTCTCAATTTGGGAGTGACACAAAGGTTATAAATGGTGTAGGCTTGGTGTCAGTCTTGGACCCTTTAATCGGTCCGGCTCAACGGGTTAAGTTGGTATCTCAAAATTGATGGCAACGACACAGGTGCCCGACATAGGATTTAAATATAAAATTTGGATACGGGAAGTTGTGCAATTAATTCAGGGCACAATGGATTTGATTTTTGAGTGACGGAAAAGTCCAGCGCCTAAATTGGCGGGTCAAGTCAAAAGTACAATAGTCTGTTGGAAATTATGGGCTGATGTTGGGATCCGAATAATTCAACAATGGTAAGGCGCACCAAGAGTTTAATTATAATAATCAGACATTTGTACCCTTACTCTAAACCTCAATTATCTGCTACTAAAACAAAATTTTTCCAACCCACACCAGAATATCTATAGAAATATTTGAGAGGGTTTACATCCTTCCCAACTTAGAAAATTTTAGTCCCCAAAATTAAAAGTAAAGCACGATAATAGCTAAGAGAATTTTAAATGCAACTAGTAATTAATTGTGGTACGTAAATTCGTACCTTGGTCCTCAAATAAATACGGAAAATGCTGTCGAATGGAATCCTCGCTCTCCCAGGTAGACTCGCCTGGCAAATGATGCTTCCATGCAACTCTGACCAGTCAAATAGTCTTTCCTCTCAAATTCTTCTCACTGTGATCGAGTATCTCCACTGGCTGCTCTACATAAGATAAATTGGGCCCGACTGTAATCTCTGAATGATCAAGCACGTGCCTAGGGTCTATCATGTATCTCCTCAACTGCGATACGTAAAATACGTCATGCACTCCTTCTAATGATAGAGATAATGCAAGACAATAAGCCACTTCGCCAAATCGTACTAAGATGTCAAAAGGTTCGATGCACCTAGGACTTAGCTTGCCTCTGCCTTCGAATCTGATGGTACCACGAGTAGACAATATCTTCAAAAATATATAGTCACCTTTCTTGAACTCCAAAGGTCTGTGGTGCGTTTCTGCCCAATGTTTATGTCTGTCCTGTGCTGCACGCAGGGGGCTTTGAATCTGCTTGACTTTCTCCACTGTCTGTGTCACCAACTCTGGACCAAGTATCTGACGCTCTCCTATGTCACTCCAGTATACTGGTAACCTATACTTTCTGCCGTACAGTGACTCATAAGGTGCCATCTGGATGCTAGCCTGGTAGCTGTTATTGTAGGAGAATTCCACCAAGTATAGATGGTCCTCCTAAGATCCTCCAAAATTGATCATGCACGCTCTCAACATATCCTCTACTATCTGTGTCGTGCACTCTAACTGGCCATCAGTCTGTGGATGATATGCAGTGCTGAACTTAAGACGAGTTCCTAGACTCTCCTACATACCCCGCCAAAAAAGTTACATGAATCTGGAATCACGATCCGATACAATGCTGATTGGCACTCCATGTAGTCGTACTGTCTGTCTCATATACATGTCGGCAACTATCTCTGTGGACTGCCCAACTCTGAAGGGCAAGAAATATGCAAACTTTGTGAGTCTGCCTACGATAACCCAAACTGCATCCTTCCAGCTAGGTCTTCACAAAAATCCTGTGACGAAGTCCATGGTAATGTGTTTCCACTTCCACTCGGGAATAGGAAGTGGCTCCAATAGTCCTGCAGTCCTCTTATGTTCACCCTTGACTTGCTGACAAACCAAATATCTCGCCACGAATCTTGCAATCTCTCTCTTTATCCCATGCTACCAGTAATGTTGTCTCAAATCTTGGTACATCTTCGTACCCCCGGGATGAATCTTTCTCCTTGAGGCATCTACTACTACATTCGCCTTGCCAGGGTGGTACTGTAACTCAATATCATAATCTATCATCAACTCTAGCTAGCGCCTCTGTCTCATGTTGAGCTCCTTCTGCGTGTAGGCATACTTTTTTGTGCTATGTATAAATCTCAATATGCTCTCCATAAAGGTAGTATCCCATAGCTTTAGTGCAATTATTACTGCAGCTAGCTCTAGATCATGCGTCTGATAGTTCTTCTCATGAACCCTTAGTTGTCATGATGCATAGACTATCTATTCTATCTAAACATAACTCATTTTTTGCTGAGCTTGGCATACAGCCTCTCATGTCTTAATATCTCCAACACGATCTTGAGATGTCTCTCGTGCTTCTTCTGGCTCTCGGAATATACCAAGACGTCGATGAACGCCACTATGAACTTATCTAAGTACTGGTAGAAAATATTGTTCCTCAAGCTCATAAATACTGCTGGCACGTTGGTTAAACCAAACGGCATGACTAAAAAATTATAGTGTCCATACTTCGTCCAAAATAGTCATCTTCGGAATGTCTTCTCTCTGTACCTTGATCTGATGATAACCGGATCTGAGATCGGTCTTCGAGAATACATATGCGCTACTTAGCTGATTTAAAAAAAATTATCGATGTGCGTTAATGGGTACTTGCTCTTTATCGCTACGGCATTTAATGCCCTGTAATCGATACGTAACGTACCGTCCCGTCCTGCTTCGGTACAATATGATAGGTACTCCCAATAGAGAAATACTAGCCCGACTGAAACCCTTGTCTAAGAGATCCTCTACTATGGACCTTCAACTCAACCAACTTTATCGGTGCTAGTCTGAAGACGGGAAAATAACTGGCTCGGCTCTTGGAGTCAATTTTTATAGCAAACTTTATCTATCTGTCAGGTGGCAGGCCCGGAAGGTTCTCTAGAATCATATCCTCAAACTCTGATATAATGCGGGGGTACACTGGTTTACCTTGCATTGTGTGCCCCTGAGGTAGATGGGCACCATACTCCCGGGCTCCCCGAAGAAACTCAACCCTAGGTAATCTGGTGGTCTAAAAAATATGCAACCACGTCGACAATCTAGCGTCGCATAGTATTGGCTCTACCAATCCATGTCTAGGATAAGGTCATAGTTTAGACTAAACCTCATAATAATTTCTCCCGTTCTGTTTTCAGCATCAATTCTCAAAAGAAAAAAATTTCTTGCCTAATGTATAATTTCTCTACTCCTCAAGGTTTTTCCTAAAATTTTATTCCTCAAATATCTTCTTTTCGTTATTTATCTCTCCAAGTCACATAGTACAATAATGGTATCACTCAAGCACATACTAGAATTCTTGGAATCAGATTATTATCTTCCAAGTGAGAGCCTAAAATTTTATCTTCTCTATTCCATAATATTATTCCTGGTATCGCTATCATTTACAACAACTAATTCCTAGCATTGGGCTATGCACTTCCATAAATTATTCTAGGTCATGATCAACAATCCTTTCAGCGCCCCGTACTTCCAACATCACTGTTATCTCAAGTACGAATAGGGTACTACTGGTTCCAATTCTCTTGCTACCCTTCCATACTAGTTCTAGAATCCAAAAGAACCTATCAATCTATCCTACTCAGGGTAACAATCTTCTCAGAGAATGTTATACAAAATCTGTCTTCTGTCGTCTGAACTACGATCTTCTTCTAGATGGAATCATCAGGCACAAGCGTTCGCCTTTCCGAACAATAGAGGATGAGAAACAATGATAACCATATTGACAAAAATTGAACGAATACAAATTGGAGGTCCAAGGGCGATAATCACATACAAAGTGAGTTTTTAAAATCGATTATGGATTGAGATCCTATTCAACAATCATAATATCTATTCCTAATTTGCAGACTCGCTTGGCACAGTCAGATGACCAAGACGATTTAAAATAGACCTGCATGGGCCACCATAAAAATATGTCATGCCCCAGTCCCAAAATACGTAGGACCAGGAATACGTGACATGCCAACTACACATTCGACCAGACTGTAGTCTGACTCGAATACGTATAAGCTGTATAATATAAAGGGCACTATCTAGATATCCCATAAATATAAACCTCTATGTCTTAATCCATAATATATGGTAGTATACAAGAAAGAGCTATATGTACTAAAGTCGGGCGCCCAATAACACACAAACTCGAATAGACTAGAGAAGAGATGAGTCTACAAAAACTAGGCTACAATAGCAGATGAATAATCAATAAGAATAATGTAACCATAATACCGGTGGAAATGATATGAATACCTGGTACAATGCCCGCAAGACGTGTAACTCCATCAGCAACTCCAATGCTCCGTAATCGTCTATGTTGCAAAACTGGTAGGGGACCAGGTCCTCAGAGGGACGTAACAAGGTACAAAAATATAATATGCCAAGTATAACAGAAAGTACAAGTACAACGACTGGGTAATCTATCATAATCAAATAAGTGAGACACAGTTTAAAGACAATATTCGACGCGTGGGCTATCCAAAATAAAACCGTAGCTCCGGACACAGAAATACACGGGACGTACCGCAGCTCCGGACAAAGAGTCACACGGGTGATACAACTATACTAGATACAGGATCACTACAGAAATAATACATATAAATATATAAGCGCGTGCAGAGGAGTCCAAACATCTAGTAACTGTCTTCCCCATCCCAAGCGGTCAACGATTGTGCGTTGAACCTGAACCTCTATCTAACAATCTCGTCACAGAAATAACTCAACAGTCACGACACTAAGGTCGTTCCAGTCTCTGGTCATGATGTCAGTATCAGGATACAGGAAGTCTGGCATGATAACAGTGTAAGAATGTGTCTTGGGGTGACGATATACTCAGGTACATACATCGAGGTGTTACGAATATCTAGCAATCGTTACAAAATGTTACGACGAACATCTGCACTAAGTTGTGATCCGGACATGAAGTATCGATCATGAACAATACGCACACAATGTACATAATAAAATAATAAAATATCTGTAACTGAAATACAGGGTGGGAAGGTACACTTGCCTGCGTTCGGCTGCTGATGACGGGGATCCGGTACCACGTCCAAGTCATTAGGTCCCATAGTACCTAGAGATGAGATACAAACTCAATCAATAAACTATCACATGGCAAACAGGGATGTGACACACGTCTATACATATGCTCAGTCTCAGCTACAACTCACGGGAAAAAGATGCTATAGGGTTGACCACGGTTGACTATTAGTACGATACATTAAATCAACTAATCATCTGTACAATATTATCAAACCATCCTCAATCCTTCTATATTCAGCATAGTATTCATTGGTAGATCATGCCTATTTATTCCTCATATTTTACCTCGGTGTGCACCGACGTTAATAAGTACATTTACTGTCATCCTCAAATATATAATTTATAATTATTTAACCCTTCTATTTTATATCATCCTTACCAGTTCATAAATAGTACTTCTCTTCAATTAAATCCATCATTAATATTCAGTCTCCAAATCACCAATTAATGGTTTGATACTACACACTAGTTCATAATAAATCACCTGTCCCTCGATGATAAATCATAGTATTATTTTGTAATAATTTAATCTACTCAACAACAATAATCAAATGTATAAATAAATTTAGATGCCCTTACATCTCAATGTATCCCAATATCATAAACTTATTATATGCTCAGTGCCTTAAATGTTAACCTTGCAATTTTTACCCATGTACATAGTTCATAACCATTTCATGTGATCCCAACCCTAAACAAGGATCCATGCATTCTCATACCCTAACTCAATATATATCCATAAATTCTATGTCATTCCTATGGAATTAAACCCTAAATATTAGCTAAGTAATCAACAATACTTAAACATAAACCCTAAAACTAAAAATACACAAAACAATATATAAGTGTATAGAGAGGGGGGAGAATGTATCACCTCGGCAAGGTGACTGCGGGCCAAAGAACCGAGGATGGCCGGATGAAGGTACGGGATAGCGTGAGGGGTTGGCCGCTGGAGATTGGCAGTCGAGGTGGCGGAGTAACGCGAAGCTGGAGGTGCGGGGAAGTGCTCGAGGTCATGGTGGTGGTGTCGCAGCTTGTGGAGAAACTCGTCGGGGAAGAACGGGGACGCTGGAGCTCGTGCTCGCTGGAGTGGTGGCGAGAACAACAGGTCGGAGGAGGAATGAGCTGCTGTCGGTTGGCCAGAGGGGTGGTGGTTCATAGAGTCAACGGGGATGACTGGCCGAGGAGTGAAGCTGGGGGCAGGCTCGGTGAAGTCGTGGTGAGCATCAATCGGTGGCCAAAAAATGGAGGGGCCGGAGTTGCTCGACTGGAGCAGCAGCTTGGCTCAGCGGATGGAGAACGGCCGCGCGGGTGGATCTAGGCCAGAGGTAATCGAGTGCAGGTGGTGGTTCAGGTGATGGCAGCGGATTCTCGGCTGGGGCAGCAGCCACGGTGGACGGAGGGGTGCTGCAGTAGCTCCCGGAGTAGGGTGGAGGAAGCTCGCGGCTCGCCAAAACTCGTGGAGGATTTAGCAGGTGTGGCCGGAGGGGGGTCCGGCCGGAGCAGTTCTCGGGTAGGGTTTCTCCAAAGAAGAAGGAAGGAAGAAGAAGAAGAAGAAGAAGAAAAAGAAGAAGAAGAAGAAGAAGAAGAAGAAGAGAATGGGAGGCTCGGTTTAGGGTTTTGAATATAAAAGAGGGAGGAGAGAGAGAGGGGGTGGGGGTTTCTCTAGGCATGGGGATTAGGGCCTGCATTGGAAAGAGGGGAGAAAGAGACATTATATAGGGAGGGGTGTGAGGATTGGATGGTGGGGATTGACCCAATTCAAATGGGTGGTGGGATTTCACATGAAGGAAATATTTTCTTCATCCAAAAGAGGGGAGAAGGGATGTTGACCGGTCAAGGAAGAGGGGTGGCCTCTTCATTTGGCTTTGACCAATGAGGGTGTGCCACAAGTCACAATATTTGTAATTTAGTCCCTTAAGTTTGGGTATTTACACAAACACATAAAATAAGGAAAAAAATTATGGGAGAATTGGTGTTTGGTGTTATGTAGGGTGTTGTGTGTTTGGCATAGGCTTAATTTAATGGGCATTGGAACTAAATTGGGATTTAAAATAGATCAGTTAAGTTGGTATCTCTAATTTAATTAGAATAAAATATGTTCCACACTTTTAAATTAAATGGGGGCACTCGGGGTCTCAATTTAGGAGTGACAGGTCATAAATGGTGTAGGCTTGGTGTCAGTCTTGGACCCTTTAATCGGTCCGGCTCAACAGGTTAAGTTGGTGTCTTAAAATTGATGGCAACGACACAGGTGTCCGACACGAGATTTAAATATAAAATTTGGATACGGGAAGTTGTGCAAATAATTTAGGGCACAGTGGATTTGATTTTTGAGTGACGAAAAAGTCCAGCGCCTAAATTGGTGGGTCAAGTCAAAAGTACAAAGTCTGTTGGAAATTATGGGCTGATGTTGGGATCCAAGAGTTTAATTATAATAATCAGACATCTGCACTCTTACTCTAAACCTCAATCATCATCTGCTAAAACAAAAATTTTCCAACCCACACCATAATATCTATAGAAATATTTGAGGGGGTTTACAACAGTTCAGGGAGTTGGGTATGGCTGCTAGTGAGGGAGTAGTGGGGTTGGAGTCATAGTTAGTATAAGTGTTAGTTAGTGTATATATTGAGTATCTGTTAGTGTATTACTTAGTAATACAAGTTAAATAGGTGTCAGTTAGTTATTACTATAGTATTAGTTATTACGTATAAGTATTAGTTTAGCTATTAATTAATATTAGTTAAGGTATTTAACTATACACCTAGGTAATGACTTAGTATATCTAAGGTAATACCTAGTATGGTTAATATTAGCAAGATAGTAACCAATATAGACTTATAACCTTAGTTTGGATCTAGAAATTGGTGTATGACCTAGAATATCATAATTTAGCTTATTTTAGCAATTTATCTCATTTTTACACCAAATTGACATAATATTTACTAAATAGGATTGTATAGCACCAACTTGGGCATCGAGAGACACCTTGCTCAGGACCAGAGGCGAGTACATTTATCTATTATTTTTTATTTTATGATAGTATATATATTACATGTTCTAGAACTGTATACTTGATTTTGACAAAGTGGTTTTACGGACTGGTACTATATGGATCATGTCAGGAGATGTTATCCCTTACCGTGTTCAACGGATACTCCTTCACATATATTTTATTGTGTGTATCGGATATTGATATAGTATAATTCGTGTTTACACACTGCTTATGATCAATGTACCCATATTCGTGTTCGTAAAGTATCGTGATTGGATCCATTGGTATTAGTTGGGGATAGGGGAATAAGAGTTGGTTATGTGATCAAACCCAAGTGTATTCGTGTATATGTCGATTACATATCACACGTGTAATCGAGTTACCATATTGTATTCGTGTTCAACCTAAACCGATCACATAATGAACTTGTATTCCATGACACATTAGCTAGTTTCATTTATTTTTATTATATTGCAGTTATTCTATTATTTATTCTTTATTCCAGTACATTACATGTTCACTCTAGTTCACTCTATTTCTGATGTTTAGTTATCTTGTATGCTTTTCTATTATCTGTTATATATGTTCGATTATGTATTTTTAACTGCTTTCAGAGGTATATACTTCGCTCCAATCCTGACTGGATATAATTTTTAGATGATTGGCATATGGACCAGTGTCCTACCTACTACGAACCATAGGATGGCATACCATTAGAGGATACTAATTTAGAGCAGGAGGACCTAATACCCGAGTCTGAGAAGGTTTAGATTATTTGTTTAGACTTGTATTAGACTTTTATTGGGGCTTATGGCATTTATTTATTATTTAAGACTTGTGGATGTATTGTGACACTTTTTCTTTGCTATTCCATCTCGTACTTTATCTTCCTTAGTTTCCTATGTGATTGAGTATAGTTTACCATTATCAGATACCATATTATTTCTCCGTTTGCAGTTGAGATGATTGACAGGTACCATGTATATATCTTGTGTGAGAAGTTTAGATAGTATGGACGACCCAGACAACGTTCTACCGTTGATGCTGCATCGTAGGCTGGGCGTTGATCACTACTTGTGCCCTTATTCTGGGTGGGGGTCGTGACAGTGATGCATATCATCGAGGCCTCATAGTTGGCTTGGATGCATGCAAGGTGTCGCATATCGTCGAGGCCGCATAGTTGGCTTAGACGCATAGGCCGAGCAAAGTCCACTCTTCGGAAAACGTATGATATGATAATCAATAAATGCAAGTTAAGTCAAGTCAGAAAAGTAACTGATGTGACATGTGATAAAAGTGGGCTAGAAGAAAAGATAAAATTATAAAAAGTTGTGCCAAGTCAGTCAGAAGTTATGCGTCCAGAAGAAGAGTGACGCATAGCTTCTGGCCGCATGGTTGACGAGACCGCATACTTCTCTTGGCCGCATACACAATTGGTCGCATAAAATCTTTTGGGACTTAGCAAAATTTTATTCATTTAAGTTCATGCATTTGGCCAAGAGGCGTATGTGCAAATTTAGTCATGCGCCCAACAGGGTTGGCCGCATGTTAACTCGAGATGAGGAGTCCTAGCCGCATAGCACTTCGTGCCGCATACCACTCGTTCGTCCCCCCCCCAACAGCAACTTTTTGGCCATAGCCAAAAGCTCAAAAATAAAATTTTGTTTCTTCCATAGAAACCTCAAATGATACCCAAATCCAGCAAAGTAAAGTTCTAAACTACTCAAAATCAAGTGCTCATCAATATTTAGTAATAAGTTTTCAAAAACTTTAAGTTTTAAGAGATCAAAACCCAAGAACACTTAAGAACACATAAAAATATTAAAACTTAAAACTTAGATCTACACGAATCCATCCACCAAATTCAAAAATACCAAGTTCTAAATGTGCTTAAAATAATACAATCAACATAATAGACTAATAAAAGAAAAGTTTTCTCTATTTTGAGCAAAGTACACTTGACTATGGAGAGAATAAGGGAAACCTAAGAGAGAGGATGGAAGAAAGATAATGAGAGGAGAGAGAGTAAAGTTGAGTTATATATGGGAGGATTTGAGGTTTGGACCATGGGCTCAACTCATAATAAAACCAAACCAAACCAAACAAATAAACCAAGAGCCATATGAACCAAAGGATGGGTCTAGTCTCTCTATAACATACAACTATGCTAGCAAGAAAATAAATACGCTCTAAATATGTATATTGGGAACAAGGAGTGACACTACTCCTTGTTCATTCTAGTGAGTGACTATGCACGATATTTTTTGTAAGCCATTATCGATATTCAGGAGTCCTAGATACGCAACGAATAATGGATCCCCAAAACTTCCCTAGCCGAGCAGTCCTCAGGTCCACCTGCACATTCCCACAGGGACAACTAAAAAAAACAGTTTCGTTAGACGCTAATTCATGTCCATATTACCTCTGAGCTATCATCCTAACAGTCTCCTCAGCGGACTAATCCTTAGGTCTATCTATATTCCGGATAGACCACACTCAGCAAAACTACTCATCAACAATTTTTTTAGATGCTAGTTCACGTCCATATTACCTCTGAAATATTGTCCTAACATCTCTCCGTTGAGTTTGTCATATCCATATTACCTCTGAGCAAACTTTCGAGTATGGTCTATCGATTATCACGTCCATATTACCTATGATATCGGTCGTCATCTAAACTTATCATCCATACTTAGCTTAAAGTACGCTAGCGGTTCTAAGTCCACAAAACCTATCATGTCCATATTACCTCTGATAAGGCTTTTTTCGAATCTATTACTTGCATCCAGATGCGCAATGAGTAATAGGTCCACCAAAGATTCTCCAGTGGGACATTCTCAACAACCACGGTATTGTACTACGTCCATATTACCGTTAATACGATATCCAAAGTTCACACAAATAAGTTGCAATAAAAAGAGAAGCTTTTATTTCTTTGGCATAGAAGGAACAAAAAAACAAACTACATCGAGGGTCTATTGACACCCCAGTACAAAGTCAAAAGACAAAAAGATATTTTGAAAAAACAAACAAAAAATTACTAGTGCTACTGGACAAAGCACAACTCTACTATCCGCCCATAGAGAAGAGCGATGTGGAAATCTAGGCGCACTTAGGCCCAACGCTCAACCTCTTTGTCCATAACTTCGGGATCCTCGTAGCGGACGTAGGACTGGTATCAGTCCTGTAGCTTTTACACCATGACTTCGATGCCAGTTGCATTCTTCTCTACTTGGCTCACCTCAGTTTGGATAGCCTTATCTTCCTGCTGGGCCTCCCGGAGTCCATTTTCTAATATATCAAGCTTGACCTGGAGTTGTCTAATCTCTTCGGTTAGAACCTTCTTTCTAGCAAGGCAATCCTCCCTAAGGCCACTTAACCGATCATGCTCCTCTTGCAAGTCTGGGAGATCGCGCTACAAGCCTTCCTTAGACGTAGCAAAGAGGGCCTTTTCTACCTTCGACCTTGTCAAGAACTTATTATACTCATGGGATATCAGTATCCCCATATATGCCTGCTGATGCTGCCACAACTCCATTAGGCATTGCTCAACTTTGATCATCTTCTGATTTAAGAGATCAGCCATGTGTTTGAGACCAGGTAGGGATCTCAGCGATCTGACCTAGCCCTCAGCAAAGTGCTTCGCCCAAGCAAAGGATTTTTTTGTGCTCCAGCACGCCCTCGATCCCTTGCTTCAAGAACATGTGGAAGCTCTGAATGGGGAGTCTTACATTTTGGTCAATCTCCTCCAGTGTTGCCGGAGTTAAGGGCGGCTGAAGGAAGGAAGAAGCCATGGCCACAACAGGTTGCACGATAATGCTCGATGACCTTAAAGGCAAAACAATAGCAGAGGAGCGACCAATCATCTTGCTCGCGTTCCAATCCTTCATGGCCGATTGAAATGCCCGGACACCAGGTACCTGAGCAAGAGATAGTCATCTAGTATTGAGAATGGGGACAGGAGTAACGGGGCCCATCGCTGTATCGGCTCCCACCGATGTACCATCCCTAGAATGCATCACGAAAGTTTTAGGAGTTCCCCAATGACCTCAATACTAGAAGCATTGGGAATAACCTCATCGCGATGGCTTACAACCCCGCTATCCAAAGAGGCTTCAGCCGTAGAATTTCTAGCGACAGCGGTTGGAGGAGCAACCGCCACGCCAGAAGGACCTATAATAATAGGAACCTCCTCCATCACAGTCTTAGTAGGGAGAACGACAGGGTGTTCCTCGCCTCTAGAAGAGCGAAGGAGAGATTCAGATCTCTTCCTAACAAGATCGCTACCCCCTTCCTCTTCTATACCTTCCTCAGGGGCCACGTCCACTACCTGCAAGGGAGAGGTAGCACCTGTAGATCCAGAACAACCGGTTATTAGCTTCACCCACAGAATAGAGAGTTGAAGCCAGAGAATCTGATCTCCTATAAAGTTGTAAAATGACATAACAGAGGCAGGCGGCGTAGGTTGTGACTCATCCAGCGTCGTCATAGCCTGCCCTATGGCATCTAGATCATCCCCAAAGATTTTTCAGAGGGGTGTAAGGCTCACCTAAAGTCGCGTCTAGCCCCTGGGCTCCGAAAGTCTCAGATACTTGTTCTAAGATGCCCACGTCGGACTCCGGAGTGGTCTTCTCTTCGGGTTTGGCATAAGAAACTGTCGAAGTAGCCGCCCGTCGAGGACGGTCTTGTCTTCCTTACGACTACAACATGATCTAACAGACTAGTAGAAAGATATTTATAGATAGGAGTAGGAAGAATCAAACTAAGCGGTTCTACGTGTACAGTTGTAGCATCCAAAAAGGGGTCTGCTTCAGAGACCCCCAATGCAAAGGGTCCTACCTTCTCGCAACTGGTCCCTTTCGCAAAGGGCTTTGACTTTTCTGCAGGTCCTGTCTTAGGTGCCACATTAGTGTTTGCCTTCTTAGAAGAGAGGAAATGGTACGTCCTGACCTTTGCCTTTCACTTAACAAAAGAGAGTCATCAGAAGGAGAAGTTGTCTCCTCTTCATGGGGTCCAGTTCTACAAGAGGCACCGAGCAAAACTCTTGCCTTTCTTGGGCGTATAACACGCTTTCGCTTCCGGAGGCATCAGCATGTTACCTTCGATGTAGCTCCTCTCCGGAAAGAAGTCAGCCAACAGGGCATTGGTCGTACAATAATACTTCGTCACTATATACAACATCCTTGGTACTACCACGACCGTGGGCAACTGAAATTAGGCTTGGGTGCCAGCGGCACTGTAATAACTCCATGCTCGGACCCCATCAAGCAAGTTGTCGTTGTATCCAAGGGAAGCGCTCGGGTGACCCAACAGGAGCTTAGTGTAGCCAAACTGGTGAGCAAACCGGCTTGGAAGATAAGGCTCTAGAAAAACCTCACCTCGGTTCTAGTACACCAAATGAGAGGGATGAATGGCTTGGAGCCAACGAAAAAGCCTCTCAGACAAGTTTCGAGCCCAACCCCCACCGATATCTTGATTAACAATGTCCCTCTCATCGTCCATAAAATTTGGCTCTGACGTAAAGTAATTACAGCCATTCATAAAGGAGAGCTCTCTCCTACCAGCGAGGACAGTATCAAATTTCTACTTCATCTCTCGATATTTGCGGATCACGGCGTCGGCCGCCACCATGTCCTTGTCAGTCCCAGGGCTCATCAGGGACCCATAAAGCAGGAGAAGGCAACTCATCAAATAATAATAAGGGAGCTCGATCCGGTTGAAATATCCCTTGCCTGGATGTTCCTCGAACTTTTAGACGAAGTGGCAGAGCCCCCAATGGATGCAGCATACCATGGCAGTTAAAAGGGCAAGCTTATGGCCGAAAGCCAACTTCACGGCATGAAGGATGGAAAGGCAACAGGTCCTATCTATGGTACCGGCCCAGCTTAGGATGATGCAGTTGCATAACCAGAGCATCAAGTATCCCGCCAGCATGGCTTTGGCGGATAACTTATGCATGTCCATGTAAAAATAGTTGAGTTCTTCTTCAAGATTACCCATCTCATCTAAGGGTTTGTCTTCTGCATCCGTGGAACCCTCGATTTTCTTTTTCTTAGCAGTAGCCGATTCTCGTTGAACCTGAATTAGGTCGGCCACTTCTTGTTCATTTTGCGACATCCAGACGTGAACTCTGTTAGACTCCTTCAAGTCCAAAAAAATATAGCGAGTCCAAGCGGTGATATGGAGAGAAGACCCCTTATAGGACTTTTTCTTTTTGACAGCCGCTTACAAATGCCATGATGGCATAGCAATTGATGTTACACCGCCAGGATTTTTGGGTTCTCCACCTCCAACTCTTCGAGTTTTTTGTTACTTGGGGTATACTCTTCGTAAGGCTCCTTGCCCGAAGAAAGTTTCAAAATGGCATGCATCCCGTGTAAAGCCAGTCCCATCTTGCCGCCGGAGGTGAAGAAGGACGCCGTCTGACAATTGTATAATTCCATCAAGATGATAAATAGGGGTCGATTCATCTCTAGTGCATAACATGTACCCCTCATAGCAAAAGAACATGTCGGCAGCCTTGAGTTTCTGCTCATACTTTCTCAGGATCCACATAGTCAGACGACACCAGGAGACATTATAGTGTGCCCAGCTAAGAGCCCGCAACTATCCTGTGGGATAGGAGCCCTTCTTGGCAACCAAATGGAGAAAGGTGTCCGATTCATATATACTTTGGTTCGGCCTCATTTCACTGCCGATGAGGCCGGACTTCAATCCAAGCAAAGAGTAGGAGGGTGACTCCTTTGTGCTATAAAATTCCCCCTTGCTCTGCACGGTCCCGCATCAAACATTACCTATAGGGTCCCCTTCGGCTGAGGGGTTAATTCCCAGTCCATATACCGCAAATCCATCATCTCCTTCAGGTCCGACAAAGCCAAGTGACGGACGAAGGAAGAAAATATCATCTCTATTTCGAGGAAGGTGAAGGACCAGTTCTCCCTGATCGGCCCCTCATGAGAAGAATCAAGTACATCCCCGAATAGGAAGTACGGCTTCATAAAGAAATTCTTTCCATCCTTAGTGGGGATCTCCTCCACGTTTATCTAACTCAACAGAAAAGAAGGCATCTGCTCGACGATCTTTCATTGGCGTTCAGGTGGAGATCTTTTTTAAACTGCTTCCTGACGACTCTAGTCAAGTCTCCACAGTAGGTTCTGCCTAAGGACCAATTCACCTGAGGGTATAGTGGGCTAAATCACTACAAGTCAAAGCGACATGGTCAGAATCATCAATAAAAAATACATATGCAGCATATAACCTCTATGCGGACGAGTAAGACATGCGACATGTAGTATAGATCTCCTATGCAGCTCGAGTCACCCATAAGGTCGAGTAAGCCATGCGGCATGATGGGTCATATGGCTTGACCACCTATGCGGCATGGTTATTCATGCGTCCAGATTGCCCATACGGCTGGGCTACCCATGCGGCAGTGAGAAGTTGGGGCATAGACGAATCCATGAGTCCAACTGAGCATATGTGTCTCTGTGTTCAAGAAATCTACTTCACCTTCTTCGGCGAGCTTACCCTTAATCGACAGTTGAACGTCGTCGGGGAAAAGGGAGGGGGCAGTCTCGATAGCGCGGCCCTTCCCCTTGGCCTTGCCTTTGCCCTTGAAGGCCTTCTTGGCAGTAACGACAGAGGGGGATGCTTTGGAATCCATGATAGCAAGGAGGAAGAATAGAAGAAATACTTAAGGTTTTGTAAAGAACCTCTCTCTCTCCTCCATCCCCTTTATATAGGCTCGGATATGCAGCTATGGATAATAATGGTGGTGGTTCAAATCTCGCTCCTCCTCGATCCGCATAACGATGGCGACTCTTCATTGGTTGTGACACTTTATTGTCAGATGACGCAGAATTTAAGAGATCTGCTCAAAAACTGAAGTAAATCTAGACATGAGTTGATAGCATGGCAGAACCTACTATGCGGCAAAATGGCTATGCAGCAACATGGCTATACTGTATGTCACCCCTATGCGGCCAAAAGTGTTTGACCATGTTTCTTATTCAAAGTATACCAAACTTATCATTTTGAAAATTTGAATGTGATCTTTTAGAAGCATGAAAATTCTACAGGCCGCATACAGCTCATGATCCTTTGAGCCGTATAGAGCTTATGCCCCTTTGGAGCCGCATAAGAGAATAAATAGTCTTCATGCAGCCTAGACAGGCTAAAAGTAAGAGGTCGCATAAAAAGCCTTTGACAAAACTTTATATGACTGACATAAAGTTCTGAACCCCTCGAGAGTCACGAAAGGGGCGGCATACAAAAAGACAGAAAGTCATGTCATGCATTAATGGCCTCGATAGAAGCGCCATGCAACGTATCCTCTCATATGCGGCTATGGCCCATGCAGCCTCATCAACATCCGGCTTCGTTAACATACAGCCACAGTGTCCATTCGACCAAAGCCAGACGAGAGCTCGTATGCGGTCACAATGCCATGCGGATGAATTATCCATTTGACCAAAGCCAAAAGATAACAAATATGCTGCCAAGACGACTATGCGGCTAGAACGAATATACGGCCAAGAAGTTATGCTGCCCTCAAACTTGCAAGATCCTTTCTGTTACAACCGAAGATATCCTCATGTAATTAGTGCAGACTACGTGTCCAGCTGACCAGGTCACGCACATAATGGGTCAATAATGACTACACCCTCTTTTTTGATATTGTATCAACCGCATATCCCAACCAAGGCTACGTGGTCCCATGCCCGTAGTATACGGTCCAGTTACAACTGTATTCTGTTGAAGGAGCCCCCATGCGGCTACCAAACAGAGGCATATGTGGCATCTATATCCCATCAGCCTGATGGCAATAAATAGCAAGTGTAGTACCCCATATGGAGACGAGCAACAGGCATGGGAGAGTGAACAGAAAAGAGCTTTCTCACCTTCGTATCGGACCATCAACGGAGTAAAAGAGCTACTGCAGTGCTCGATCTCCATCGTCACCCCCCAGAATCAAAAAAAAAATTGTACTTAGATTGTCTGTCTAGGACCTCTTTGTACCTTCTTTAGTTTGTTGTTAAAACAAGTTCTTTTAGACATTCAATTTAATAGCAAACAACTGGAAAGAGAAAAAGTTCATGGAAATTGCAAGAAAGAGAGCTGACTCCAATCCAACTGGTGCTAGACACATTTTTTTTCTAACGTTCAAATGTTTTCAAACGTTTATATTTCAACAGTCTGATTTTTAACGTTCAAATTTTCAACCGTTGTATATTACTTTATTTAAGAGGAAAGAAGAATGTCCAATTCTACACAATTCTCATTATCTTCTTTCTCAACTAAACTACTTTATTCCTACTGTCAATCAACTTGTCGTTCACAAACTCTTATCGTAAATTTTTTTTTGTTCGCAATTCGCAATTCATGGATCAAAGTCTAAGGTTGTAGTGTTCGCATGAAGATACAGTAAATGGGCTATCCTATGAAGGAAGTTTATCCAAATTCTTATAACTGGTCATAGTATTTAATTAGAAAGATTACGTATTCTGATTATTGAAAAATTTTCTATTCAATATAAATTTAAATTAAGACATGTTTCAGGGACACAATATTTTCTATTAGATTGTGAACAAGCTTGGAGTTTTATTCTTGAAGTAAATTTACAATCACCATTTATAAGTATTTTCATAACTTTAGTACCACAAAGATTTAAAAATATATGTAGTCAACGTGTTTGTAATTATGAATCGGTCCTACTTCTTCTCGACAAGTTGCTAGTTCTTCTTGACAAGTTCCTAGGTCTTCTCGACAAGCTCATAGTTCTTCTCAACAAATTGCTAATTCTTCTCGACATCTTTTATCTCATGAAGAAGATAACACATTAGTTTTAAATAGTAATGATGATTTAGACGATCTTCAAAGTAATGAAGATAGTGATGATTTAATTGAAAATATAGATGATGCTTTTGAAGATATTGTCAATAATACTGCCACTACTGAATTATTTGTCGAACAATATTTTGATAGTCGTTCTGCATTTAGAACTTTTATCAATAACGTAGCAATTGAACAAAAGTTTACTTATTCAGCTGGCGAGCAGAACAATGCCAAGGAAATTATATATACTTGTAATAAACCAACTTGTGATTGGAGAGTATATACTAGACCTATTCGTAGAGATAATATTTTTCAAATTGCTACATTAGAAAATCGATATTCTTGTTTAGGTGAAATCATAATAGGTCTCATCCGTTAGCTACTAGTTCATGGATCAAAAATAAGATAATTGACATAATTAGGAATAATCAGTCCTTACAGTCCAGCATAAGTTGTTAGAGATAAACATAGAGAACATATGATAAATATATCTTATTCCAAAGCTTGGAGTCCGGAGATGGCATTGCTGAAATAAATGGTAGCTATTTTGATGCATATGATAGTATTGAAGAATATAGTTTTAGAATTAATGAGTCAAATTCAGGTAGTAGTTGCTTTCTAAAGACTAATAAAAATAATAGCTTTTAAAGAATTTTTATTTGTTTCAAAGCATGGATTGATGATTTTTTGAGTGGTTGTTTACCCATTATTAGTATTGATACTACTTTTCTTTCATCTAAATACCAAGTTATTCTATTCATTTCTTGTGTTTATGATCCTAACTATAAACTTTATCCAGTTGCTTATGTTGTTGCTGAAGGTAAAAATACTGACTATTGGACATGGTTTTTAACTAGTTTAAGAACATATTTTGAAAAATATTTTAATGAATGTAGTAGGATTTCATTTATATCAAATAAACAAAAGGGTTTTCTTCATGCTATACGTTTACCTTTTCCAGAATCACCATTTTTTTTTGTATTCAGCATTTAAAAAAAATGAAATCGGTTACCAAGACTAAAATTTTTTATCAAATATTGGAAACCAGACTCTGATTATTTGTTTGAAATAATTAAAGTCGAAAACATAGACATGTTTAACTCACTTGTTGGAGTAAATAATAAAACCCATAATTTTTCACATTTGATTACTGTTTATTTTTCTTGTCCTAGACTAGATATTAACACTTCTAATCTTACAGAATCATTCAATAACTGGATTAAGAATTTAAGTGATAAACCGATAACAACACTACTTGACGGCATTAGAGCTAAGATTATATCGCTTCAAGACAAAAACAGATAATTTACTAAAAATCTTGAAGTAGATTATTGTCTAAGAATGTTGCAAACTATAACCCATATAAATAGAGAAAAACACAAACTACATGTTGTTGCAATTTGATAATTGTACATTTGAAATATTAGATCGTGCAACAAGTAGAACGTATATAGTACATTTAGATAAGGGCTTTTGTTCAAGTTTACGGTGGTATCATACGTTTGTACCATGTGTGCATGCATGCTATATTACTAAGTCTTGCAAAACCAGTACATAAAATTATTATTGTTCAATATTTTCTACTAATAAGCTAAAAAGTGTGTATAAGCCGCATCTTGAACCAATTTTACTGCCCTACGATCTTCAAAGTGCTTTGGTTAGAGAAGAAATTGGAGTATCAGATGTAAGACGCAAAACTGAAAGACCAAAGAAGAACCGTATAAATTCGAAGGATGAACCTACAAGAGAACCTACACACATGAAAGCTGGAAGACCAAAATGCCAATACCGCTACTCTTCGTGCATGTCGAGTACATTGTTACAAATTTTCCAAAAAGGGTAAAAAACGAACACTTACTTTTCAGCCAATTTTATTTGAAAAAAGAATTGAACCACATAAAGCAAGTAAAATATGCTCTTATGCAACAAACAATCTGAAATATTAAATTATTAATAGTGAGTCAAACTACAATATCCATTTTAATCTGAAATTTAAAAATGGTAATACGTCGCTAATCGCTAAACGTCGCTAAAATGTCACTAATTTTACAGAAAAAATAAAAAAAATGAATTCTGAATTGTGTCCAAACTATTATTCCTGCAGTTTATTAAATCACAATCAGTACAAATAGACCCGGAGTAACCCTCCGTTGAATTTCTGGGTTTGCCAACCCCCTTGGGTTGAACACTCAACACCGGTAAAATAACATATTTAATATGAATAATATAATAAAATTTGAAGAAAAGAAAGCATCTAGCAAATCTCATCGTAAAGAATACAGCAAATATATATCCATACAATCTCATCCTAAATAATAAAAAAATACAAATATCCAGCAACTAGCTATACTACTGTGGATCTGCAGGAGGCTAGCCATCGGCGCGCATGAAGGATAAGAACAGCTCATACTGCTCCCGTGGAATCGACACCAATATCGATGGAGAAGGCAGTGACGTCGGTGGACTCTGTGTCAATGTAGGCGCACCAGAAGGCCGTCCCCACTCCAAGTCTATGAGTCGTTGGTTGTAAGAATCCATGGTAGATAGCAGCCTCGTACTACTATGAACCATTGAATCTTGTATCATCGTCAGCCTCTCGCCCATCGATAGCTGTGACGCCTGCAGCTCCATGATGTTGCGGTCTGTCGAGGCTCTAATATCATTTGTCAAATCCCAGAACTTCGTGATGCTGCGGTCGAGCATATTGAATTGTGCGATGAGCGTCGGATCGTCCGCCTGCGGCTGGGACCGGGACTGCTCCTCCATCCTTCGCAGTAACTCGTCACGGAAAGACGCAATCTGATGATCAACGGCCTCCTGGACTCTGGCCGACGACTGCGAGGGCTGTGTAGAATACGCAGCTATCGGGGAGGCCCTAGATGACTACGTCACAACCAAGATGCCATAGGATCCCGTACCGTAGTACGTACCCCTCTGGAGACCACCAGCTGCGGTCACCTACAGGTCGTCCGCCGACGGAGCTGGAGCGGGCTACGAGAAAGTACCAGCCTCTCCAGGTACTAGCAGTCGTCCGCTCACGCAGCCTAAGATACTCGACCTAGAAAGATTTGGAAACTCGATAATTGTCTAAGTTATATTAAAATTAACACAAACTAAAGTAATACTTACATAGGTCTGCGAGGCCCTCTCATCAATGAGATTTTCGTTCTTGCAATAGGTGGCCAAGAAGACGGTCACCATGTTTGCATAATCACCCCTCTGTACCTGTTAAAAATATATTATTTAGTATTAAACTTAAACATTTTTTTCTACTACCATTTTATGGTACTTAGATTAAAATAATATATTTTAAAAGAAAAAATATACCAAACGACAAAAATATTTCGTCATCAAAATCGAGCCACCACACCACTTGGCAGCATTCCGCCTAGCCGCCTTGGGCGTCTTAGACCTTTCCTTGTAGCTCGGATCGTCGAATCTAGCCCTCATCGTAGTCCACTGCTCAGGCGTGATCCAACCTTGGATTGGTTTTCCAGCACGATCACGAGCCTTCTGTTCATCCAAAGCATCTCGGATAAGCTTGGCGGCAACGGTAGAAAAGAGCCGCTTGATCAACTCGGCCCGGTTCGGAGGATAGAAATACGTTTGCTACAATAAATAATTTAATAAGTGAGCATCACGAATAAGTTATATAATATGCATAAATTAGAGGATTTATTTAATATACTTTTACCTGAAAGTGCACAAACCAGAATGCCTTCCTCTCCTCTGGAGCCTCAGAGTAGTTGATCCAAGGGCCACCGTAGTTGTTCCTCAGAAATTGGCCTATGCGTCTCTGAACCGACGATGGACGATACCTATACAGAGATAATTATTTTGATCGAAAAAGTCAATATACGATGAATAAAGAAATACACGATATATATTATGCTAAACCATCTAATTGACTTACTTTGTACCGTCGACCCAAATCTCTGTCCCCGTCTCCTCCGGAGGTGCGCATGGAGGATCTTGCTGATGCTGGAACAACGTGGGCATGACCTCCTCGACATGCTCATCTGTCCCCATGGTTCCGTCAGCAGGAGGAACGCTGGACGAGGGAGTACTATCACGTCTGGAACTACTCATCCCAACAGTCGGAGATATGAGTGACCGATATACTGGAGTACTGGGCGACGATGATCTGGAACCAACAGTAGGCAGTACCGGAGGAACACTCTGTCTACCTTGGGACCTGCCGAATCCTCCGCGTCGTCCTGTCATACCTGATAACAACATATGATGAATATAGAAAAACACAAATATATAGTACATTCTACAGTCAAAATGTGATGCATATCTCAAAGCATTCTACAGTCAAAATATAATATATATATATTCGTTAAAATAGTATATTCTACAGTCAAAATATAGTTACATTCTATAGGCAAAATATTTTATTTTTAATCATCTTCAGAAAATTCACCTTGTTCGCCTTCCTCGTCCTCCTCTTCCTCTTCCTCCTCCTCGTCTTCACTTTCATCTACTTCGTCTTCATCTTTCTTTTTGGATAATTCTATATCTTCTGCATTATTACTCGTGTAACGAGTAACTTTCGTGGAGTCCACATCTACAATATTTGTTACAAGAGATAGATCGTCCTCTTGATAAGTTATTTCATCAATGTCAAAGGTATTTCTAGCTTTAGTCTTGCATACAGCCCACCAATCTGACCTCGCTGTCCCCCGTCTAGGATAAGTTGTGAAGTACATGAGCTAAGCCTGACTTGATCGGACAAATGGTTCATAACCTTGATATCTACGCTTGTAGTTATATCCACAAGGCCATGCTTATAAATTTTCCAACCTTGATCTTGAATCCGATCGAACCATTCATACTTGAATAGCATGATATTAGCAGGTTTTATGCCATAATTATATGTCAACTCTACAATCTCTCGTAAGATGCCAAAAAAATTATTGCTTGGATCGACGTCTTTGTAGTTCGAAGATTTGATACACAAACAACTATTTTTCATGGAATCAAGATCCAGAAAGCTATCTCTGATAGGAGCATTTGTTGACTTGAACCTGAACCCATTCACACAGAAACTTGGCCATATTTTAACGACAGTAATTGGTCCCTTGGCTAGACTTCTAATAGATTCAGTCTCGGGTGTTATTAGACGATCAACCTAAATACCAAAGTAGCGATAGTAAGTTTTTTTTTCAAGTACAGAATTAAAAAGTAATTACCAAGCATCTTACATATGCGCTCAACCAAGAAGGAAAATGGCATCTCAATTCTTGTTCTAGTTCTTCGTCTGTTATGTAGGGTCTAACCGACCTTAACTCATCATTATATGTGCTGAAAAATAATGAAGCAAATGTTGATTAGTAGCATAATAGTATCTTATACTATTACATTGAGATGATGTAAACGTGGACGTATTAATTACTTATCCCTCTAACTTCTCCACTTCATCCTCGTCGTAATTGAGTAATATATACAACTGAGCAGCCCTTAGCTCGTCGTCATTCAAATATCTCTTCTTTATTTTTTTCCGAAGGCTTTCCGGACGCATTGAATACTTTGAGTATTGCATCATTAGATTCCTGATATGCATCATCATTTCTCGGAGCTTTCATTCTATTAGTAGCAATATACAGTTTGAAATACATCGAGCAAAAGTTTGTAATCTCCTCGAGAATATAAGCTTCACAAATAGAGCCCTCAACCCGTGCCTTATTTTTTACCTTTCTCTTTAGGTGATTTAGATGCCGCTCGAAGGGGTACATCCACTGATAATTGACAGGACCACCAACACGTGCCTCATAGAAAAGATGAATTGGCAAATGCTCCATAGAGTCGAAGAATCCAGGAGAAAATACCTGAAGAATCCAGGAGAAAACACCTTCTCGAGCTTACATAGTGTTACCGCAATGTCCTTCTCTTGCTTTTCTAGACGATCGACGAGCAACTTAGTACAACAAAGATATCTGAAGAATATGCTGAGCTCTGTCAATGGATCCCAAATAACCTACGATAAGAATTCCTGAAATACAATCGAAATTAACCTCTCCATGAATACGTGACAATCGTGGCTCTTTATACCCGCCAGTTTGTTCTCCTTGAGGTCGACGCATCTTCTCAAGTTTGACACGTACCCATCTGGAAACTTTAGACCCTGAATCCACCTACAAAGTCTTCCTTTATCCTCTTTCTCCAGTGAGAAAACTGACTTAGGTTGCTTTAACTTAGCTTGCAGGACGTCTACATATTTCTTCTAAGTCCAACCTGGCCTTCGAATTATCTTTCGTCTTCCCCTTTACCTCCATTACAGTATTAATTATGTTATCAAACGCATTCTTCTCGATATGCATGACATCAAGGTTATGTCTGATAATATTGGTGCTCCAATATGGCAGATCCCAGAATATACTCCTCTTCGTCCAGTTATGGGTACGACCAAATTTGTCACACTTGTACCCCATAGAAGGCTCTTCGATAGCACTTGATAAATCTTTTTCCTCTTCCCATATCGTATATTCGGGCCACCTTGGGGGTGGATTGGCCTTCTCCACAACTCCCGCACAAAAAGCATTCTGATTCCTCCGGTACGGATGATCCTTCGACAGAAATTGTCTATGACAATCAAAGAAGCACGGTTTGCCTCAGTGTTTCAAAAGGAAAGCCTTAGTACGGTCCATGCAATACAGACATGAGAGACGACCATGGGTGCTCCATCCCGATAATATTTCGTAGGTCAAAAAGTCGTTGATGGTCCACATAAGTGCTGCCCTCATCTAAAAATTCGGCTTTCTAGAAATATCGTACGTGTTGGCACCTACTTCCCACAGCTGATTCAACTCATCTATCAAAGGCTGTAAATACACATCGATGTTCCTCTTCGGATTGTTCGGACCCGGGATAATAACGGTTAGGAACATATACGAAGTCTTCATGCACATCCAAGGTGGTAGATTGTACGGAGTGACGATCACAGGCCAACACGAATACTGGAGCCCGAAAGTCCGAATGGGGTAAAACCGTCAAAGGAGAGCCCCAATCTGACATTACGCGAATCTTCGGCAAAATGTGGATACTCTCGATCAAAGTGCTTCCATGCTTCTCCATCAGATGGATGATCCAATACTCCTTCGATCTATTTTTGCCTGTGCCAACTCATATTTTCTGCAGTCTCCTTAACCATAAACAACCGATACAACTGCGGTGTCAAAGGCAAGTAGTGCATCGAATCAGTAGGCTTTCTTGCACCGACAAACTTTCCTCTAACAGTGGCCTTGTAGCGATCAGTACCACAAAATTTGTATGCATCTTCATCCTTGTCGTCTTTGTAGTACAACATGCACCCGTTGCGACATGTATCAATTTTCTCGTATCCCGTCCAAAGTGATCTCACCATCCTCTTAGATCCATAGAAGTCTTTAGGCAACTTTGCAACCTCGGACAAGATCTCTATAATCAAATCGATCAGTCGATTATAGCATTCTTGCGACATGTTAAAATCGAACTTGATGATCAATAATCTTGTAACCACCTCCAACGGTGAATGATCCTCACAACCAGGATATAGTGGAGTCCTTGCATTCTCCAGCAACTCCATAAACTTTGCAGCATCGGCATTCGGTACCTCCTCAGCTGCATCATAATAGTCCGGATTGAAACTAGGTCCCGCCGTATCATAATTGCTCGGATTGAAACTAGGCCCCGCCGCATCATAAACCATGTTCACCAACCCGTCGTCGTAAGCATCGTGGTCGTGGACATCCATATAGGGCTCCGACTCCGATGCTAGAGATACAAGTTCTCCGTGCGCGGTCCACTGATAGTAATTCGGCATGAAGCCCTTCGAGTACAAATGATATGTGACTTCCACTTTTGGATGATATTTTCTGTTGTGATATCTCACACACGGATACTTAATTTTGGTACCGTCCATGTACTGAGGGAACGCCTTGGCGAACTGCAGGAACTGCTGTACACCCTCAATAAATTTATTCCGTACACCGCATATGTCATCAGGATGACGGTTGTACATCCACGAACGATGACGCAGATAGTAATTTATATCCACTTCTAGATACATCTGCAAAAATGACAGTATATATCATATAAATTATTACATACAGTGTAATTCTCTAAAGAAGAAGCTAACAATTAGTTGGCTAGGTAATCTATATTTGAAGTCACATAGAAGAAGCATGTTAGATCCTGTGCAGAGTGTGTGCACACCAGTGTAGGTACAATATTTTGTAGGACAGCAGCATGCTAGATCCTGGTAACTATAGCAAACCCAAATCCCAGCCTAGGCCAGGACAGAAGCTGTGGTTTCTTTTTTGTTAGGCTTGGTTTGGGATTGTTAAAGCTTATTATAAGATGGTAGAATTAAATTAAAAAAGATAATAAATTTTTAAGTCAAAACAAATTTGATAAGCAACACTTTTTGATGTGATTCAAGTTTCTGCTTTCTTTCCTTAGAGTAAATATATCTACTGCTTGCTTTCTTGCCAAATCTATAGCACGATTATCCAAGCTTCTCCAATAAGAGAAGGGTCGGGTATTGACCGGTTGCCCACTAATTGCTATACTGTTTTCTGCACTCAAAATCTGAACACAACACACTCATCGCACTACCAGTTTGCAGCACAGAGCTCCCAAGGTCTGCATACTAACACAGGCACTCTTGACACCATCACATGATACACATCACTACCTACATACACTAGACAGGCACATATCAATGCACAGATTACACACCCTCTCATATGCTAATATTGAACACATTTCTTAAGCTCAAACACATAATACTTCAATTCCTACAATTCTATACTCAAATAGCAGGTGCACACACATATTGATACCCCTGTTCTGTGGTTAATCCTTGACACTGTTGCAGACTTCTACTGTACTGATGCACACATGGGATTCTTGCATTGCACAGGCTCTTTAGAGACATACACACATGCAGGGAATATTGTTCCTCAACACAGAAGTAATGTGCCAGGTTGCACAGTTTCAAATGCCACTGCTGCAGATTCAGTCTTGCACATACTGTAGGGCACTACTGCACTTACTACTCTGAGCAGTTGCACAAATCAAGACCACACACCATACTGGAATACCAATATGCACACAGGAAACTATGAGTTATCGTATTTAAGTTATGCACACACACAGAGAACTACCCAATCTCTGATACACACTGCACTGGAATCTCCTTTGTTGCAGACACACGGGTGTCTATGATACACCATGACACTCATCTAACACAGTTCACATCTATAATTTAAACACAACACTACACACCGTACTCAAGAACACATATACGCACTATTAACACAAGGACACACTGTCATAGAGCAGAGTTCACTCTTGCATACTCCTCACAAGATCCAGTATACACCATCTATGCACTGTTAACACAAGGACCCAGGTCAAAAAACCTAACCCTAACCCTAACCCTAGGTCCTGATCAGTGTCTGTGTCAGTGTGTGTGTATGTGTGTGTGTGTGTGTGTGTGTGTGTGTGTGTGTATCTGTGTCAGTATATGTGTGTGTGTGTCATGTCTGTGTCTGTGTCTGTGTCTGTGTCACATATGTGTCCTGTGAGAGAGAGAGAGAGAGAGAGAGAGAGAGAGTTAGGGTTTACCTGGAGGAGGAGGAGGAGGGGGGAGGACGCGGCCAGAGGGGGGAGGACGTGGCTGTAGGGGGTGCCGCGAGGGAGAAAGGGGCGTCTGAGGGAGTAGGGGAGCCGGAGGGGGAGGACGGGGCCGAGGGGGTCACCGGAGGGAGGAGGGGTCGCCGGAGGGAGGAAGGAGGAGCCGGGGTTTGAAATTTGGGAGAGAGAGAGGGAGAGATCGAAGGAAATGGGGGGAATCAGCCCTAAGTAAAAAATTTAGCGACGTTTTAGCGACGTCATTAGTGACGTCACTAATTTAGAATTTAGCGAAGTTTTAGCAACATTTTAGCGACGCCAATAACCAAATCGCTAATGTAGCGACGCTAATGACGTCGCTAAATGTCCAGAATATATACGTCGCTAAAAACGTCGCTAAACGTCGCTAAATAAAATATATTAGCGACGTTTAGCGACCTAAATTGAACTTATAGCGACTAATCTTTTAAAAACTGATTGAAAGTCGCTAAATGTCGCTAAATGTCGCCAATTAGCGACGTCTAGCGACGTTTTCACATGGAGTCGCTAAATTAGCGACATTTTTAATGGAGTCGCTAAAAATGTCGCTAATCCCGCTTATTCTAGTAGTGCGGTCGGAGCAGAGACACCAAGATGTCGTTGAATCATACCACTAGTATCTGATCGTTCTAAAAAATATATAGGGTCACATGTAATATTAATTTAGATTATTATATTACTCAAATCAAGATATCAGTTAAGATATTACGTAATAAACTATCATACCATATGATGTTGGCTACATCCCAAAGTGTAACTGTCATTTTCCCTACTGGCAACTAAAAATTATTGCGGTTGGGTCACCAACGCTCTGCCAAACTAAACATCAAATTCATATCGTGTTGTAGGAACTCAATTTCATTTATATAATGGAATCCAAAAGACTCAACCAAAGCCTTATGTTCGGAGGTTAGCGCCCATTTGGCTAAGTTGGGGTCATCTTTTACGTGGCGCCATCGACCATGTTCACGTAAACGTCCATTATGCGAATAATCATATAACTAAACATATAACTTAATCAAGTAAATAAACTATTTTAAATAAATAAACTTAATCAACACAAATAAGTAAATAAAACTTACATCTCCAGAAAATACCAGTGGAGATATCTGATTTTCACATTCTTGCATTTTTCTTTCAGTAGTAGGTCCACCGAGAATACGACCGTCATTGTGTTCTGCCATTTTATTTTGTTAACTCCTCCTCTTCTTCTTCTTATGTTGCTTCACTTCTATATCTTTTTTTTCCTTCTGTGAACTTCTCTCTATTTTTTAGCGAATGTTGGTTTCATTTGTTCACTCTTTTATAGCTATGATGTTGCCTCCATGGAGATTCATGGATCCGTGGCAACTAAATCGATCCGCGGCAACTAAATGGATGGAGGAGAGAGAAACGTGGCAAAAAAAAAACATGATTGGCGCCAGTCAAACTGGAACCAAATTTGAAAATTTTGAGTTTGGCTCCAAAGAAACTTGAGCCAAACTCAAAATTTTGAATTTAGTTGCAAAGCAACTGTAGCCAAATTCCCGGAGGTTCGTCCTACAATGGACGAGATGGGCCTTTAGCATATCGCGACGTCGCCTTGGTTAGCAGAACCTATGAAAACGTTAGTCAGCACATTTAAAATGCACCAGTGAGGACAAATTAACCCAAACTCACCAAATCAACATGGTATTCATGTGAAACAACCAATATTATTAAGTAATATTTCTCTCTTTCCTTAATCCAATTTATAGAACATGTGATAAGCAATGTAATAATATAGTAAAGTACATCATCGAGTTGGTGTTTCTTACCCATGATCGACTTTTCTTCGCTGCACAAATCTTATCATGTTATTCCATATGAACTAGATATCGTTAGCTTAACAACTTTAAATAAATCTAAGGGTCAGGCACCACAAGCCATCATGGACTACAGTCTGGTTAGACGGTGATCCTTTCAGCGCATGTAGCGAGCCCTACTGAAAGTTTCTGAATCGTCTATGCTAGTTCGTTAGCACAGTTATTCTAGTTCTTCCTAGGCTGAATCAGTCCCAGTGTCCGACGACCGTTCGAGTAACCAAATTTGTATGCACAAGTTGTCCACGACCATGCAATAATTGAGAAACTAAGTTAATAAATATAGCATGCAAGACAACAGAAATTGTATGTAACTACGCGGCATATTCTCATTGTATAGTCTACCTACACAGAGCTATCGCTCGTAAATTATACTACCAGTTGCACAATTATAAATGAAACAATTCTATCTATATAGCACCATGATATACATTTATGACAAGCAAGCAACATAATGATCATTTCATGTTTCTATGTGCCGGCAAGTAACAAATATTCAAGACTACTATCTTTTATCTGGATTCTTTTATTTAAGGTATCGTTGATCGGAGAACGCAATAAGAGAGTCATTTTTATTAAGTGTGAAGACAAGGAAAGAAAGATCAAAGTCACTCACTGTTGGAGAATTACTGAGAGAAAGAGATCTCCAATGCTACGTTCAAGCTTCACTTATGCGTCGACCTGCATTTTCACCAACAGATGATCAATACATTTTTCTCTCTCTTCCAGAATTTGCTACGAATGCGCAAGTCGAAGAACGCAAGCAAAAAAAGTCATATAAATATTCACGAAAACGCATTCATAAAACTAACTACGAATGCAACAACGAAAACGGTACAAAAACAAACAGCAAAAATGTCTGAGAGAATGACTCTTATATAGAGCTCTTCCTCAAGACACGATCTACTAGATATATGACATGATTCTGAAGAGCCAATCCAATCACACCTACACTCCACATGTCTGCTTCGATACCATAGAATATATATATATATATATATATATATATATATATATATATATATATATATATATATATATATATAACTTCAGGAGCAACATAATATGCACTTTCAACAATATCATTTAGCCTTTCATCTACACTATTGCAGTTATGTTAGAGAATATTAGATGACAAATGAATACAATAAGCAGGCTAATATGCATGGCATCTCTCTTTACTTTATTCTCTTTTTAGAGGATGAGGAAACACCTCATGCAGACTCACTAACTATTAGATAAAGGCAACCAGTGTAGTGTATGATTATGTTCGTGTCTTTATATGTACATGTTTATGGACCAAAAGTTTTGTTTTGTTTTAGAACATCTTATACCTCATTTCTTGAACCTCATGCACATGGAATTTATTCTAACACAATACCAATAACGGAATGAGTGCACCACCATTGACATTAACAGTATGGACGCTATAATGCCATTAGTAACGACGGAATGAAGTAAACGTTTATTTTTTGATTTTTTGATTTATTTTCGAAGATTTATTTTTATATCGCCATTAGCACTAGCTGTCTAAACGAAGAACCGTCAGTAGCAATGGTGGTTTGATGGAGCAAATTTTTTGTGCGGGACACCGCTGCATGCATTTCGAGCATAACAAATGCTTGTGTAGGATACTGTTGCCTGCATGCAAATGAGAGAAAGATGAGACCAATTGAATATTATTATACCCAATCTTAAATTCTTTTTCCACCAGTGTGTTTTGAGATTTTATTTCAGTTAAAAAATAAGTAACAGCCAAACCAGCATTGCCACCGGCGGTTTTGCATCTAAACCACCAGTATTAATGGAGGTATGAAAGAAAATTTTAAAAAAAAAATTGAATTAATAAAGAAAATCCAGAAGTCGACATTTTCTTCATCCAGTCATTACTAATAGCGTTATATAGTGTCCATACCGTCAATGTTAATTTATTGTGTATATCGAACCGGGTTGGATCGATTTTGGTCCAATGTTGATCGATTTTTGTCACGTCAGTCCCAAAATACGTAGAACTAGGACACGTAAGCATGCCAGCCGCATGGTTATGGTACTCCAATATATGAAAACCATAACGCATACGAACGCTGTATTATGAATATCAAATCCACAAGTGGTATAAATCTATCACATGTCACAGGGTATAATCTAAATCTTATCCACGAAAATCGAATATAAATAAATAACCAATATCTATGAAACTAGATCTCAATGCAAGGTATCTAAATATGCTAGTTGGATGGAAATAAATCCACTACCAACTCGAATATCTAAGTACAACACAATAAACGCAATATAAGAATACCAGCTCACAATCACGGGCTCGAAGAGAAGACCTCCTCGAAACATATAAGTAACCAGTCCGGATCTGCGCTCCTGCGAATACTCATGAATATCTACACCTGGAAAGGGATCAGGTCCTCAGAGGGACATAACAAGATACATAGAAGCATGCCAATAAAGTACTGAAATAAATATCCAATGGGGTCGCCTAACCATCTATGTGAATGCAGTTTGAGAACAACTTTCCAACACGTGGGTTATCTGGCTATAAATGGGATTGGCGTGACTCTCTTGGAGAATCAAGGACCTACAAGCATACCGTCTTTTGAACGGCAATGGCCGCCTGCAATACATAAGGTCATCACCACCCGTTTCTCCAGCGAAGAATTCGGACGAACAAGAAAAAAGTGCAAAGGAGCCCAAACGCCTTACTTGTTGTTCTTCTCACCCTATGCTCTGAACATGTCACATCCATGACACGATCTGGTTCATAGCCTATCCTTAGTACCCTAGCTCAATCCTACAACCAAACAAGGACAAGGATTGGACCACCGTACTACAATAGACTATGTCCATGGACCTCTAATAACTGCTAAGTCTTCTAGCATACAAAGTTTCTATCAGCAGTCATCCTTAACGCACGGCCCATACGTACAGGAGGCCAATCCAATACGTAGTCCGTGATCTATATGAGACTCACAACTCGTGTAACAACTGTGTCACGGCCAATGAACCTAATGATGCTTTATAATAATGGGACAGTCTCATAAACAAGGTCAATGTATATACATAAATAAAAATAAATCGCGACAACACCGTCACGCATATTTTATATATCAGTTAAAATATATGAACTAAAGACAGAAAATAAAGATGCATGCCACATATGGAATATGAATAATAGTACAATGGCAAGGTATACTTGCCTGACAAGAAACTGCAAAATATAACGTCCAGATGTCAAACACACAGGATCAGAAGCTGTGGCCTCAGAACAAATATCTTCGGATGCTGAAATAGATATCACCAACGTTCCCAGAATAAGCAAAATTGCTAAAAAATACTACCCTTTCGTCCAATTTGGACAGAGGGACAAAACGATAATTTGGGGTCAAAGTGGGGTCCATCGGTGGACCACTTTCCACCGAAAAGCGTGCCAGGGTAACAGTCTCTAAATAGAATAAATTATAGGTCAAACAAACTCTAAATGTCAGTACGAACTCAACGGTATGTCCAAATGTGAATTCCGATGAACCGAAAATAATTTTGTCCCAAAAGTCAATCGTGGGGCCCGCCAATTGGCGACTTGGTCAACTATTTCAGAATTGAGTAAAATTTGGGTCACAGGACCGGCGCGATACCACGAGTCCAGTGGCCCAAGTTTCGTCGCATTCTGACGAGCGTGCACAAAATGCGCACGACTTTTATAAAAGTTACGACACGGAGAATTTTTTACGGATACGGGCTGATTCTGACGTGCACACGCGTCCAAATCAGTTTTCGTGAATTTTCACACGTTCGGGTATATTGCGCACACCCTTTGGTATACTTGGTACACGACGGGGCGGTCCCGTTTGGCGGAGCGCACTCCGTATCACAATTTCTAGAATTTAGAAAAAATATATTTTTGGAATTTTCCAACTGGTTTAATTCTACACACGGCAGTTACTAAATTATTGTAAATAACATAAATTAAACTAGGTTAAGTGATCTTCGCATACTAAAAAGAAAAATCGAATTCGGATCTCTGTGGTGGGAGATACGAATCTGGGAACATAGGTGGTCACCGCAGTTTTCTGCGATACCCAAAAGTGGTCTTTTCTGTCAACTTGGACGCTGTTTTCGCCTAGGGTTACGACTTGTTCGAGGTCATCTATCATACAGATATTGGAGAGGGTTAAGTGGTGAACGTACCAGTGAATACAGAGTCGAGTTTGGTCGAGCAAGGAGACAGAAAACAAGTCGTGAACAGGGGTACTCTGCTGAAATTTTTAGCGCGATGACGCTCGCGAATCGCGCGACGTGCGGCGGCTGCGACGGTCTCCTGCGGGCGGCTGGGCGGCGCGGTCAGGGCTCGGCGGCGTCTGGGATGGAAGAAGATGGAGTAGAATTTGAGAAAGGTTTATATAAAGAGAATGAGAGAGGCGGTGGGGATGAGTCATACGCGCGCGCGGGAGAAAGGGTACATGCGGCTGCTGTTGTTTCTTTCTTGTTTTCTTTCTTTCTTTCTTTGTTTTGGTTGGGATGGTTAACGGGTAGGTTATAGGATTTAGATTTTGGGTTAGATCCAATAGTAATGGATTTTTGGTTTGAGTCCAATAGGAATTCTATTTTCTATTCTTTTCTTTTTCTTTTTCTTTTTCTTTTTCTTTTTCTTTTTCTTTTTCTTTTCTAATTCTTTTTAATTCTTTTATTTTCTATTTCTATTTTAACTACTAAGCATTATATATATATATATATATATATATATATATATATATATATATATATATATATATATATATATATATATATAATCTAGAAATTTATTTTAGCGCATACAATTAATCCACCAACTGTCCAATAGGTCTCCTACATGGAATAAATTAAAAAAAATTTATACTTGCTCCATAAATCCCTTAAATGCACGAACACCTAAAATAAAAATTAAATAAAATCTATTTATCCTAATTAGGTCATAATTACTATAATTTAATTATTAATTAATTAAAAAAAATTAATACAATTTTTAGGATTAGGGGTTTTACATTCTACCCAACTTATAAAAATTTTGTCCTCAAAATTAAAATTAAGCCATGGTAGAAGTCAAGGATGGTATAAAATTTGCATTGTTTAAAATACAAGGCTAGGTTTGAATGAGGAACGATGTTGCGCGACCAAAATGTAGCACAAGGGAGCTTAATTATAAGTTGCACAAGGTCAGAATAGAAGGCGGACATGTCTAGGACAAGGGTGTGGGATTTGTAGGAAAGCAATGGCTAGTGTAGTGCTCCAATTATCGAAGCACCGGTATGGTACGCTAAGTGATACAAATATTGTATAATTAAATATCGTGTCCTATTTCTAATTGGATTCATACTAGCCTTAGTCTCACTATCTAAGTCAAGTAGGTCTAATTTTAGGTGTGGAGGTTTACAATCTAGCCAACTAAAAAATTAATTTCATCCTCGAAATTAAAATAAGGCATAATTTGTTAATCCTTCACGTACATAAGACAAGTCAATCGCAATCTCTTTGCGATAATTAAAATCCTAATCATATCCATCGCAATCACTTCAAGGTTAAGATAATCACTATTCCAAATCAAAATTAAACCTATTGTAATCTCTTCTCATTTTTTCAAATTATCCATATCCAAATTTAAATTAAATCTATATAACATCTTCAAGAGTTAAATACGCATATAAATTTTATATCACGATCTTCAACTATCATAATCTCCTCTAGAAAACAATTATAGTCCAATATTATTCCTATTTTCACTTATAAATTTTGATATTCTTCAAATTTTTAAATTCAATTCACATCCTCAATATTCCAAATACGTAATCCAACAATCGAATTTTTAACTCTTAAATCAAATCATCAAATTACAAAAAAATTAAATTCAATCCACCAATGTTCAAGTCTGAAATTCTACATTTATCCTTAAAATTTAAATTGATGATTTTACCTTCAATATTCAAAATTTAAATTATGTACTTAAAGTATAAATATTTGGTCCTCACTATCAAGAACTCATAATTCATTAAATCATTATCATCTTAATCATTCTTAAGAATTCCCAAAATTAAAATAACTTAAATATCTCAATTTAATCTTACTTGATCACAATCAAAGAGTCACCTCAAGTTGACAATGCGACTTCTACCCAACTTAGAATTTACCTATCTAGCACACAAGGCTATACACTAAAAAAATATTCCTTAATTTATTTACTCATGTCATTCAATCCTCAAAACTTCAACACCAAATATATCATATAGGATATACCCTTAATCAATTATAAAAGATAGTCACCAAATAATGCGATTGGCCTATGGGTATATCTAGTACTATCTGTATATCAAACTTATACCAAGCACGAGTGTTCATCTTCCCGAAATAGAGGGAGACGAAAAACAATAATGAAGAGTTCGAGGGGGAGCTAATAGAATAAAAGTATGGGGATCAGGACATTTTAAAGAATTCAATTGAGAATTATCAAGACAGTTGTGGATTGAAATTCTATTTTGGTAAATTTCTATTCACATGCTCATATCAGTACAGTTATGTACTTGGTACGATATGTTCTAACATATCTAGAGGGCAAGTATATTTGTCTACTAGTCAACTATTCATCTCAATCCACGTAAAATAGTATTACGACGGGCGAATCAAGCGCACTAAGGCTAGCTAGACCTTAATACACTGATTCTGAAATGTATTAGTGTATCGACCCACTAATACATATGTTATGAACAAGCTCGATAAAAGAGTAAGCTTGCAAAACTAGGCTATAAAATAGCAGCATAAGTCAAGGTAGTATATAGAATATAAATGCGCTAGATCATGATGAAAGAAGGTACATAACAATTCAAGTTCACAAAAGATAAGACTCTACAATTTTTACAGTTGTCATACAACTCCTTGTATAAGTCTCTAGTCGACCAAATAGGGGTATATGCCTCTAAATTCTACAGTCTGAATAAACACTGTCATCTTATGCTAGTATACAGGTAATGTTATTCGGTTACACCTCAATAATAGGTCAAAAGACTATGTAATACTAAGTTGTGAGACATATTACCCAACTTATAACAATAAACTAATAATGTAATTGTCTTAAGGATACCGTAGAAACTCCTGTTAAGGTCTACGAGAAAGGGTCTTGGTATTTATTAGGGTCTCCTATTGCATTATATAGGTCATGGTCGTCTTAAGTCTTAGTCATAGCACTTATAGGACAAGCGTCAATAGTAAGAATGGAAGGTCACTAGCCTTCAAGGGAAAGGGGATATAACTCGTATCGAGGTGAGGGTACATGTTACACAATTTGAAAACTAAGAGATAATCTTCAGGTTGCAATCTACAAGAATAACTTAAACTGTCAAGTTCTAATTACCAATCACATAATTCAAGAGTAACCACCAAAATTCTAGCAAGCTATATACCCTAACATAGAATAAAATCACTTGGTCTATAATCAGAGGTGTCAGGTGGCACGAGTTGAATGATGAAGAAAAGAAGAACATAATTTAGTCGTCGCGCAATTAACGGACGTTAAGGTCGTAGAGGAACAACATCTGAAATTAAAATAGGGGGCTCTAGATAGCATCATGATTTTCTAAGGGGAAGTGGTATGCTAGTTGCTATGTTCGAGGTATGATCAAGAAAAAAGTGTTAATTACATTCCTCTAGGCTTCCTAAGGTGTTGTCTACTAATAATAAGACAATGATCTAAGTTTATAGTTCTAATACTATCTCACTATAAAAGTTAGGTTCAGTCCTAATATTAAATTTTGGTTTTCTATTGGTTCCTCAATACTAGGGTCAAACATTATGGTAAAACTTCTAACTAACTCTAGTAGTGTCTATATTACTTTCAGGTCTTCATAATACATCGAGGGGTAATGGTAAACCAATCTATATATAAGGACTTCTAGGGTTCACTAGATATTCTAAACTTAGTGGTGTGTCAGCACTCTAGTTGTATTCTTAATAGGAAGGTTATCCTACTTATTATCTAACAACAGGGACTTCTATATTCTAGAAGAGGCTATACTCAAGAACTATTAGGGAGACACATGAATCAGACAGGATGTAATTATTTAGATAGAACAGATTGGAAGGAAGGTAATTCATAGTCAATTGTGGATGAGATCCTATACTCTAATCCTAATTGCAGGCTTGCTCGGTACAGTAACGTAATATAGACAATATGCTCTCGACCTGCATGGGCCACCACTAAAAATATGTCACGCCCCAGTCCCAAAATACGTAGGACTAAGACACGTAAGCATGCCAGCCACATGGTTATGGCACTCCAATATATGGAAACCATAACGCATAAGTACGTTGTATTATGAATATCAAATCCACAAGTGGTATAAATCTATCATACGTCACAAGGTATAATCTAAATCACATCCACGAAAATCAAATATAAATAAATAACCAATATCTATGCAACTAGATCTCAATGCAAGGTATCTAAAGATGCTAGTTGGATGGAAACAAATCCACTACCAACTCGAATATCAAAGTACAACACAATAAACGCAATATAAGAATACCAGCTCACAATCACGGGCTCGAAGAGAAGACCTCCTCGAAACATATAAGTAACCAGTCCGGATCTGCGCTCCTGTGAATACTCATGAATATCTACACCTGGAAAGGGACCAGGTCCTTAGAGGGACATAACAAGATACATAGAAGTATGCCAATAAAGTACTGAAATAAATATCCAATGGGGTCGCCTAACCATCTATGTGAATGCAGTTTGAGAACAACTTTCCAACACGTGGGCTATCTGGCCATAAATGGGATTGGCAAGACTCTCTTGGAGAATCAGGGGCCTACAAGCATACCGTATTTTGAACGGCAGAGGCCGCCTGCAATATATAGGGTCATCACCACCCGTTTCTCCGACGGAGAATCCGGGCGAACAAGAAAAAAGTGCAAAGGAGCCCAAACGTCTTACTTGTTGTTCTTTTTACCCCATGCTCTAAACATGTCACATCCATGGCATGATCTGGTTCATAGCCTATACTTAGTGTAACACCCCGTTCCGCTCAAGCGGACTGCCGTCTCAAACGGCAATAGTGCAACTGTCCCGATCCGCCTTGCCTCAAAGAAGAAGCAAAGGATATCCAGACTTGTCCCTACAGAAATCCGACTTGGACTTTCAGAGGCTCGCTTGACGTATCGCTCTACCGAGGCAAATCATCGCTAAGGTGGGTGGCTACGGTGAACTTGTCTTTGCTTAGCCAGCACACATAAAATCTAGAATATTTATGCTAGTCGCTAGGTGATTCACCCCCTGCATGCTAATAAATCCAACGCACCTAGCTAAGGGAATAATCCCAACTTGTATTGCTTGCTAGAACATGGAAATTGAAATACTGCTTATGTTCAGACCCTCGCATGCTAAGTCCCTAACAATTTCATTCTCGGCTTACCTTTGGGTCCGAGCAAACGTGCCTGTTTACATTCCTTAGAAACGCATGCTTGTCTGCCTGTGTGTTGCCATGTTTTCATCCAAACCCCGGAAGACTACTACGTAGTCATTTCGTGCCTGAATGAACCTGCAAGTGTCCGGGACCGTTAGGTCACCAAGGCAATTCCCGAACCAGGGAATTTGCACCCTGAATGAATAAATCACTGAATCACAGCTCGTGGAGCAAACTACTGAATCAACTGGCCTGGCAATCGATATATTACTGTAGACAATCATGCCTGTACATTGAACATGATATGTCCTACCCTGAACGTGATCATGTGCCTAGCCAGACCTGAATACAGACCTGCATGTCGCGGACAACTCGGAAACGAGGCACGTTCCACGGGCGGTCACCGGGGCACTGGGGCCGACCCGATCCGGATGGAACTCTACTGTTTAGTCATCCTGTACAAAGACGGAATGGTGTGGAGCGCATCCTATACTCTCGCTGCACCCCATTTGCGTTAGAGACTAAAATTGGTAACCCTCCTGTTTAGTCATCCTGTGCAAAGAAGGAATGGTGTGGAGCGCATCCTGTTCTCTCGCTGCACCCCATTCGCATTAGAGACTAAAATTGGTCCTTTATGGCTATACCAGCGACTTCTATTCATATAGATAAGTCATCCTCGTTTAGCGGCTATCCGCGTGGGAGTCACTGCATCGCATCAAGAACAACTAAACACCTGAACGATCCTGTTAAAAATGACCCTCATGTTTGCATATGCTTGCCTCCTGAATGCTTATACATGCTCCTGCTTAAATTAACAATATTTTCCTTGGACAGGGAAGGAGATGGTAAGTTGGTAAGTCTCGCCGTGTTTCCTCAAACATCGCACGGCGCACTGCCCGACACGTTAGGCTATTCAATGTTTGCATGAAACTGATCCTAAGGCAACTAGAAGACAACTTAATAGTTGTGCACGGAACCTGTATTACGTGTTTGGATTTGTCGAGCGGGCGAGTAGCTTCCCCACCAGTGCATTCAATGTACTAATAATCCACCAGTTTGTGTGCGGGGTGCGGGAGAACCTCGTTCAGTGCGGACGCCTCCAACGTGCATGCTAAGGCGTGGACATCACTCCGAAGCAACGGTGCGTCCGGGACTGAAGCACATATACAAGACATAAGTTGTGAACATCGCCTGAACATCGCCTCTACAATCATTCCATAATTGTAGCCACTTGGCACGCTTTTACTGTTTCAGAGGGAGAGGCTTGAGCGACTTGTAATCTCGGCTATACGCCGCCTGTAACACATGTTCATATCAATAAAAGAGCTTGCCTTACTTCAACTCGTGTTTCAATGCTTTCGCTATATTTGTCAACTCAGAGAACTTGTTATCGATCGCCTATGCGTTCATGACTCCGCTGCACTCGGACAATCTGTGCGACTCTGTGGCATAGAACTCTTACCGCCAGCCAATGAACCATGGCCTTGCACGGGCGCGGTTCACGCTCGTGCGGCATCACGCCCGGATGGGTTAAGCGATCGTTCCGCGGGAGCGCTGGCGAGGGTGATTCCCGCCTAGCGGGAACGGCCGATTAGCCTGCGGGAGATCGGGGCGTGACATGTTGGTATCAGAGCCTGGCTTCTACGCCTTTGGACTTCGATTCGATATCTCTGTTTCGAAAGCTCGTTCGTGGGTTATGTGCACGCTCTCTCAATGCCTCGATGGGATGTTCCAACAATAAGTCTAAATACTTTCAAAATGCGTTTTGAATGATATTCTTGCTTGTCTGGTTGTATGCTGCGAGTGGCATTTGTGCCAACCTGTGCGAACCCTTGAGAGTATCGCTAGTAGCTTGTCCGATTTTCACTAACTCTAAGTTTGGTTGAATGTATCTATTCGAGGGACGCCTTGAACTAGTGCATCATCCAAGACTTAGGAAAAGGTGAAACTCGAGTGCTAAGACTTCGTTATCACTAAGCTGGTTGACGTGTTCACGCTAGAAGTGCACTTCGAAAGTGCGCACGATCCAGTCTAAGCGATATGCTGATTTCGACGCTTGTGCAAGTGAATCTCCAAATAAACAAGTACAATGACTTGTCTAGGATTGCCTCAACCCTAGATTACTGCTTGTCCTTAGTAAGTCTCGAGGACGAGACTTCTTCTAAGCTGGGTAGGATGTAACACCCCGTTTCGCTCAAGCGGACTGCCGTCTCAAACGGCAATAGTGCAACTGTCCTGACCCATCTTGCCTCAAAGGAGAAGCAAAGGATATCCAGACTTGTCCCTACAGGAATCCGGCTTGGACTTTCAGAGGCTCGCTTGACGTATCGCTCTACCGAGGCAAATCATCGCTAAGGTGGGTGGCTACGGTGAACTTGTCTTTGCTTAGCCAGCACACATAAAATCTGGAATATTTATGCTAGTCGCTAGGTGATTCACCCCCTGCATGCTAATAAATCCAACGCACCTAGCTAAGGGAATAATCCCAACTTGTATTGCTTGCTAGAACATGGAAATTGAAATACTGCTTATGTTCAGACCCTCGCATGCTAAGTCCCTAATAATTTTATTCTCGACTTACCTTCGGGTCCGAGCAAACATGCATGTTTACGCTCCTTAGAAACGCATGCTTGTCTGCCTGTGTGTTGCCATATTTTCATCCAAACCCCGGAAGACTACTACATAGTCATTTCGTGCCTGAATGAACCTGCAAGTGTCCGGGACCGTTAGGTCACCAAGACAATTCCCAAACCAGGGAATTTGTACCCTGAATGAATAAATCACTGAATCACAGCTCGTGGAGCAAACTACTGAATCAACTGGCCTGGCAATCGATATATTACTGTAGACAATCATGCCTGTACATTGAACATGATATGTCCTACCCTGAACATGATCCTGTGCCTAGCCAGACCTGAATACAGACCTGCATGTCACGGACAACTTGGAAACGAGGCACGTTCCACGGGCGATCACCGGGGCACTGGGGCCGACCCGATCCGGATGGAACTCTACTGTTTAGTCATCATGTGCAAAGACGGAATGGTGTGGAGCGCATCCTGTACTCTCGCTGCACCCCATTCGCGTTAGAGACTAAAATTGGTAAACCTCCTGTTTAGTCATCCTGTGCAAAGACGGAATGGTGTGGAGCGCATCCTGTTCTCTCGCTGCACCCCATTCGCATTAGAGACTAAAATTGGTCCTTTATGGCTATGCCAGCGACTTCTGTTCATATAGATAAGTCATCCTCGTTTAGCGGCTATCCGCGTGCGAGTCACTGCATCGCATCAAGAACAACTAAACACCTGAACGATCCTGTTAAAAATGACCCTCGTGTTTGCATATGCTTGCCTCCTGAATGCTTATACATGCTCCTGCTTAAATTAACAATGTTTGCCTTGGACAGGGAAGGAGATGGTAAGTTGGTAAGTCTCGCCGTGTTTCCTCAAACATCGCACGGTGCACTGCCCGACACGTTAGGCTATTTAATGTTTGCATGAAACTGATCCTAAGGCAACTAGAAGATAACTTAATAGTTGTGCACGGAACCTGTATTACGTATTTGGATTTGTCGAGCGGGCGAGTAGCTTCCCCACCAGTGCATTCAATGTACTGATAATCCACCAGTTTGTGTGCAGGGTGGGGAGAACCTCGTTCGGTGCGGACGCCTCCAACGTGCGTGCTAAGGCGTGGATATCACTCCGAAGCAACGGTGCGTCCGGGACTGAAGCACATATACAAGACATAAGTTGTGAACATCGCCTGAACATCGCCTCTACAATCATTCCACAATTATAGCCATTTGGCACGCTTTTACTGTTTCAGAGGGAGAGGCTTGAGCGACTTGTAATCTCGGCTATACGCCGCCTGTAACACATGTTCATATCAATAAAAGAGCTTGCCTTACTTCAACTCGTGTTTCAATGCTTTCGCTATATTTGTCAACTCAGAGAACTTGTTATCGATCGCCTATGCGTTCATGACTCCGCTGCACTCGGACAATCTGTGCGACTCTGTGGCATAGAACTCTTACCGCCAGCCAATGAACAATGGCCTTGCACGGGTGCGGTTCACGCTCGTGCGGCATCACGCCCGGATGGGTCAAGCGATCGTTCCGCGGGAGCGCTGGCGAGGGTGATTCCCGCCTAGCGGGAACGGCCGATTAGCCTGTGGGAGATCGGGGCGTGACACTTAGTACCCTAGCCCAATCCTACAACCAAACAAGGACAAGGATTGGACCACCGTACTACAATAGACTATGTCCATGGACCTCTAATAACTGCTAAGTCTTCTAGCATACAAAGTTTCTATCAGCAGTCATCCCTAACACAAGGCCCATACGTACAGGAGTAAAACCCAATACGTAGTCCGTGATCTATATGAGACTCACAACTCGTGTAATAACTGTGTCACAGCCAATGAACCTAATGATGCTTTATAATAATGGGGCAGTCTCATAAACAAGGTCAATGTATATACATAAATAAAAATAAATCGTGACGACACCGTCACGCGCATTTTATATATCAGTTAAAATATATGAACTAAAGACAGAAAATAAAGATGCATGCCACATATGGAATATGAATAACAGTACAATGGCAAAGTATACTTGCCTGGCAAGAAGCTACAAAATATAACGTCCAGATGTCAACACACAGGATCAGAAGCTGTGACCTTAGAACAAATGTCTTCGGATGCTGAAATAGATATCATCAACGTTCCCAGAATAAGCAAAATAGCTAGAAAATACTACCCTTTCGTCCAATTTGGACACAGGGACAAAACGGTAATTTTTGGTCAAAGTGGGATCCATTAGTGGGCTACTTTGCACCGAAAAGCGTGCCAGGATAACAGTCTCTAAATGGGATAAATTATAGGTCAAAAAAATTCTAAATGTCAGTACGAACTCAACGGTATGTCTAAATGTGAATTCCGATGAGCCAAAAATAATTTCGCCCAAAAAGTCAATCGTGGGGCCCGCCAATTGGCGACTTGGTCGACTGTCTCAGAATTGCATCAAATTTGGGTCACAGGACCGGCGTGATACCACGAGTCCAGTGGCGCAAGTTTTGTCGCATTCTGATGAGCGTGCAGAAAATGCATACGACTTTTGTAAAAGTTACGACACGAAGAATTTTCTGCGGATACGGGCTGATTCTGACGCGCACACGCGTCCAAATCATTTTCCACGAATTTCCACACGTCCGGGTATACTGCACGCACCCTTTGGTACACTTGGTACACGACGGGGCAGTTCGGTTTGGCGGAACGCTCTCCGTATCACAATTTCTGAAATTTGAAAAAATACATTTTCGAAATTTTCCATCTGGTTTAATTCTACACACGGCAGTTACTAAATTATTGTAAATAACATAAATTAAACTAGGTTAAGTGATCTTCACATACTAAAAAGAAAAATCGAATTTGGATCTCTGTGGTGGGAGATACGAATCCGGAAACATAGGTGGTCACCGCAGTTTTCTGCGATACCCAAAATTGGTCTTTTTCTGTCAATTTGGACGCTATTTTTGCCTAGGGTTACGCGTTGTTCGAGGTCAACTATCATACAAATATTGGAGAGGGTTGAGTGGTGAACGTACCGGTGAAGACGGGGTCGAGTTTGGTCGAGCGAGGAGACGGAAAACAAGTCGTGAACAGGGGTACTCTGCTAAAATTTTCTGCGCGGCGACGCTTGCGAATCGCTCGACGTGCGGCGGCTGCGACGGTCTCCGGCGGGCGGCTGGGTGGCGCGGTCAGGGCTCGGCGGCGGTCTGAGGTGGAAGGAGATGGAGTAGGATTTGAGAAAAGTTTATATAAAGAGAAGGAGAGAGGCGGTGGGGGATGAGTCATACGCGCGCGCGGAGAAAAGAGTACACGCGGCTACTGCTGTTTCTTTCTTTCTTTATTTATTTCTTTCTTTCTTTGTTTTGGTTGGGGTGGTTAACGGGTAGGTTATAGGATTTGGGTTTTGGGTTAGATCCAATAGTAATAGATTTTGGGTTTGAGTCCAATAGGAATTCTATTTTCTATTCTTTTCTTTTTCTTTTTCTTATTTCTTTTCTTTTCTAATTCTTTTTAATTCTTTTATTTTCCATTTCTATTTTAATTACTAAGCATTATATATATATATATATATATATATATATATATATATATATATATATATATATATATATATATATATATATATAATCTAGAAATTTATTTTAGCGTATACAATTAATCTACCAACTGTCCAATAGGTCTCCTACATGGAATACATTAGAAAAAATTCATACTTGTTCCATAAATCCCTTAAATGCACGAACACCTAAAATAAAAATTAAATAAAATCTATTTCTCCTAATTATCTCATAATTACTATAATTTAATTATTAATTAATTAAAAAAATTAATACGGTTTTTAGGATTAGGAGTTTTACAGTTTTAATCGGACCTGAACTGAACTAAGTCCGGAGGGGAGTCAAGTTGGGCTGGACCGGATCGAAAGAGAGAGGGAGGAGGACCCAGCTCGAAACCGAGTTCGATCGGAGGTGGGCCGGGCCGAACCGGGTTGGATCCAGATCGGTTCAGGGCCAAGCTGGTTTAACAAAAAAAAAAAATTAATATTAAAATTATGGAAGGAAAGAAAAAAAAATATTAATAACTCGTACTAATACGTAAAACTTTCAGAAATAAATTTTTTTTTTAATATATATTACTTTTGTTACAAAAGTCATGCAACTTATGTTTGTATTTCAGCTTTTCAACTTCTTCAAAATTTATTTACAATACTCCCAATAAAATTTGAAAAAAAAATTGAAAGCTGAAACAAAAACATAAGTTATAATTATGTTTAAATATATCAATGACCTATCCAGAAATAATAAAATATATTAAAAATAATACATTTTCTGAAGAAAATATAAGATAACTAGATATTCATACTTTTTCATATGCCTACGTAGAATCCTTGTACCACAATTAAGTTTCCATTTGAGTCGTTTTTCACAATGCAAGCATACAACAATAATTCTATTCGATGATCTTCTTTTCATCGCGCTTATTGTAAACTCCGCTAAAATAATGCCAAATTTTTTATGCCAAATCTTGTTGCAGTGCGGGTTGAGATTGCTGATCTTGCAGTTGCAGTAGTAGTTGATCATTTTCCATAATAATAAATAGTCTTTCATACTAGATTGTTTGTTAATAATGTAAAAGAGGAAAGAAAATTTATTGTGGTTATTTTTGATTAATTATATTCTATTTATAAAAAAAAGTATTTTGGTTATTTTCGGTAAATAACCAAAATATTTCTCAAAACAACTATAAAACAGTCATAATAATGAGTATTTTGGTAAAAATATCCCCAAAATATATACAGAAAATTTACTGTAGCGAAATAAATTTATATTAAATTCATGTAAACGAAATAAGTTTGAAATTTTTTTTAAAAAAGTCATAGTCCGCCAACAGTGTTGGCGGAAAACACAAGTGGTGTACACGTACGCAATCAGAAAATTTTAAAAAAAAAAACGTGGGCCCCACGGCCAATTTCTGCCAACAGAGTTGGCTGAAATTGGGGGGGGCCAATTTCAGCCAACTCAGTTGGCGAAAATTGACCCCGTGGGACCCACGTTTTTTTTTTGGGTTTTGTTTGGTTTGGTTGGGTTTGTTTACTTAGTTTGGTTTGGGTTTTTTCGTTGGTTTATTTTTGTTTTATTTATTTAGTTTAGTTTAGTTTTGTAATTAGATTTAAGTAAATTTATTTTAACGAAATAAAATTAAAATAAATTAATTGGAAAGAAATATTTAGAAATATTTTTTTCAGAAATTTGTTTCCAAAGCATCAAAATTTGTATAAATTCCATCTAAAGCATAAAAGTTTAAAAAATTACGAAAAAATATCAATATGAATTGGACGTTTATATTTATCAATATTATATTTTTATCGTAATTTTTTTCGTCATTAACAGACGTTAAAAAATAATAATATTAAAAATCTGCCGTAAGACTATTACGTCTGCCGTCGAGCAGACTTCGAGCGGCCATAACTACTTGTTTTGAAATCGTTTTTCGTTAAATAATAAGTCGATTTGTATGTTTTCGACGAGAGTAACACAAATCATGTAGAAAAAAATTTATCCGAAACAAGACGCATATGTTACAGGCAAAAATATAAATTTTAAAACTTTAAAGTATCATAACTTTTGACTGGGAGATCGAAACAAGGCCCAGTTTGTGCCAAAATGATCGTATGGAAAAGTACTATAGGATAAACCGTTTCACCGTTTGATGGACTTCGAAAATTTTTAGAATCGCCAAAAAACGATGTTTCGACCTCCAAATTTGACTTTCGGTAATATTATTTTTGAATATTTAAAATTTACTGTAGTGAAATAAATTAATATTGGATGTGGGGGCACGGATTTAAAACGATGTTTCGATCTCCAAAAAAAATTTAGAAACATTTAAATTAATTATTTTATATCTATTATGAAAAGAAAGTAATAAAACAAAATAAATAATCAACAAACCAACTAAACCAACAAAAAAAAACCAACCCAAACCAAAAAAAAAATCTGTGGGCCCCACACCAAAATTCAGCCAACATAGTTGGCTGATTTTGGGTGTGGGGGCCCACGATTTTTTTGGGTTGGTTTGGGTTGGTTTGTTTTGGATGGTTTTGGTTAGGTTTTTTTTGTTGGTTTGTTTTAGTTGGTTTTGTTTGATTATTTGGTTTAGTTTTTTTATTTAGTTTTTTTATTTAGTCTTTTTAGCCAACAATTTCAGCCAACATTTTTTTTATTTAGTTTTTTTATTTAGTGACTTTTTTGACATTTTTTTATTTCAGCCAACATTTCAACCAACGAAAAAAATCAAACCAAAGTAAGTAAACAAACCAAACCAAACCAAACCAAACAAAACAAAAAAAAATACGTGGGCCCACGGCCAATTTCCGCCAACTGAGTTGGCTGAAATTGCCCCCCCCCCCCCCCCCCCCTCCCAATTTCAGCCAACTCTGTTGGCGGAAATTGGCGTGGGGCCCACATTTTTTTTTTTTTTCGCTACAGTAAATTTTCTGAAATATATATAATAGTTGGAGGGATAAATTATCAAAATATTCCTCCAATGTTTGACAAAACAACTATATATATATATATATATATATATATATATATATATATAGAGAGAGAGAGAGAGAGAGAGAGAGAGGTCTGACGGAGTTGACCTGGTCTTGACCGTAACAAGATCGGATCGCTGAACCGAGCCTGTATGGGCCGGTTTGATCGAATTTTCATAAATGAACTGGTTCGAACAATTTTTTTAACCGGATCGTACTATTGGACCCCTTCGTTGGATCCAGCCTAGACCCGTATTAATGGGGAGGAGGATTGGAAGGAGGTGGGGGTTCGACCCGTTGATCGGATTTGGGCCGATCCAGATAAATGTTGAACGAGTCGGTTCAGGATCGAATTTAGGACTGCGTGGTCCAGTAATCACCTTGAATGCTGTAGCGGTATGAATGTATGTCCATTGGCAATACCAATTTATTATTGTATATATAATATGGATAAAATTTATTAATATATACGTAATTTTTTCTGTATTACTTGTCGATTACCTCAGAGCAACCTAACGATAAGGTTAAACATCACAGTCTGTCACTGTCATCCATAAATAAGCTGGATATATTATACTTCACACACTGTCATCCTACGTCCTCACTGACCTCCTTGTCCCGACAGATTCATCTACTAAAGGAGTTTTTATGTACTTGCATTTATAAAGCGGAAAATTTCACTCAGAACATAATAGTTTAATATATTTCTAAAAAAAGCAACAAAGTTTCAAATTTTACCAATAAAGCATTAAAACGCCCTTTGGAAGGACGTTTTATGCTTTTTCGTCGACCTACTTAACGGTTTAAATTTGGACGTTAAAAAAAATAATAAAAAAAGTAAAACGCCCTTCCAAAGGACGTTTTATGTTTTTAAAATATTTTAATTTCTCTCTCTCTCCTCTCTCCTCTCTCTTCTCTCCTCTCTCCTCTCTCTTCTCTCTTCTCTCTCTCTCCACTCTCCTGTGTGAAAAGTTATAAAACAATTAAAAAATTCTATTCTGGATACCGTGTCCGATACAGTGACTGTGTTCGGGGTCCTCCAGGAACAACGTCGGTCATCGTCCCAAAAACGTCGGTCATCGTCGTGTCCTCGTGTCCTTGAGGTTCCAAAATCCTAACCCTAAGCTGGTCATCGTCCCAAAAACGTAAAACCTAACCCTAACCCTAATTCGGTCATAGTCATCGTGTCCTCATTTTGTGTCCTCGAGGTCGAGTCGAGGGAGAAGCTCGTAGCTCGAGGCGAGGAAGGAGTTGGGGGAGTCGAGTTCCCTCCGAGGCCGAGGCCGAGGCCGAGTCGAGTCCTCGTCGTCGTGTCCTCAAGGTCGAATCGAGTCAGGGGGCGGCGATCTCGAGGTTCTCCTTGCGGAGGAACGCGGTTGACGAGCTGCTGGAGCTCGCGGAGCGCCACGTGCTTTCGGACCTCGAACTCCTCCTCGTCGGAGGCCGGAAGCGACAGGCCGCCGCCTCCGCCGCCGAAGTCGTCGAAGGAGACGGAGGTCCTGGGGGTGAGCTCGAACGAGGTTCGGGACGATGGCGGAGTGAAGTCTCCTCCTCCCTCCATTGCTGCGGAATCTCGACGAGAGCCGAGAGCCGAGAGGGAGAGGGAGAGGGAGAGGGAGAGGGAGAGGAGAGGGAAAGAGGGAAAAGAGGAGAGCGGGGAGGGGAGAGGAGAGAGGAGAGAGGAGAGGGAAGCGGAGAGCCGAGAGGGAGAGAGGAGAGAGAATCTGCCCAAAAAAAAAAAAATATTATTTTAATAAAAAACGTCCTTAGGAAGGGCGTTTTTCCTAGGAAAAACGCCCTTCCAAAGGGCGTTTTTTATTAAAATAATATTTTTTTTTTCCGGAAAGTGAGAGATGAGCGGAAATGATATAATATTAATAAAAAAATTATTAAAAAAAACAAAACGCCCTTCCAAAGGACGTTTTAGCTTTATTTAATATTATATATATTTTTTTTTAACAGATAGATGAGAGGGAGAGGATAAAATATTAATAAAATTAATATAAGAGACAGGAGAGAGGAGAGAGGAGAGAAGAGAGAAGAGAGAAGAGAGAGGAGAGAGAAAAAATTAATATAAATTATAAAACGCCCTTTCGAAGGACGTTTTCTATTATTTTATTTATAAATTTTTCTTTATTTTCTGCTCCGTTAACAGAGTTAAAATATATTGACGGAAAAGCGTAAAACGCCCTTCCAAAACGTCCTTCCAAAGGACGTTTTAATGTTTTTTTGATAAATTTTAAAATTTGTTGCTTTTTTTAAAAATATATTAAACTATTATGCTCTCAGTGAAATTTTCCGTTTATAAAGATATCTTGTACTTGTGCTCTTCTTCATGGCTGCTGCTGGTGCTGAAGAATCCATGGCAACTCCAAGACCCCTAAACGTCTTCCTCATCCCTTGGTTCGCCACCGGCCACCTGATCCCCATGGTGGACATCGCACGCCTCTTCGCTTCCCGCGGTGTCGGCTCCACCGTCCTCGTGACCCCTGCCAATGCAACACTCGTCCAACGCACCCTCGACAGCAGTTCCTCCTTAATATCGGGCCATCCCATCCGCACCCTCCTCTACCCCTTCCCCTCCGCCGAGGCCGGTCTCCCCCCTGGTGTCGAGAACCTCGCGTCCCTCCCCAGCACGGACACCTACAAGATCGACGCGGCCACCCCCTACGCCCGCCCCGCCCTCGAGAACCTCCTCCGCATCCACCGACCCGACGCGGTTGTTGCTGACGTGCACTTTGGCTGGACCGCCTCGGTCGCACGAGATCTCGGTATACCGAAGGTCATCTTCCACGCCATGGGCCTCCTTCCCGTCTGCGCGATGGACAGCATCTCCAAATTCAAGCCCCACCTCAATGTCCGCGACGACACCGAGACCTTTCTCATCCCGGGACTTCCCCACCCACCCATCCTCATGGCCCGGCCCGAGCTGCCGGAATTCATTCTCCGCGATGTCGAGGAGCTGTCGACATTCTTTCGGGAAATGAGGGAGGCGGAGGCCAGCGCGATGGGCGTGATCGTCAACAGCTTCTCCGGAATTGAAGACGGCTATGCGGAGCACTTGTACAAGACGAAACGGCTGCGGTCGTGGTTCGTAGGGCCGGTCGCCCTCGCCGCCAACAACAGCAAGCAGGAGCAGGAGCAGGCCGTGCGTGGGAGAGATGAGGAGGACTCCAACTCGCAACCAATAACCGCATGGCTCGACACAAAGCCAGCGGGATCGGTGGTCTACGTGTGCTTCGGAAGCTGGTGTCACTTCTCCGATGAGCAGATCAGAGAGATGGCTTCGGGACTAAAGAAATGTGGTCACCCCTTCCTCTGGGTATTGAGAGAGGACGTCTCCGAGCTTGATCCGGAGCCGCCGGAGAAAGGGATGGTAGTGAAAGGATGGGCTCCGCAAGTGGCCATTCTTAGCCACCCTGCAGTGGGGGTCTTCGTGACTCACTGCGGATGGAACTCTCTGCTCGAAGGACTGACCGCGGGGCTGCCCATGGTGACCTGGCCGCTGTCGACAGAGCAGTTCATCAACGAGAAGCTAGTCGTGGACGTGCTGAGGATTGGCGTGAGGAATTGGGACGGGTTCCGGACGACCGTGGAGGAGGACAAGGTGACGGTGAAGGCGGAGGACATTGCGGCGGCCGTGGGGAAGATAATGGGCAGTACTAGCGCCCGGGAAGAGTCGGAGGGGATGAGGAAGAGGGCCAAGGAGTACGGAGAGATGGCGAAGGCGGCGGTGGAAGTCGGAGGCTCGTCCTACAATGGATTGAGCTCTCTGATTGATGAAATTAGGTCATACAAAAAATAACTGGTTGGGACGGGTACTCGCTCTCTCTCTCTCTGTAATAACTTGTATAATGGTCATATACCATCTGTTTGTTTGCAGATTTGGTTTACCTTTCCTTTTCTTTCCTTTCTATTCTAGTACTGTCAAAGAAAACAAAAACAAATTATCGCTAGAAAAAGAAATCATTCAAGTCCAAACCTCTAGCTAACTTGCAAATAATCCAAAGGCATTGAAGAGGAATTCTCTCCTCTCCTCTCCTCGTCTAGCTGAATCCGGATCCTTACAGTGACCCTTTATTACGTGCTTTCATTCACAGAGCTGAGCTGACCATCCTAAAGGCCTTAGTTGACAAAGAACAGACGTTAAAAACAAATATATAATTGAGAATACATAGGTCAGGTCATCTTGACAAGCTACCTTCCTTTCACTATGATCCCAAGTGTGCCAAGAAAAATCTCTCATTTTTCTTTTTTCCCTATGACCAACCTAAAGGCCTTAGTTGACAAAGAAGAACATACGTTAAAAACAACAGCAGTTCTACCCAGACTGTCGGCTGAACCGACAGCCACGTGTCAGTTTTTTATTGGTCAATTTTTTTTTGTCTACATTAGCAGAAAGAGACTGGCGTCAACGAATTTGTTTCGACCAACAGAAAGCTGACGCGTGACATTTTGGTCTGTTTTTTCGGTCCAGTCTTCGGTCTGCCAAAACTTTTCCTAAAAACAAATCTATAAATGAGAATACATAGGTCAGATCATCTTGACAAGTTACCTTATTCCTTACGATCCCAAGTGTGCCAAGAAAAATCTCTCTTTTTTTTTTACTTCTAGTTCTCCACTAGTACTCCAACATACTTTTTGTTGAAATGTTCCTACTTTACTGCTAGAATATTCAAATAGCATGCAATAGTTTAGTTTATGAAAAAAAAAACATAAGAAAGGATAAATTTGATACCTCTCTCCAGATTTACTTTTCAATTCTGAAGGTAGAAACAGGTTGAGGACATTAGGACACGTAAATCCTCTTGATGATTGCTCTATCTATTGAGATAAAGATAGAAAGCAAGCCCTTTGATGGAGCATCTTCCCATCGGGTAAGTACCTAGAGTTGTTCGAACCAGTCCAAGCCCATAAATTGGTGCAAGAATTGAAGTAGGAACTAGAATTTAGGAAAGAAGAAGATGTTAACTCGTGTTTATATTGATTATGAAAAATGTAAAGTGACAATGTACAAGAAAGAGAATTTGAGATAGACCCCTGCAATACCTGGATCCTACACCTTCACTAGTTTTCTAATATTGGCACTTGATGTTCCATAGTGAAGTTATTGCTCAACATATAGCGAGCCATGCTCGAGTCTCTGAGTGCTTGAGCCTTCATGATCCTCTCCATGTTAGCAGTCCAGCCATACTCTCCAGTTACTAAACAACAGGGAGAATCCATTGCTGATACAGCCCCAACCAGTGAGAATTGTGGAGGCTAGAGTATCAGCAGTATGTTCTTATGTAGTAGTGGTAGTGAAGCTCTTATGCAGTAGGTGCAGTAGTCTAAAAGCAGTGCAATGAGACAAAGCTCTCTTATTAAGAAACTCTGCCGATAGACAAAGCTTTGCTGATAAACACAATGAAGCTTTGGTTTAAGCAAGTATCAGCCAATATCAGTGACAATATCAGTGCCTAGGATATATCAAAGCTTGATGCAGTTGATGCAGCCATCAAATGGAAGATAGCTTGGGCAACAAGGCATGCAGTTAGGAATTAGTTAGTCAGTCAGTTAACAAGTCAGTTAGCTCTTGCTATAAATAAGGAAGAGCGGTAGAAAAATGTCAAGTTGATGAATGAATATTTATTTTCCATTTTGCTTTCAAAATTATTTTTTTGTACGTTGCCACTACATTTCTCATAATCAATACAAACCCTAGTTTACATATACTTCTTTTCCAAATTCTAGTTCCTACTTCAATTCTTGCATCAATCTATGGCTGGACTGCTTCGAACAACTCTAGTTCCTAACCCGATGGGAAGAGGCGTCATCAACTTGGTATCAAAGTCGTTCGATCCCATTCTTGAAGCATGTTAAGATCCGAGCTCGAGCAGTTATGGATCTCGATAAGGGTTTCGAATCGATAGACCAATTCCTGCTCGTGAACAAAGGATTCAATCATTGGAAGGTAAAATTCAATAACTTGGTGATAAATTTGATCAATTATTAGATGAATTAGCTAGGTTAAGAAGAGGAATTGAGGTTCCTCACCTTGCTCCGGTCATGGCGTCACCACCTCCATTGCCACCACAACCGAACGACGGCTATCCTTCGTCTGTCCCTAACGACTATCCTTCGCCGGTGCTGCAACTTCCGCAACAGCAACATTACGAATTCGCTCCTCCGCTGCAACAACCATGGCCGATGATGGCATTCCACCCCCCTACCAACAGTAGTACGTAACCCCGCCATCGTCATCGATGTGGAACCACCAGCTGTCACAGACCGGTACCGCAACTCCAGAAGCAACAACAGACGATGATGGTGCAGTACCAACAGCAGGCTTGCAGCGGCTCTAACAACATCCTCTGACGAGATTAGGACGCTGTGGAACGGGGACTTGAGGGGCAGCAACATGATAAGTACCTAGATGAATTGGCTCGAGACCTGGCATCATTCACTGGCTTACTGTAGTTGCTTGGGCTCATAATGGCGGCAATAAGAGCTTATGAGCTTAATTCAGCAACAATAACATTATCATGGCCAGCTCAGCAAGTCGGTTATCCAGTACCTGCAATGAATTCAACCACTAGGACAGCACAGCAGTGAGGCCAGCCCAGCAAGTCGGTTACCAACCGTCAAGTTTGTCCAGCAAGCTTCCCCAAAGGTTATAAATAAGAGGAAGAAGAGTAGAAAGGGCATCGGAGAATTTGTATGTTCGTTTTCTAGTTTCTGTTAGAGTGACTCTTCTACTTCTTCTCTTTTATTCCTGTATTCTGCATCTTTACATTCCAAATTTCTTTGTATTCCCCTTTCCCACCAATTCCAATTTTAAATACACATAGATGTGGTTCTTCCCCAATCATCTCTGTCATTGAATTTCTTCTTCAATTTGTTTCAAAATGTCAAATTACTTCAACTATCATCAAGTTTCAGATGGATCCCAATTTGGATCCTATCAATTGGTATCAGAACAGCATATAGATCCAATCATGGAGGCAGCCGAAGATCCAAGCATGAGCTGCCATGGATCTCTTCATGGATCTCCACCGATTCGAGTTCCAATCCATGGCGAAGCTCGAGTACAAACTTTGAAAGAGTACACAGAGGATCCGAGAAGGAGCTGCAAGGGATTTCCTCGTGGATCACCACCAAAACTTTTGATCATCAATGGCGAGCTCATGGATCAAGTGAGGGAGGATCGACTGCAGTCTTTGGAAGGTAGATTCGATCATCTCTGTTCTAAATTTGATCGAGCTTTGAAAGAATTATCTCAAATTAGACGAGCTACTGTTGTTAAATCAATGGGAACAACAGTTGTTCATCATGATTCACCAGTAGCTGCTATTAACAAACCTGTCCATGTAGCGCCCCGTTCTCCCGGTGCGGAGAGCGCGGCTAAGAAACACAAGACGGTATCGTTCGATCGGGATAGATTGAATTAAGAACTCGTCCTCGTTATGGATTTGTTTCTTCGGAATCGATTCCCATATTCAGTGGACCGCGCCCCAAGGATCGGCTTAGCGGCAGAGTCAGGAGGGACCTCTCCGCTGCTATCTTTTATTGCCTCGGTTTTCGATGTCGCTTGTTGCTTTCGTGCTTTGAGTTGGTTTTGGAATTTGCTTGTTTTCCTTGAACGGTTTTGATGGTTTTCATTGTTTTCGTTCATTGAACTGCACTTCAATTTCGAGATTGGAAATAGTGGAAGAAGTATTGATCGAGCTGTTCGTGATGCAGATGAACGAGCAGTAGGCGGCTTGCGAGCGGAGTCGTGAAGCGCCTCTTTCCTTCTCCTTTCCAACAATCTAAGTGAGTGGCTACCAACCCGATTAGCTAGCCCTGCTTCCAGTCTTCACAACTAATAACTCTTTCATTCTGTGGCCCCGATCAAACGATACCAAGTAATAATAAAAGAAACCAAGCTAAAAAGAGAATAGACTTGGATAATACTGCTTGTCAATCAAACTTGTGAACTGTTATCTTATCGTATGCTAGCTTGTTGCAAACGTTCTATGAATTATGCTAAGTATGACATACACCTTGTATTGTGCATAATTGTTCAGGGAGGCTATGCAAAATAAATCATGTAATACTGCTTGTCGTGTACTCGTGTTCTTGCACTCGTGTTGCCTCAACTGCATGACTTGTTAACTTGTTAATCGTGTTCGATCATGGACAACTTGTGCACAAGGTATTGGTTCTGTGGACGGTCGCTGGGACACTGGCACCGATCCGATCCGGGCGGAACTCGTGTATAGTCATCGTGTACGGGACAAGATGGCTTGCAGCGCCTCGTGTACTATCGTTGCATGCTATCCTTGTCTCGGACTAGTCCATTATGGCAACCATGCCAGTGATCATCGTGTATATTTATACCTGTTGCAAACTAACTTGTGTCTTCGTAGCAGGGAAGGCATGGTAAGTATTGTGCAGGTAATTCAGACGGACAGGTAAAATCCACCTAACGGTGGCTAGTTCATTTCAGTATCATACATATATACTGTTGCTTGAAAATGAACTAAGGCAAGATAGAAACCCACAAAAACATGCATGCTTCATTAAAACAACGTGTTGATTGGTATAGTCAGGTTAGCTTGCCTTCACCAGTATGTTTCGACATACTGACCCTCGTTGAAACAGGTTCTCCGCACTAAGGCGAACCGAGCGAGGAGCCGAAGTCGTCTTCCCGATCCAGTCCAGCTGTTGGCGCATCCTGATCGCGCCGCATTTTGAAGTACTTGAAGAAGAAGCTTGCAACTTTCCATACACAATGCAGCTTCGTGGCAAAGCCGTCCTCCAGCCTGGAGGTCCTTATCATTTTGGAGTTTATAAAGGAATGTAACGTACATGACTGCTATCTCATTTTGAGTCAACACTTTTGTAAGCCCGTGCGGCAAATTAGCTGACTCGTTTAGGAGTTTGTAATAGATGTTCATTATCAATAAAGAGAACTTTTTCATGTTTCAAAACTGTGTTTCAATTTATCTGCGTACTCTGAATATGTGCTTGCTATGCAAATCATTAAAGCCTTGTGCGGGCGAAACCCCAGGCCCGCACGGCGGTCACGATTCGGGGGACGCCTCAACGATTCTACGGAATCGGGTCGTGACATAGTGGTATCAGAGCACAGATTCAAAGTTCCTTAGACTCTCGCACTGGAAAAGTTCCTTTAACGATCAAATTCCTGTGCGAACTCTTGAACTCGCTAGGCCAAAATGAGATACGTTCATGCAATAAGTCCATAATACATTATGATCCTAATGTAATTTACCTTCTTTTGAAGGAATAGCTCCAGCGCAATCTGCAGCGCAAGCACCGGACGAAACCCAAGGACAACAAAGTAGTTCGGGCACTTCGGGAAGTTTAAGGAGCCAGCGAGCCATGCCAAGCATCGATCCCATCCAGCAAATGTTGCGGATGTTGGAGGAAAACCAACAAAGGGACGAGGCTCGCTACGAACGGGCCTAGAAGCGAGCGGAAGAGAGTCAGCTCAAGTTTTAAGACAATGTAGAAGCACGATTCTCAGTCCAACAGAAGCAGGTAGATGCCCTGCAAAAGATCGTTCAGACTTTGGCTTCCAACCATTCCGCTGCAACAGCAACGACTCCGGTGGAACAGCCCGCGCTTGAAGTAGAGACGCCGCAAATTCCAAGGACGAGGGACGTGACTGCCTTCGACTTTGGCCACTTCAAGAAAGTCTGCAACACCCCATTCAACGGGACTGAGGACGCAGTCGTAGCTCTAGATTGGTTGGCAGAACTTGAAGATCACTTCGCTCTGCTAGAGGTCCCCGAAGAAAAGCGCGTCGCCTGCGCGCAACTACAGCTCCGCCTCAACGCGCACGATTGGTGGGACGTGCATCGACGATCTCTCCAATTTGATCACGGAGAGGAGGCGATCTCGTGGACGACTTTTCGTGCCGCGTTCGAAGAGGAGTTTGTACCCCCTCCAGTACAACGTCAAATGGAGAACGAGTTTGTGCAACTGAGGCAAGGCAGCATGACAGTTAAAGAGTACTCTGTCGAATTCAACCGACTCTCCAAATTCGCTAGGACCTATTTACCTGATGTAGCGAGTCGAGCAAGAAGGTTTGAAGGTGGATTACGCCCTGCCATCCATGCGCACGTAGCCGTTCATCAGTATCACACAATGTGTGAAGTCATGAATCACGCCCTATCGCTTGAACCACACTATCCTCACGCTCTGCCGGCGCTGTGCATACCTACAATCACAAGCGCCATAGCGACGAGAAAGGAAACACCGCTGCAAAGCGACCAGACAACGTCGGACGCCGAGGAGGAAACCCAGGGCCATCGTGTAATTTATGCAAAAAGCGTGGGCACACAGCCAACAATTGTCGCTTGAGACTTGGGTTATGCCTAGCTTGTGGACGATCAGGCCATGCCATTAATTCCTGTCCGAACCTTCCTGATCATCGTCCGCAACGAAATAATCCCTAACGGTAGGTTCTATCCTAAGTTTCGGGACGAAACTTCCAATTAGTTGGGTAGGATGTAGCGCCCTGTTCTCCCGGTACGGAGAGCGCGGCTAAGAAACACAAGACGGTATCGTTCGATCGGGATAGATTGAATTAAGAACTCGTCCTCGTTATGGATTTGTTTCTTCGGAATCGATTCTCATATTCAGTGGACCGCGCCCCAAGGATCGGCTTAGCGGCAGAGTCAGGAGGAACCTCTCCGCTGCTATCTTTTATTGCCTCGGTTTTCGATGTCACTTGTTGCTTTCGTGCTTTGAGTTGGTTTTGGGATTTGCTTATTTTCCTTGAACGGTTTCGATGGTTTTCATTGTTTTCGTTCATTGAACTGCACTTCAATTTCGAGATTGGAAAGAGTGGAAGAAGTATTGATCGAGCTGTTCGTGATGCAGGTGAACGAGCAGTAGGCGGCTTGCGAGCGGAGTCGTGAAGCACCTCTTTCCTTCTCCTTTCCAACAATCTAAGTGAGTGGCTACCAACCCGATTAGCTAGCCCTGCTTCCAGTCTTCACAACTAATAACTCTTTCATTTTGTGGCCCCGATCAAACGATACCAAGTAATAATAAAAGAAACCAAACTAAAAAGAGAATAGACTTGGATAATACTGCTTGTCAATCAAACTTGTGAACTATTATCTTATCGTATGCTAGCTTGTTGCAAACGTTCTATGAATTATGCTAAGTATGACACACACCTTGTATTGTGCATAATTGTTCAGGGAGGCTATGCAAAATAAATCATGTAATACTGCTTGTCGTGTACTCGTGTTCTTGCACTCATGTTGCCTCAACTACATGACTTGTTAACTTGTTAATCGTGTTCGATCATGGACAACTTGTGCACAAGGTATTGGTTCTGCGGACGGTCGCTGGGGCACTGGCACCGATCCGATCCGGGCGGAACTCGTGTATAGTCATCGTGTACGGGACAAGATGGCTTACAGCGCCTCGTGTACTATCGTTGCATGCTATCCTTGTCTCGGACTAGTCCATTATGGCAACCATGCCAGTGATCATCGTGTATATTTAAACATGTTGCAAACTAACTTGTGTCTTCGTGGCAGGGAAGGCATGGTAAGTATTGTGCAGGTAATTCAGACGGACAGGTAAAATCTACCTAACGGTGGCAAGTTCATTTCAGTATCATACATATATACTGTTGCTTGTAAATGAACTAAGGCAAGATAGAAACCCACAAAAACATGCATGCTTCATTAAAACGTGTTGATTGGTATAGTCATGTTAGCTCGCCTTCACCAGTATGTTTCGACATACTGACCCTCGTTGAAACAGGTTCTCCGCACTAAGGCGAACCGAGCGAGGAGCCGAAGTCGTCTTCCCGATCCAGTCCAGCTGTTGGCGCATCCTGATCGCGTCGCATTTTGAAGTATTTGAAGAAGAAGCTTGCAACTTTCCATACACAATGCAGCTTCGTGGCAAAGCCGTCCTCCAGCCTGGAGGTCCTTATCATTTTGGAGTTTATAAAGGGATGTAACGTACATGACTGGTATCTCATTTTGAGTCAACACTTTTGTAAGCCCGTGCGACAAATTAGCTGACTCGTTCAGGAGTTTGTAATAGATGTTCATTATCAATAAAGAGAACTTTTCCATGTTTCAAAACTGTATTTCAATTTATCTGCGTACTCTGAATATGTGCTTGCTATGCAAATCATTAAAGCCTTGTGCGGACGAAACCCCAGGCCCGCACGACGGTCACGATTCGGGGGACGCCTCAACGATTCTACGGAATCGGGTCGTGACAGTCCATAGCTACAATCATAATTCCTTTGGAAACCCTAATTTCTGTGGAAACCCCCAAAATGCACAACCTCCACAGCAACAATATCAGAGTATACAACAGCAAGAAGAGATTGAACCAAAGGTGTTTGATGAAGTGCCCGTGAGGAAGCTTGGAAGTATGAGTTGGTGTCGCATGTGCCAAATTCAGTGTATAACCATGGAGGGATTGGTTCTCCACTCACTCACAAGTGAGCATCAACTCAAAACCAAAGCCTTGGTTTTAAGCATCAAGCTAAACATGCAGTCAATTGCGAAAATTGCTAGAAAGGGTGTGAATATGGTAGTTGAGGTCAGGGATACGGTGCTTATGAGTGACAGTGATAATCAGGAACCCCCTAACAAATGGGAAGCCAAGAAACCTAAAGCTGATGTTCAGGAATTACCTAATGATTCCAACCTGGAAACTGAAGAGGGAAAGCTTAAGGCACTGGAAGTTCCACATCAAGCTCTTACTGAAGTCGAACAGGAAGTTAGAGGTTCCAGTGATCCATTCTACAAGCCAACTCTTGAGAACAATTCAGAAGATGATAGTCTTGCTCAAGATTCCCTAGTTATGGAAGAGTTGAATGTGAACATAGCAATTCCCGGACAAAACTTTGCTAGTTGTATTTCTATCTCCCATGAATGAAGATTTTCCAACATTGTTGGAACTTAAAGATGCTAACTCTGATTTTTCCTTATTAAAGCTTCTTTACAAGGATGATGAATCAAGGAACAACATCACATTTTCTGGCTCTGGTAACTCAAACCTACAGGGCTGGTATAGATTTGATGGATCTGATTTTTTCCATCATCATTTGATATGGGATCCAGGCCCTCATGCTTGGGCTCAGTATGTGTTGGAGAAGCTCGTAAAGGGGTGGAATACAAGTCGATTACTGAGCCTTGGGGTCTATGGAGGGGGTTTCCATGTTTTGGTGATGCCCATATGGGACCCAGGAATTCAATTTCTCAGTATCAGTTGTTCTCAGACTTCAAAAATGACTACTGCTGCTACTGATTTCGAAGAAGCTTTAAAGGGAACAATGACAGTTAGACCTCTTCCACTTGGGACATCAGGTAGTAGCAACAATGCACCCAGAGAATCCGCTAGAGTCAATATAGCTATGGTGATTATACTTTATGTTGATTTAAGCCATATGGAAACTAGTGATTCTGGATTTGAGAATGCTACAATGGAGTTCCGTAGGAAAACTTTGAAGCCTACTTACCACATCATATGGGAAAGTATTGGTAATCCCAACGATCATGACTACAAGTTACTATTTGCAGCGGGTACATGTGTTCCTGGTTCAATTGATAGTAGTAGGTCACCTCCACATCAATGTCAGTACCTAGTATGGGATCCAGGTAGAATGCTAACTCACTTGGTGGTGGTGATGGTATCAGACAAAAGCCACTTCTTACTTAAAAGAGTACAAGGAGAAACATGGAGTCTACATGCAAGTGACCTGCAATACAAGCTAGAAGAAACTTTGTTTACCAAGAAAGGAAGCACCATGGACAGGAGGATCGATGGAACTACGAAATACCACATGCAATATTTCAGAGCTTGATCTGCTTCACCATAGTCACCTTCATGACCAGCTACAATTGTGTTCTTGTCCCAATAACCAAAACAATTTCTAAAATTCTATCAGGTTTCATAATCCTGCAAAGGATTGGTATTGAGATCGCTTTCTCAATGATATCTATGGTAGAAGTGATGGTTTGGGACCCAGGTATACCTATTCACTTGATTTTTACATTTACCATCTGGCAAATTCAAGCAACAGTATATCCAGCACCAGAGTATCGGAAACTCAGTCTCTCACATTATATAAGAGCTTGGCAAGATTCCATAGCTTCAACAATAAAGGGTTTCAGAATTACTGGTGATAATGAAGGGCTTCGATCTCAAATCAGAGACCCTTTTACCAAAGAGAAAATGGTGATAACCATATGGGACCCAGGGATCCAAATTACTCCATTGACCTTGAGACAAGGTCAAATTCAAGGGGTTGGTATTGATAAGTACCTAGATGAATTGGCTCGAGACCTGGCATCATTCACTGGCTTACTGTAGTTGCTTGGGATCATAATGGCAGCAGTAAGAGCTTATGAGCTTAATTCAGCAACAATAACATCATCATGGCCAGCTCAGCAAGTCGGTTATCCAGTACCTGCAATGAATTCAACCACTGGGACAGCTCAGCAGTGAGGCCAGCCCAGCAAGTCGGTTACCTACCATCAAGTTTGTCCAGCAAGCTTCCCCAAAGGCTATAAATAAGAGGAAGAAGAGTAGAAAGGGCATCGGAGAATTTGTATGTTCGTTTTCTAGTTTCTGTTAGTAACTCTTATACTTCTTCTCTTTCATTCCTGTATTCTGCATCTTTACATTCCAAATTTCTTTGTATTCCCCTTTCCCACCAATTCCAATTTTAAATACACATAGATGTGGTTCTTCCCCAATCATCTCTGTCATTGAATTTCTTCTTCAATTTGTTTCAAAATGTCAAATTACTTCAACTATAATCAAGTTTCAGATGGAGATCCCAATTTGGATCCTATCACAACATGGTCAGTAAGAACAAGAAAAGGACGAAGGATACTGGAGTCAGGGTCCTCGGGACCGGATCTACGTCAGAGAATGGCAAATCTTGCCATCAGTGTCAACAAAAGACGGTTGATTTCATGTCTGTTTGCAAGAATATGGAGAAAGACAAGCTCTACACCACAAGTTTCTGCCATAAATGCCACAATAGATATGGAGAGAAGGCGGGAGCAGCTAATGAAAGTAGAGGATTGGAACTGTTTCAAGTGCCGCAATGTTTTGCAATTGTAGCCGATGCATGAAGCAGAAATGGCTACAACCTACGGGATCTCTAACACAGACAGCCAAAGTTAACTGGTTCAGCTCGTTTCACGAACTATTGGGTCTCACAAAGGTTCAGCAGTCTTGAATTCTACTAGTGTGGTGGAAGCTCCCAGTTTTGCTAATAACACTAGTGATTATGAGAAGGGTTCTAATAAGGATAACCAGTGTGCCAATCAGAAAGAAAACATTAACAAGGAAGCAAGACTGAACTTGAAGAATGAAGATGATTCAACAAACACAAAAAGCAATCCAAGTGTTGAAAACAAGGCGTCTGGTCATGACGATGCTACAATTAAGCCCAATTTGAAATTATGCGAGTCACATAAGCTCCCTTTTGAAGCCTACGAGAAATCTTGCAAAGAAGATATTGTGCTGCCTCAAGGCAGTCCTTCAGTAGAAGTTGCAGGAGTTGAATTTCTACCCCAAGATATTAGTCCTGCTTTAGCCTTAAATTTTTTGGAGTTTTGCAATTTGTTTGCAAAGGTTCTTGATATAAAGAACAGAAAATTGCATATAGAGTATTGAATTTTGATGAAATTGCGTCCAGAGCAATAAAGTTTTGAAAATTACGAGGAGAGCAACGAAACGCTCTTAAAAATAACGTTTTTGAGCAATGGGCCAAAAACGCTATTTTAAGGATATTTTGTACAAAAATGCAATTTTTATAGGCGTTTCTGGACTTGGAAGAGAATGTCGCGACTAGCGCTCCCGCGGCTCCTGTCGTGTCCAGTTCGACTTCCTCCCCGCCGCCTATGAGGCCCTCCGCCTCTTTGCCGACGGGGCGCTGCGCTTCCTCTCCACCCACCTCCTCCTCCTCCTCCTCGACTCCTGCGACGACATCGTCCCCCGCCCCTTCAACTCCCTGGGGCTCATCAAGCGCGCCGTGGTCCGCCTCGGGGACCTGGCGGAGGAGGACGCCATGGAGGTCCTCGGGGAGGGGGGCGGGGTCAGGGTGGAGGTGAAGGTGGAGAGGGAGAGGCTGGCGGTCCTCCTCTCCTCAGCCGCCTCCGCCTTCTCCCTCATGCTCTCCTCCGAAGAGGAACCCAACTACTTCACCATCCTCACCCTCCTCTCCGTGTGCGCCGACTTCCCTTCCTCCCCCTCCACCCTCTCCCTTGGCCTCTCCCTCCACGCCCGCCTCCTCAAGCTCCACCCCCTACCTGACGACGCCCTCTCCACCGCCCTCGTCGACATGTACGCCAAGAACTCCCTCCCCTCCCTCCCTCGAAACGTCTTTTTGTGCAAAACGTCCTTAAAAAAATATTTTTGGTCCATTGCTCAAAAACGTCTTTTTAAGGACGTTTCGTTGCTCTCATACGCAATTTCATCAAAGTTCAAAGCTCTATATGCAATTTTTTGTATAAAGAAAGGCCAGCCTGAATACATTCTCCGAGATCTAGTTAGAGGGCGTGTTGGACGTAGTGGAGTGCCATTGTCACTTGTTGTTGGAATCAAAATCAAGTTGCTCTCTCTTATCGAGGAAGATGTGAAAGATAGGAACTGGGTAGAAGTCACTTGGAATATGTATCACTGAATATGAATGTCCGTTGGACAATCTGCCAGAAAATACTTTTGACAGGGGATTACCCTGGTATAATAGCCTTGAGCAATTAGAAAAATTGAGGATCTTGAACTTTCTCTGTGATGAGGTTCTTGGGACGCTCGAAACCAGGAATTGGATCGATGAAGAAATTGTTGTTTGATGAAGAAGCAAGAGAAAGTTGTTGTTAGGAAAGAGGGGAATTTGTTCGACACAAGAGAGAACAACTATATTGGAACAATAGGTCACTCTAATAGTCAATCAGCAACAGAGGATCGTAAATGTTCAAGCAAGCTAGAATTACTTGCCAATGATCTCTCTGGTGGTTTTATTGACGTTTCTGTTGTTACTGGGGCAGATACTGCATCAGATCCATCTCCTACATCTGGACCATGACCAGCTGCAAGACTAAATCTTTCGTTCCCAAAAAGATCAATCAAATCGCTGCATTCAAGTTGGTGTAGTTTCACAAGTGAAGATCTTGGTGATTCCTGCTCCACTAGATCTGCAACACATGTTAATCATGTCAGTCGGCCTCTGGTAGATAATTCAGGAATTTGTGTCATTCATTGCCATGCTCCAAGGAAGGAGAAATTTGAGGGACTTTGCAAGTTGATCAAGGAAGTCCTTGGAAACAAGGTCGAGAAGGTCATTGTGTCTGACCGTGTAGCTGATACAACCCCAACCATTGAGAACAGTGGAGGCTAGAGTATCAGTCAGTAATCAGTGTGTTCTTATGCAGTAGTGTGCAGTAGTGATAGTGAAGCTCTTATGCAGTAGGTGAAGTGCAATGAAATGAAGCTCTAATGAAGAGGCTCTGCTGACAGACAAAGCTCTGTTGATAAACATAATGAAACTTTAGTACTTTAAGCAAGTATCAATGACAGTATCAGTGCCCATGGTATATCAAAGATTAATGAATGATGGGGCCAACATATGGAAGCTAGCTTGGGTAGCAAGTCAGGCATTTAGGAATTAGTTAGTCAGTTAGTTATTGCTATAAATAAAGAAGAACAGTAGAAGAAACAAGTTGATTGTTTATTCTCCATTTTGCTTTTAATTGTCTTTTTTGTACATTATCACTTTACATTTCCCATAATCAATACAAACCCTTGATTACATCTTCTTCACCAATTTTCTAGTTCCTACTTCAATTCTTGCACCAATCTATGGTTGGACTAGTTCGAACAAGTCCAGTTCCTAACCCGATGGGAAGAGGCTCCATCACCCTTTAGGCCTCGTTTGGTTCGCGAAATCATGGGATTGGAAAAGGAAAGTGATTAATTTTCTATGTTTGGGAGCCAAAGGAATTGAGAAGGAAAGGAAAGTGATTCCCAATGGAAGGGGAAAAAGTTGTTCCCTCTATCCAACCAAGGATTCACTTTTCCACCTTTAAGTAATCACTTTCCCTCTCAATTTTTTTGGCATTTCCAAACACCGGAAAGAAAAATCAATAGGAATTGTAATTTTCCAAAGGAAAGAAAAGAGTAAGGAATTGATTTCCTTTCCTTTCCTTTCCGTGAACCAAACGAGGCCTTAGATCTTGTCCATCAGTTCAATTTTAGTTGAATCTTATGGCTAGTATTACACCCATCAAGTATAGTGGATCTGGAATATAGTTTTGGTTATTTGCTCATCCAAAAACCTTGCGCATCGGATAACCTCTTTTATATTTATATATATATATATATATATATATATATATATAAACGAAATAATTTTATTAATAAGAACTAGTTACACTATACAATCAACAAAACACCAATACCAAAAAGCAATATCCCTTCAATTAAGGCGGAGTAAGGATATATATATATATATATATATATAAACGAAATAATTTTATTAATAAGAACTAGTTACACTATACAATCAACAAAACACCAATACCAAAAAGCAATATCCCTTCAATTAAGGCGGAGTAAGGATATATATATATATATATATATATATATATATATATATATATATATATATATATATATATATATATATATATATATATATATACGAGATAATTTTATTAATAAGAACTAGTTACACTATACAATCGACAAAACTCCAATCCCAAAAAGCAATATTCCTTCGATTAAGGCGGAGTAAGGATGGGTATATATATATATATATATATATATATATATATATATATATATATATATATATATATCATAGTTTACATTATCGGCCGATACTGATACAGTTTGGTATGTCCCGATCCGATACCGACCGATACTCGATACTTAGAGGTCTCTTTTCCGGTCAATTCGGCAAAGAAAATTGAATGAAAAAGTCAATAAACAAGGTGTAAAAACATAGTAAGGTTGTAAAAGCATATAAAAAAGAGAAAAGTTATCTATTGCATGTGAATCAATCGACAAGGGTGCTACTATTTCATTCAATTTCAAAAATACTAAGAAACAACACTAAAAATACTTAAATTTGTGCAAAAATCTTCTTTAATTAGGAATGTGAGCGAGCTCCTGCTAGATCTGGTTCAATCAGATTGTTTTGCCCTAAATTGTAAGCTTACTCTAGTCTCTATATTGCGAGTATAATCAAACATGCTTAAGCTTGGCTCAGGGTCATAACCACGTAAAGTACAGGTAGGTTCTGAGGTCTGCCTAGAGACCTTCTTAGTAACTATTAACTATTAACCGTAAGAAAACTGAAGTAGAAGCACTCCAAAAAAATGGTGTCCATAATTGCGCCATTATAGCTATGACCCAGAAAACAATTAATCCTTATAGGTAACAAATATTTGAGTTGCAGAACTTGAAGTGATGGATGACTGTAGTATCTAAATTGTCCTAACCTATATGAGCAACAAATGTCAAAAACGTCAACAAACATATGAGATTAAACAAAAAACTCACTCAAATTTTAGAAGAATATCCTTAGTACTACAATCTCAGATAAACTGATATTTATCTCATATTATACTTCTTACATACTTGATTTTATTAGTTGAGCAATTTCCTATCCTCTAGGTGATGATTGCTTAGTTCCAAGTTCTGCTTATGACAGTGTATTATTCCAATTAAGTGCAAAGATGTCAAGTTTTACTATTTCTATTACTTGAAAACTTCTGTACTAATTCAGTAAAGCAGTTTTCAAAATAATAGCAAGTTAAAAGTCCTAATCCAAAAATAAATTCAATTCCTAATTGTTAAGGTCGCTATAGATATCAGATCTTATGCATAACTTCATCATTTTAGGGAGCCTCTCTGCACGATTTTCATTTTATTGTAATTTGGGCTTATTTTGTTTGTTTATGGGTTAAATTTTGTATTATGTAGTTTTCCTCTTTTGAGGATTATTGTTTATGCAGTCTAAAAAAACTTGAGACTGAATTTTTGAGATTTCATCTATCGAATAAGAAGTCTGAATCATAGGAAAAACACAAATCAAAATTTTCTGAAGAGAGATGTAAAAAAGAACCATGACATTAATCAGCATCATCTTATCATTCCTAAGCCAAGCCTAAATAAATACATAATTAGGGGCATACTTGTATCTAATCATTCCTAAAGCCAAACCTAAATACATACACAAGGGACATACTTGTTTGCAGCATACATGATAGAATGATCCCACAATCGAGTGAGAGAACATAAAATCATTAAAAAAAAAAAAGGGAACAAGCAGTTAGCAAGGTGAAAGTGTACTTCTTTAGACCTGTCATGGCCTGAGACGAACTTCCCCATATTCATTACCTATAACAAGGAGTGGCCAAAAACAAAAATCAATGATGTCAGCACCTACTTTTGATGACAAATATCATAGATGTGAAAAGCTCTCCAATTGAAAAATGACAATAAGAACAGTACATCGAAGAAAGAAAATGCAAAGGTTCCATATCAATCTACAGTTAATGTCTATAAAAATATTTATTAAGTGAAAATTGTTTAGTTATTAACAGTTATTTTTTATTAAGTCCTATGGTAAGAAATAACATATACTGCAGATATTTGAGCAAAAAACACTTGTTATACAGTGTATGCACCTTCAATCTCAACAAAATCGCAGTGTTGTTTCAAACAACTACAACAAAGAACCTTTATCCCAAAGTTTTGGGGTCAGCTATTTGAAACATTTTCTTCCATTCACCTATGTTAGGTGCCATGTCTTAATAAAAACAATATCATTTGTTACAAACTCAATCCAATCCAAGTTTGTTTAAGCCTACCATTAGTTATAGTAGCTCCTTTGAACAATATCTTATTCCTCCTAATCGGTCGGTGCATATATTGGTCTACGTTTCACATGTGCAAGCATCATGAGATGATTTTCTCTCATCTTATCCGTAATTTGTGCCACCTCCAACTTCCCACAATACGCACATTTCTTATTATATCTTTCTATGTATGCATTCACATGTTAAACTACATTCATTTTATGGACAAGCTTTTTAATTTGCCAACACTCCGGTCTATAAAGCATGACTAGTCTCATAATTTTTCTAATAGAATTTTTCTTTCAACTTCAGTTGGTAGCTAGCGATCACAAAGCACCCAAAAGCAGTGTTTCATTTCAACCACTTGTTTAACTCTATAAACATCTTAAATGACGAAAAATATTACTCCTAGGTATCTCTTGTCCATAAAGATCACTACCAAAATAAGTCAAATCAGCGACGAATTTAGCGTCTCTGGAAGACGTCGCTAATATTATTGAAATTAGCGACGTATTTAAAAGACGTCGCAATACATCACTATCAGCGACTTTCAGCGACGTTTAGCAACTACCTTTAGTATTATGAAAGCTGACGTCGCCGACTAGTCGGTGAACGTCGTTATATTTTTAATAACAGCGACGTTTAGCAACTCGATACCTTATATGTCGCAATATATTAAAAATTTAGCGACGTTTAGTGACATCAGATATTGACGTCACTAAACTACTTTATATAGGGTTCCGCTCTCCCCCCTTGTTTACGTCGTCCGCCTCTAAGCCCCCGGCGACCTCAGTTGCTCCCTCACCCACCCACCCCGACCCAGGCGACCCACCGACTTCGGCCCTCTTCGCCCCCGCGACCCCCAGACCCGGCTCCTCCCCCTCCGGCGCAACTGCTCCCCTCCGACGTTGTCACGTCCCGATTTTCGCTAAATCGATAATCGTCCCCTGGACGTGATGCCGTGCGAGCGTAAGGCGCGTCCGCACAAGGCCTAGGCATAATGATATACTTTAGAAACATATACAACAGAGTACGCAAATGAGATATCACACATTAGATATAGAAAAGTTTTATTCATTGATAATGAACATCTGGTTACAGACTCTTGACTCAAAAGTAATAAGGATGCCGCACGGACTTACAACTTGGACGCAAAATGAGATAGCCGATCCATACATTACATCCCTTACTAATATTTCAAAAAAGCAAATCATCTTGGGTGCGTGTTAGCACCATCGCCTAGGAGCTTCAAAAGGGTATGTGCGAGCTCCTTGAGATTATGTACTTGCGCTCCAAAAGTCACAAATACGAACACGTCAGATTAGTGGAAGATTGGGGGAAGCTTCAGCTCCTCGTCGCGTCGTCTTGGTTCGGGGAACCTGTTACAACGAGGGTCAGTACTTCGAAAAGTACCGGTGAGGGCGAGCTAACCCAATATACCAAATCGACATTTTATTCATGTGAACATGCAACATTATTATTATGTGATCTTTCTATCTTGCCTTAGTTCAATCTTTTATATATATATATATATATATATGCGATAGAATGAAAGGACATAACAAAATGTGCCACCGTTCGGTGACTTTTACTTGCACCGTCTGAACCACATGTACATAACTTACCATGGCCTTCCCTGCCACGAAGACAAAGTTAGTTTGCACAGTTTAAATATACATAGCGTATCACTTGGTCGGACGAGAGATGGGTCGGCTGCCATTCCGCTTCGGGTAGCTAGCCCTTGGCGGACGCACGGACCCATCCAATGCTAGGACTACACTAGCAATTGTTTTACCCGGGTCGAAGCGGTCCCAGTGTCCCGGCGACCGTTCATAGAACATCTCTTGTGCACAAGTTGTCCTTGACCATGCATCATCTACCAACTAAGTTATCAAATGAAACACTTCAAAGCAATATAAGTAAATGAACTTCATGCATATTCCATAGTATAGGCTACCTTGCTCAATGATCACATTACAATTTGCACTACACATTGAACAGTTATAGATAAATAAGTTCTAGCTACAACTGAAACAAGATTTAGCATATGCATAGCAGACAAGCTCACAATAAGTGATCGTATAGTGACTTTAGGTGACAAGCATTAATTGTTTCAAATCTACTTCTTTTATCTTGACTCAATTTTATTTTTATAGTATCGTCGATCGGAACGCATAAACGAGTCAGGTTACGAAGGATGAAGACTTGGAAGAAGGGTGCTAATCGGAAGTAAAGCTACTCACAAGTTGGTGAATCGGAAGAGAAAAATGAGAGATCTTCAAGACTCCGCTTGCGCGTCATCTACACGATCACCTGCACGCACCAACAGATGATCAATATCTCCTGCTTCGGTCTCCAAGAGTTCGAAACGAAATGCGAAATCCAAAGAACGAAGACAATGAAATCCATCGAAACCGTTCAAGAAAACGCAAGTCACAAAACCAACAAGAAAGCAACCAAGCGGCATCGAAAAGGGACAAAGAAACCAGCGCAACGGAAAGGCCCCTCTCGACTCTGCCGCCGAGTCCTTCCTTGAGGTACGATCCGTTGAATGTGGGACCTGATTCCGAAGAAACCAATCCATAACGAGGAAATGATCTTGATTCAATCTGTCCCGATCGAACGATACCAAGTATTTCTTAGCCGCGCTCCCCGAATAGGGGGAACGGGGCACTACATTTTAACCAACTAACAAAAAGTTTCGTCCTCGAAACTTAGGAATAGAACCTACCCCTAAGAAATAATGAGGGAAACTTTTCCTTCATGTCCGATTCGAGTTCTCAGGTCGATTCCTCGACCGCGTGGTTCCGCCAAAGAACGTGCACAAGCGAGACTGCACGATTTCGTAACTGCTTTTCTTTTCGATCTAAGATCTAAACGGGCTCTTTGACGTACGACAAGTCTGCCTGCAGATCCAGCTGACCAAAATTTACCACGTGGTTCGGGTCATGCACGTACTTCCTAAGTTGTGACACATAGAAAATATCATGTACGCCTGACAGGGCTGGTGGCAATGCAATTTGATAGGCAACGGGAGTGACTTGCTTGAGGACTTCGAACGGACCAACGAATCTCGGACTTAACTTCCCTTTTACTCCGAATCTCATAACTCCTCGCATGGGCGAGACCTTCAAAAATACATGGTCACCTTCGAAGAACTCAAGGGGTCGACGACGAATGTCGGCATAACTCTTCTGCAAGCTTTGTGCTACTTTTAGTCGCTCTCGGATCAACCGAACCTTTTGGACTGTTTGTTCAACTAGTTCCGGTCCAAGGATTTGACACTCTCCAACTTCATCCCAGCAGATCGGTGACATACACTTCCGCCCATACAGAGCCTCGTACGGAGCCATTTGGATGCTGGACTAATAACTGTTGTTATATGCAAATTCGGCCAACGGTAGGTGGACGTCCCAACTTGACTTTGAATCGATTGCACAGAGACGCAACATGTCTTCGAGTACCTGATTCACCCACTCTGTTTGGCCATCGGTTTGAGGATGGTAGGCTGAGCTGAACTTCAACTTGGTCCCCATCGCTGACTGAAAGCTCTCCCAGAAATGTGATAGGAATCGTCCGTCCCGATCTGACACTATAGAAACTGGTACTCCGTGCAGCCGAACTATCTCATCAAGGTAGGTCTAGGCGAGGCGATCGATGCTCCAAGTAACTTTAATGGCAATGAAATGCGCTGACTTGGTTAACCGGTCGACGATGACCCAGACTGCGTCGTTTCCCCGTTGCGTCTTTGGCAAGCCAACAATGAAGTCCATGCTTATGTGCTCCTATTTCCATTCCGGAATAGCAAGATTCTGTATCTCTCCGTCCGGTCTCTGATGTTCTGCTTTCACCCTCTGACAGGTTATGCATTGCGACACAAAGAGCACCACATCCCTCTTTATGTCGTGCCACCAGAAGACAGTGCGAAGGTCTTTATACATCTTCGTGCTCCCAGGATGGACTGTATAGGCTGCAGAGTGAGCTTCTGCAATGATCTCCTTTCTGAGTTCTGCGTCGTTGGGGACGCATAGTCTTTCCTTCACTCGCAACACTCCGTTCTCATCTACTGCAAAGTCCTTCGCCTTCCCTGCTAGAATATGCTCACGCATTTTCCTTAGGAATGGGTCGTCCCTCTGAGTAGATATGACTCTCTAACAGGTTGGGTACGAATTGCATTTGAGCAACTCGCGCACCGCGGTATCGAATTTGGAGTTCAATGGCCATTTCCTCAAAGTCTCTTTGTAACCTACGATTAACAGACAGGGATCCCGCAAACACTCGACTCAACGCATCCACTACAATATTTTCTTTGCCAGCTGTGTAGTCGATCGTCAAGTCATAGTCTTTGATCAATTCTAGCCAAGGTCGATGTCGTAGGTTAAGGTCCGTTTGGGTGAATAGGTACTTCAAGCTTTTGTGATCAGTATAAATTCGACAAGCCACTCCATAGAGGTAGTGTCGCCACAATTTTAGCGTGAACACAATTGCCGCTAGTTCCAGATCATGCGTAGGATAATTTTTCTCGTACTTTTTCCGTTGTCTGGATGCGTAGGCTATCACCCTATCCTGCTGCATGAGTACACATCCCAAGCCCTGCCCTGACACGTCGCTGAATATTTGGAATCCCGATGTCTCGTCTGGTAGTACAAGTAGTGGGGCAGAGGTGAGGCGTTGCTTTAACTCTTCAAACGAGACTTCGCAGTCGACGGACCACTCGAATACGACTCCCTTCTGTGTAAGACGAGTCAGAGGTGATACTAACTTGGAAAAGTCTTTCACGAAACGCCTGTAGTAGCCCGCTAGCCCGAGGAAGCTTCGAATCTCACTGACGGATGCAGGCCTCTTCCACTCGACGATGGCTTCACCTTTCTTTGGATCGACTGAAATGCCTCCCGCAGAGATGATGTGCCCGAGATAAGATACACTGCTCAGCCAGAATTCGCACTTACTCAGTTTTGCGTATAGTTGTGGTCCCGAAGAGTCTGTAGCACGGTCCGCAAGTGCCTTGCATGTTCCTCCCTATTCTTTGAGTACACCAAGATATCATCAATGAACACTACTACAAACTTGTCGAGATATGGCCGGAACACGCGATTCATTAAGTCCATAAAGGCGGCATGGGCATTGGTCAGTCTGAATGGCATTACCAAAAACTCATAGCGGCCGTAGCGAGTGAGAAAGGCTGACTTCGACACGTCGTCCGGCTTGATCTTGAGCTGATGGTAACACGAGCGAAGATCAATTTTTGAAAATACCATTGCACCTTGCAGTTGATCAAAGAGGTCATCGATCCTGGGAAGGGGGTACTTATTTCGAACAGTGGTCTTATTCAATTCACGATAGTCGATGCAGAGCCATCATTTTTCTTCACAAACAATACAGGCGCGCCCCACGGAGATACGATAGGACGAATATACCCATGATCTAACAATTCTTGTAACTGGACCTTTAACTCTTTTAGTTCTGCCGGGACCATTCGATACGGAGTCTTGGAAATTTGTCGAGTATCTGAAAATGTATCAATAGTGAACTCTATCTCTCGGTCGGACGGCATGCCAGGCAACTCATCTGGAAACACATCAGGAAAATCCGCCACAACGGAAGTAGACTCCACGTTTGCGCAATCTCGCTGAGTGTCTCGAACAGATGCCAAGTACCCATCACAGCCGGAATGTATCATCCGCCGAGCAGACATTGCAGAGATTACCATGCAGGCATTCGGCGCTCTCGACGGTAGACTGCACGCATAGCAAAATTCGATCTTGCTAGGTAGACGAAACACGACTTTCTTTTCCGCACAATCAATGGTAGCCGATCAAGCGCCAAGCTAATCCATCCCCAGAATGATGTCATAGTCCCTGATGTCTAAGACTCGCATCAAGTGATAATTTTCTTCCTCCGATACAAATGTTACCTTCACGACAAACTAAGCGAGCCGGCAAATCCATGCCCGATAGAGTACTGACGCTAAGCTTTAGGCCTAACGGTGTCATAGGAAATGTGTTCTCGGCGGCAAAATTTGTCGCAATGAAACTATGTGTGGCACCAGAATCAAACAATACTCGAGCAGGTACATTATTGAAAAGTAATATACCTGACACCACCGTATTTGATGCGAACGCCTCTTCCCGAGTCAGAGCATAGACCCGGCCTTGAGCGTTCTACGGTGCCGTCTGGTTCGCTCGAGGTGCTTGACCCTGATCTTGAGACGGACGATTTGGTTGCCGTTGTTGGTTTGGTCCTCCCTCTCGACAGTTCACTGCCATATGCCCCGGGCGACCACATTTAAAACATGCTCCATTGAATACTCGACAGTTTCGAGCGATGTGTCCGACACGGTTACACCGGTTGCAGACGAGCTCACTACCTCTCTCTGGATTTGCACCCTGATAACCGTCGTTGTTGGGACGCTTTGATGCGTTGTTACCTCCTGCATTGCTAGGGCGCTTGTGATGGAAATTTTGCACAGCGTCGGTGCGAACTGGGGGGTACTGAGGCTCTAGGGAGGGCGTGGTTTAGAGACTCTCGCATGGTACGGTGCTGGGGGACGACGACGTGGGCACAAATAGAAGGTCGCAGTCCTATTTCAAATCGTCGAGCTCGACTTTCGACGTCATCGAGATGAGACTTGGTAAATTTTGCAAGCCTATTGAATTCTGTGGCGTACTGCCGCCCTGTCATATTTCCTTGTTGAAGATGTGTAAATTCGTCTTCTTTCTCGCGACGGACGGCTAGTGGAAGGTACTCCTCTTCGAAGGCTTTATGAAACACGGACCAAGAGATAGTCTTGTCATCTTCACTCAAGATAGCTTGTTTGTGCACATCCCACCAATCATGTGCATTTAAACGGAGCTGAAGTTGAGCGCAACTCTCTTCGTCTCATCCATGCGAAGCACTTCAAAGTGGTCCTCTAGCTCAACCAGCCAATCCAACGCCATGGAGGGGTCCTCAGTCCCTTTGAAGGTAGCATGACACATCTTCTTAAAATCTGATATTTGAATGATGGAACCCTTCTCGTCTGAGGGCGGAGGTTCCTGAGAGCCCTGAAGTCCCACGGTCTCGGCTACAACTGGCACTATCGCAGCGGCCGATCATGCAGAATGGTTGTTGGCGACGAGCATCGTCACAATCGTTTGCAGGCTATTCATTTGCTTCTGTTGTGCCTCAACCTGAGTCTGATGCGCCTGAAATTGAGCCTCAATTCGGGACTCGAATTGGCTTTGACGTAATTCTGTTTGCCTCTGCTGCGTTTCCATCAAACGCATCATCCGCTCGAACGGATAGACAGAGGACGCGGCTGTTGGACTTCTTGAGCTGTCCGAAGTGCCGGAACTACTCCCTTGCACCTGCGCTACTACTTGCGCTTGTGCATCCGGCTCTGAGGTCGTTCCTTGAAAGAAAAGTAACTTACATGTCTCAAAATATATTATGGACTCACTGTATGTTTTGAGTTCAACTAAGAGAGACAGGGTCGTTTCAAGAAAACTATTCTGACACAAAGGTCAAAGGATCTGAAGCCATGCTCTGATACCAATATGTCACGTCCCGATTTCCGCTAAATCGATAATCGTCCCCCGGACGTGATGTCGTACGAGCGTAAGGCGCGTCTTCACAAGACCTAGGCATAATGATATACTTTAGAAACATATGCAACAGAGTATGCAAATGAGATATCACACATTAGATATAGAAAAGTTCTCTTTATTGATAATGAACATCTGGTTACAGACTTTTGCCTCAAAAGTAATAAGGATGCTGCACGGGCTTACAACTTGGACGCAAAATGAGATAGCCGATCCATCCATTACATCCCTTACTAATATTTCAAAAGAGCAAACCACCTTGGGTGCGTGTTAGCACCATCGCCTAGGAGCTTCAAAAGGGTATGTGCGAGCTCCTTGAGACTATGTACTTGCTCTCCAAAAGTCACAAACACGAACATGCCAGATCAGTGGAGATTGGGGGAAGCTTCAGCTCCTCGCCGCGTCGCCTTGGCTCGGGGAACCTGCTACAACGAGGGTCAGTACTTCGAAAAGTACCGGTAAGGGCGAGCTAACCTAATATACCAAATCGACATTTTATTCATGTGAACATGCAACATTATTATTATGAGATCTTTCTATCTTGTCTTAGTTCAATCTTATATATATATATATATATATATATATATATATATATATATATATATATATATATGCGATAGAATGAAAGGACATAACAAAATGTGCCACCGTTCAGTGACTTTTACCTGCACCGTCTGAACCACCTGTACACAACTTATCATGGCCTTTCCTGCCACGAAGACATAGTTAGTTTGCACAGTTTAAATATACATAGCGTATCACTTGGTCGGACGAGAGATGGGTCGGCTGTCATTCCGCTTCGGGTAGCTAGCCTTTGGCGGACGCACGGACCCATCAAATGCTAGGACTACACTAGCAAATGTTCTACCCGGATCGAAGCGGTCCCAGTCCTCCGACGACCGCTCGTAGAACGACATATCTTGTGCACAAGTTGTCCTTGACCATGCATCATCTACCAACTAAGTTATCAAATGAAGCACTTCAAAGCAATATAAATAAATGAACTTCATGCATATTCCATAGTATAGGCTACATTGCTCAATGATCATACTATAATTTGCACTACACATTGAACAATTATAGATAAATAAGTTCTATCTACAACTCAAACAAAATTTAGCATATGCATAGCATACAAGCTCGCAACAAGTGATCGTATAGTGACTTTAGGTGACCAGCATTAATTGTTTCAAGTCTACTTCTTCTTTTATCTTGACTCAATTTTATTTTTATAGTATCGTCAATCGAAACGCATAAACGAGTCAGGTTACGAAGGATGAAGACTTGGAAGAAGGGCGATAATCGAAAGTAAAGCCACTCACAAGTTGGTGAATCGGGAGAGAGAAAGGGGAGATCTTCAAGACTCCGCTTGCACGTCGCCTACACGATAAACTGCACACACCAACAGATGATTATATCTCCTGTTTCGGTCTCCAAGGGTTCGAAACGAAATATGAAATCCAAAGAACGAAGACAATGAAATATATCGAAACCGTTCAAGAAAACGCAAGTCACAAGACCAACAAGAAAGCAACCAAGCGGCATCGAAAACGGGCAAAAAAACCAGCACAATGGAAAGGCCTCTCTCGACTCTGCCGCTGAGTCCTTCCTTTAGGCACGATCCGTTGAATGTGGGACCTAATTCCGAAGAAACCAATCCATAACAAGGAAAGAATCTTGATTCAATCTGTCCCGATCGAATGATACCAATTATTTCTTAGCCGCGCTCCCCGAATAGGGAGAACGGGGCACTACAGACGTGGTCCTCCTTCGTCGACCCCTCCCTCAGGCGCTCTTCCTCCCTGCTCGGTAAACCCTAACCCTGATCCGGATACAACCAGGACACACACACAGAGGATACAATCAGGTCACATGGACAACACACAGGACACAATCGTAACCCTGACACATGGACCCAGACACATGGACACAATAGGACAGGACACGATTCGTACTATTTCTAGTTAGCAGAGCTACATAACATGATTCGTACTAACACGGACACACATTTAGACACGCATGGACACGGACACACATTTAGACACGCATGGACACGGACATACACAGACACATATATGGACACACATGGACACAGACACACATGGACACACACCCTAGTTAATATGAAATTTTGGTTGCATAATTAGAAATTTTGGTTTCATAATTAGGAATTTGGCGAGTATATAGTTATTTGTATTCATGTGTGTCCATTTAGATATATATTCTCTATTTGATTGTCACTATGCTATATAGTAGTTTGATATTATTTTTACTATAAATTTAGTATCAAACGGTGTTGAGTATCATATAATTGGCTTGGTAGTATAGAATTGCGTATTGGTATCATTGAGAGTTAGTTTATGTGTCAAATTAGATGTATGTTGATTGAAGAGTGTCAATTTGATATATTCATATGTATAAGTATACTATTTGATGGTGAGCTAGTCTAAATTAGTAGTGTATATCAGTGTCGAGTGGTAGAGTGTCCTTGGGTGTATGATGGTGTATTTGTACTAGTGTATCGTGTGTGAAAGTGTGTTCAAGAGAGTGGGGGCCGGAGTGTGTGTACACAATGGATTGTGTGTTCAAGTGTATGAGAGTGTCCAAGTGAGAGGTGTGTATGTGTATATATTTGAGTGAGGGATGAGTAAGCTAGTGAGGGTTAATAATCTATATAGATAGATACATATATATAAGGGTATAGAAATATACAGTTATAGAAGTAGGTATAAATATGTGTTGAGTGTCAAGAGTGAGTGGCCTAGAGTGTATGTTGGTACCAAGATACCAAGTGTCAAGTATAGTTAGTGTCATGGGTATTTGAAATTGTATCCTAGTGTCAATATATAAAAGAGTATCAATGTGATATTGTGTAACAAGGTATGTGATATCCACATGATACACAAATACCTAAATTGTTATCAACACCTATGTGTATATTAGACACTCCGATGTCAAGTGTTCCTTGTGGGCTCACAAGGAACACGTGACGACAAATATATCATTATTTATTTATGTACGAGTTTGTGTTTTAGGAAGACGAAAAGTAATATCAAACTCATGAATCACGATATGGATATTTAGGTAATCATAAGTGTCGATTTCTAACTATGATATATGTTGTTTGATCTCCTATGTCAAGTGTCCATGTCAGCCCGAAGTTATGTGTCCATGTCAGTCCTTCTCTGAAAAGTAAATTTACATCTGTAAGTCTTCTTGAGGCTTTTAGAGTTCTACCAATTTCCGAAAAATCGTAGAAAAGACAGAACAAAGGGAGTAAAAAATTGTAAAACACAAAGGACGAAAAATCCTAAAAAAGAAAATTTATAATACTTAGCCTTTTCTAGTATTTTTCGGAAATCTGGTAGAACTCTAAAAGTCTTAAAAGGCTTGCAGAAGTAAATATTTTTCAGAGAATAGCTCACAATGAACACGTGACGACACATATTTAATAGGGTTTGAAATCAGAGTTGTTCGCATGTCTACTAGTTTTCGGATAGTCACGAATTATAAAACGGATACTCATGAATCACGATATGGATACTCACGTATCACAACTCGGATACTCACGCATCAATAAGAGTTGTTACTTTGATGAACATGCATGTGTATCTATCTTTGAATATATTTGGATAATATACTTGAACGATGTTTATTCATCTTTGCAAAAGTATCTAGAAATAGATCTGAATTACATGCGTCATCATTCGTAGATGTACAACCGTTATCCTGATGACATGTGTGGTATGTAGAATGATTTCAAACTGGAGGTGGAGCAGTTCTTGCAGTTCGCCAAGGCATTCCCTCAGTACATGGACGGCACCAAAATTAAGTGTCCGTATGTGAGATGTCGCAACTTGAAATATCATCCAGAAGTGGATGTGACATATCATTTGTACTCGAGATGTTTCACGCCGAATTACTATCAGTGGACCTCACACGGAGAACTTGTGCCTTTAGCATCGGAGACAGAGCCTTATGTGAAGTCGTATATGGATGTCCACGACCACGCTGATTACGACGATGGGTGGATGAACATGTTTTTCGACACTGCGGGACCTAGTTTCGATCCGGACAATCATGATGCAGCTGATTAGGCACCAAATGCCGATACTGCAAAGTTCTTGGAGTTACTGGAGAATGCAAGGACTCTTTTATATCCTGGTTGTGAGAATCATTCACCGTTGGAGGTGGTTACATGACTGTTGAGCATCAAATCCGATTTTAACATATCGCAAGAATGTTACAACCGACTGATGGATTTGATTATAGAGATCTTACCGGCGGATATCAAGTTACCTACAAACTTTTACCGATCTAAGAGAATGGTAAGATCGCTCTGGATGGGATACTAGAAAATCAATGCATGTCGCAACGGGTGCATATTGTACTACAAAGACAACGATGAAGACGTGTGCAGATCTTGTGGTGTTGATCACTACAAGACAACTGGTACAGGAAGGCCTGCCGGTACAAGGAAGCCGATCGATGCACTACTTGCCTTTGACGTCGCGATTATAGAGAGTGTTTATAGTGAAGGAGACTACCGAATCAGGCTCAGCTCGTTTACTTCACAACTTATCCTAAATGGAGAACAACGATGTTAGACTGGTGGACAGTATGCAAGACCATAACTAGAAATACCTTTGACATTGACGAAATAGTTAATCAGGAGAATGAGCTACCTCTTGTAACAAATATTGTATATGTGGACTCAACGGAAGTTCCTCATTACATGTCTAATCGTGTAGAAGAGATAGAATTATCCGAAGAGGAAGACGAAGTAGATGAAAGTGAAGATGAGGAGGAAGAGGGAGAGGAAGAGGACAAGGAAAACGAAGAAGATGAATTTTCAGAAGAGAATTGAAAATAAAATAAAATCCATTTAGGACATGTACTGTATTTTTACTGTAGAATGTAACATCTATTTAGACTTGTGATATGTACTGTATTTTAGCTGTGGAATGTACCTTCCAAATGATGTACTAGCTAGTTATTTACTGTGCAATTTCATTAAGACTGTGAAATGTAGTATATTTTTCTTCTTCATTTCATTTATGTGTTCATGTTATATATATACAAATATGTGTATTTGTTTTATCATCATATGTTATTATCAGGTATGACAGGTCGACGCGAATCATTCAGAGGTAGAGGCTCTAGACGGAGTGCTCCTCCAGTACCGGCTACTGGTTCCGGATCCTCGTCGCAAAGTACTCCAGTGTACCGACCAGTCATATCTCCGACTCCGTCGACGCTACGTAGCAGTACTCCTGGGATGAGCAGTTCCAGGCCTGAGACTACTCCCCCGTCAAGCGTTTCTCCTGCTGATGGCACCATGGAGACAGAGGAGCAAATAGAGGAGTTCGAGCCGACTCCGTCTTCGGTTCAGAGATTTCCTCCATGCGCGCCTCCGGACGAGACGATGATGGAGATTTAGACTGACGGGCCTACGAAGTAAGTTAATTAGTTAAAAAAAAATTCAAATGATTATATTTATATATTCATGAATTTAATTATCATTGTATAGATATCGTCCATCGGCGGTACATAGAGCACCGGGGGTGTTTCTGAGGCATAACTATGGTGGGCCTTGGATCAACTATGAAGGTATATGGTTTGCCCACTTAAAGGTAAAAATATATTTGTTTTTAATATCAATAATCATTTATTATATAACTCTCTATTTTACTTCTTGTAGAAAACCTATTTCTATCAACCCCACCGGGTTGCCGCCATCGAGGAGCAGTTTTCTGCCGTCGCCGACAAGCTGATCTGTGATGCGATCAACGATCAAAAGGATCGTGATCGCTCCGAAAAACCGATCCACAGTTGGATCACGTCTGAGCAGTAGACTACGATAAAGGCTAGATTCGACGATCCCAGGTACAAGGAAAGGTCGAAGAAGGCGAAGGCGGCTAGGTCGAAGGCAGGAAAGTGGTGTGGTGACTCGATTCCCATGACGGAATATTTTTCGTCATCTGGTATGTATTCTATTAAGTATATATTATTTTAATGGAAGTATGATAAAATGTTTAATTTTAATAACAAACAATATATTTTTAACAGGTACAGAGGGGTGAGGACGCCAACATGGTGACCGTTTTCCTGGCCACCCATCGGAAGGACGGAAAGCTCATCGATGAGAGGGCCACACATACCTATGTGCGTTTTAATACCTTGTGTTAATTTAATATAACTTAGAAAATATGCAAATAGATTATGGTTAGTAATAAGTAGCTTAGACATTAGCAACTACTTTTCTAGGACGAGTATCTTAGGCTACATGAGCGGACGACTGCTAGTGCACCTGCAGAGGAAGGACCTGGTACTTCCTCGCAGCCCTCTTCAGCTTCGTCGGCGGACGAGCTCTGGATGACCGTCATTGGTGGTCTTCAGAGGATACGTACTACGGTACGGGATCCTACGGCGCCTTTGTTGCGACACAGTCATCCAGGACCCCCTTTGCCAGTGTCCATTCCCCACAGCCCTCACAGGAGTCGGCTCAAGTCTCGGAGAGCGTTGCCTGTCAGGTTGCTGATCTGCGTGACTAGATGCTGCGAATGATTGCGGAGCAGCCCTCGTCTCAGCCGCAGACGGACGATGCTACGCTCACCGCACCATTGGATATGCTCGAGCGCAGCATCATGGACTTGAGAGAGCTGAGTGAGAGGACGGACCATAGCGTTAATGATCTTGCTGCATCGACAGAGCGCAACGTGATAGCGATCCAAGGGACGCAGGTCGCCATAGGCGATCAACTGGCGATGATGCAGGATGCAGTGGCTCAGAGCAGTACGAGACTGGCATCTGCCATGGATTCATGCAATGCTCGACTGTTAGCATTGAGACGGATACGTCCTCCTGGTCTGTTGGCATCGACACCAACTCTACTGATTTTACTGCCTCCTCCATCGTCATCGGTGATGCTTACACAGGAGCAATATGAGTTCTTTCTATCCCAGATGTCCGGCGGTGCTCCTCCTTCTCCTGATCAGCAGTAGTCCTTGTTTAGACAGTTTTTAGTGTAAATGTGTGAACTGGCCCATTTTTGGGTCTTTGATGTATTTTTTCATACTTTTTATTATATTCTAAGACGCATGTGACACTTATTTTAAATTCATTCATCGACTTCTTAGGACGTATTTAGTGTAATGTAAGTTTGTATATTTCTTTCTATGTGAGTTTAGTTTATTATTCATATTAATTGTATGTGAATTTACCGGTGTTGAGTGTTCCACCGAAGGAGTCGGCGAACCCAGAGAATTCAACGGAGGGTTGCTCCGGGTCTATTTATATAAACTGTAATTTTATAACTACAAGTAGAGTTTTGTTGAAAAATATTATGCAAACTGCATTCTTTTTTTTAAATTTTTTTTACAATTTAGCGACGTTTTGCGACGTATAGCGACGTAACGTTACGTCGCTAACATGTATCGGAATGTCGCTAATTTGTACTATGGACGTCGTAGAACGTCGCGACACGTCGCTAATAAGATGATATGGCAATTTTTGCCATGTCAGCATTGTTGTAGCAAAACGTCCCTCATAATATCGCTAATATAGCGACGTTTAGTTACGAACTTTTGTGTCGCTAATTTACCAATGTCACGTCGCGTCGCGAGACGTCGCTATGTCAAAAAACTCTACAACGTCAGCACGTCGCAAATATATGTTGCTATAGCGACGAATTTGTTGTTAGCGACCATGAAATACGCGACAACACCAAAACGTCGCTAATTATGTCGCTAATTTATTTTAGTGACATTTTTTTACCTTTTAGCGACATTTTTAGGCATCGCTAATATGTATTATTTTGGTAGTGGGTGTACTCCCTTATTTCTGTTTGACCTTTGATTGAAGTTACATTTCATATACTATGTTTTCGTCCTACTAATTTCAGAATATTTTCATTCCAAAGTTTCTCTCCACAATTATTTACAATACCCAATTCTCTAGTCTCATCAACTAGTACAATGTCATAAGCAAATAGCATACTCCATGGAATTTCATCCATAAATATTCTTAAAAATTTCATCCTAAAGTAGCACAATCAGGTAAGATTTGATGATGGATTAAACCAATGATGACTGAAAATGGCGTACTATCTCCTCCAATTTTCCACACTCCATGATACATTTCGTTTATCATCTCAATATAGCTATTAAAGACGTATTTCTTCTCCAAAATTCACAATATTATCTCCCTAAACACTCTATCATAAGTCTTTTTTAAATAAATAAAAACCATATATAGACATCATGCACAAAACAACAGTTTGAAAGAAGCATACTGATAAATTTAATTCAACTTGATCGCCTAACTACCAAGACTCTATGCTCATCAACATACTCAAATTTTTCATTATAAGCCACAAATATAAGTAAGAAAAGCTGTGACATGAACACAACATTGGCACACCGAACTTAAAGAAATGAGCTCATTGTAAGAGAGAAAAAATGTTGGAACTAGGAAACTAGAAGCAAGGCAATGGAAATTCCAATTAGCATCCAACAAATTATTGTCAATGACAAGTCCATAATAGAGGAAGGTCCAAGCCACCATGGTACTGACTAAAAAAACTCAATAACGGGAAAAAGAGACATAATTGAGGGAAAGAAAGGCTATACCTATGAAGATGTCAGGCGTAACTCTTTCCCAGTGGGAGTCACGATGCAATCGTCAGCGTCCAAGTTACCTGCTGCGGCAAAATGCCCACAAGGTAATACATTGGCTAACCTGATAATGTTATATGAGCTAGAGTACCACAAAGTAGTAAGACACAATTTGTAAGAAGAAAACAATCTGAACTTAAGATTATTCTCATACCTGCTATTTCATCTCTTAGCCAATCTTGTGCACATACCAATGCTTGTACAGTCAACGGATCCATGGAACTCAAATATTGATGTAGTGATCTACCTTCAACATTTAGTGCGACTGACACAGGGATGGCCAATATATCACGGGCCACTAGGGAAAGGGTTGGATACTTGGCTTCGTTGTTCTTCCACCAAGCTAAAACTTCAAAATTTTCACCTAGGACTTCTTTTGAGGGATAAACTGGTTCCTCTAAATACATATCCAAATCTGATTTTATGGGCTGGTTTGATGAGGTATCTTGGATATATTGATCAAGTCCTCGCCGTGTATCCAACAATGTAATACGGGAAGAGGTCTTAAAGCCTCCACCACTTCCACCTGATGCATTAATGGGACCACTATTGCTCCCATCATACCAGAGAAGAGACTGATTGCTTGAATTATAAGCTGAGCGTGCTAAGTATTCGTTGTAGAGACTTGTTAAGGCCTTGCGCATATTCTCAATTCTAGTCTTAGCTTCATATTCACCATCATATATTAATTTGAAGAAGTATTCTATAGACTTCATTTTGTACCGAGGATCCAAAATTGAAGCAATCACCATTACCTTTCCAGTTACATCACAATACTGTTCAAACTTTTCAAGCATTTCCGAAGCCATTTTAGACACAACTGGAAGAGGGTTAACGCACCAATCTTTCAATAGCAATTGAACCCCACAAGCATCATTAAAGTAGAGGTTCGCAGTGGGGGCTCTAGTACCAGAGAGTTTTTCAATAGCATGATAGAAAACATCTATGCATTCATTAACAGCTTTAACATCTTCCCAATCCTTCGAAGTAAGCAAATTGGAGAAGTCCTCATCATTTTCTGCTAAGCGTCCAAATGCATCTTCAAATTCGCATGCAGTTGCAAGCATAGAGTATGTTGAGCTCCAATTATCCGGGGCATCAAGAACTAAAGACTTCTCTGACATTTGAATTTGCTTTACTACTTTCTGAAATCTTCCAAGTCTTTCTTGTGAGGACCTCACATACTTGATAGCATCACGCACTCTCTCAGCTAACTCACTCACTACCTCCAGCCCATCTTGGACAACTAGGTTCAAGATATGCGCATAACCATGCACCTTAAATAATTCTCCATTTAAAAGAAGGGAAGCGTTCGGTCGCAGAAGTTTAAGCAGCTCTCCAGTCACCTCATCGACGTGGGCACAGTTGTCAAAGACCATTGTTGATATCTTTTTGCTCAGTTTCCATTCATACAACTTCTCTACGATGCCTTTACTAACTTCCTCCCCCGTGGGCGAAGCTTCAAAGTGCAAGAAATTCAGAATCTTTGTCTGAAGTTTCCATTCATTATCGACATAATGGCAAGTCAAGCATAAATACTCTTCATCCTTAACCGACCTCCAAATATCTGCGGTAAGACTAACTCGACATGGGATCTTATCAAGCACATCGTACAACTTAAGCCTCAGGTTCTCATATATCCTAGTACAATCGTCTTTCACCAAATCCTGAGAAACCATCTGAAACTGAGGCTGAAGATTCCTAATGAACGTTCTGAACCCCGCGTGATGGACCATCGAGAGAGGGTACTCGTGCAGAACTATCATGCGAGCAAGATCATGCCTACTCAGTTCTTGGTCAAAATGAGGGCCGTTGTGATTCGAGGCCCCGTCGTTCTTGGAATCATATAGAGCCGCCCGGTGCACAACCAACTTTCTCCTCTTCCTCTGCCGATCCCCTCGATCCGGCCTCCGGGTGCCGGAATTGACACAGATTGCTAGATGGTTCTTCAGATGTGTAGTTCCGCTCCTGCTTCCCGCAGTCAGTTGTTTCTTGCAGTGGTTACAGATGGCGACCATGTTGCCGTCTGCCCTTTTTTCCTTGGTGAAGTCGTTCCATACCGCTGACCGCAATTTCCTTGCTCTAGGGTTACTAGCAGCAGCTGCTACCGTAATGGTATTGCTTACATCCATTGTTGGAGATCTACGCATAACAGTACAAGATATAAAAATGAATCACAACAATTGGAAAGCGTCTACAAATTTAAACTACAGATGACCGAAATTTTGGGGAAAATGACGAGACGATAAAGATAAGGCGACAACGGACACATTATTAATTTTGATGTGTCCTACTGTATTTTGGAGTTTCTATACCGTGTCCGATACATTCAAACCTACAAGAACAGTGAAAATTACACTTCACACCTTCTTGAAAAGAACTATTTGCGCATTAACAAAGATTAGATGGATAAGAGCTAAAGATCAATCATATAATCTGAAGTAGAACCCAGCAAGTTGGCGGCTAAAACGAAAATCATCAATTTTGCTTATTAACAAAATTACGTTGCAGAGGGCACAAGTATGACGCGGCACAATATGGACACATTGGCATGGATACATCTCAATTTTGGTGTGGCCTACTGTATCTAGATTCTATATCGTGTCCGATTCACTGGAACATGGACACGGACCAATAATCGGAGTGTCAATGCTTCCCTTCAACAAAATCGAGAACCAAGAGCAGTGAAAATTACGCTTCACACCCTGTTAAAACAAACTATTTACGCGTTAACAAGCATCTAGACCGAAGATAAAGATCAACCATGCTCTGAAATGAAATTTAACAATTGGAGAACTAAAACGAAAATTTGAGCATAAATTAGGTCATTTAGGCTTATAATTGAGAGAAATGAGAAGAAAAAACTGAAAGTTGGAGGGGGGAATTGGAAGATTACAGATTTTTAGGGTTCTTCGTGGCTGGCTCCGGTGCCGGAAGCGGATCTGCGGATCTGGATCTGGATCCGAACGCCCTACCGAAGTCGGATCTGGAGGCGGCCGGTGACGGGTTTGGACCTTTTTTTGGATGATAATGTATGTTATTTTTTCGGGGGAGCGGCTATTTTGGGTTGTAAACAGGTCGGATCCGGATCTAATACCGGATTTCAAATGGGTTTAATTGCGGATCCTTTTCAAAATTATTTGATTACCAAAGCAATTGCTTTATTTGGGAAGACTCTCGGGCACGGGTCTGACCCGAAAGCCCACTAGTCAGGATTTGTGTATGGAAAAAACGAAAGAAAAAAAAAGGTTCGGATTGGGTCGGATCTGGTAGCGGGTTTAGAAATGTGTTAATCAGCGGGGATAAGTTTGTATATACTAATTTGCATTTAAATATTACTTAGTATATATGCACATGTGTTTCAGTATTTTAAGGCTTTTTATAAGGGCACTGCCAATTTTACTTGGGGCTAGCCCAGGATTGGGGCTAGCCCACTATAGAGCAAACCTTACTCATACTAGCCCAAGTTTTTACTTGGGGCTAGCCCAGCATTTGAAAACATCCCTCCCCTTCTCTCATTCTGGAAACCTAGCTCCCCCCCCCCCCCCCCCCCGACCGGTGCTTTCCCCCCTCCCGCCGACCCCCTCCCGCCGGCCGTTCTCCGTTGTCCTCCTCCTCCTTGTCGATGGCTCCCAAAGTCTCGAAAGTACCAAGGTAGAAATCATCATTCTCCTTGTGCTATTGTATTTGAAAAAATGTCCAAAAATTTTAAGAAATCCTCTTGCATGTTGAAATTTTTTGAGTTATTTTCTTTCAAATGAGGGCATACTAGTCCTTGGCGGAGTCTAGGATGTAGTTTAGACATAGAAGTCGTTTGGAACATGAATTTAGGGCGTAGAATGTCGAGACTGCTCGACATTGTCGAGCAGTATCGAGCGGGACTGTAGAATTTCCTACAGTCCCATATATTTTTAGGACTGTAGGAAATTCGACAGTCCTATATATATATAGGACTGTCGAATTTCCTACAGTCCTAAATATATATGGGACTGTAGGAAATTCAACAGTCCTAAAAGATTAGGACTGTTGAAAAATCTGCAGTCCTGTATACTTACAGGACTGTAGAAATGGCTACAGTCCTGAAAAAATTTAATTATTATGTTCAAATATATATTAATTTTTGTCTGTATATATTAATTTTTGTCTTATAGTCATGCCCCTGGAAAGGACACTGTGGATGAAGAAATGAGAAGACGCCCTACTGCGTCGATGCGTAAGGAACGCACAGTTTCGCAAGGCGTGACTATCCGCGAGGCCGAGGCACGCCCTGAAGTGAGGATACGTCCATTGACGAAGAAGATTGCCACAAAGAGACGTGCTCCTCCTAGTTCTTCCGGCTCTTCTTCCTCCTCCGATGAGGACATGCCAAATGTTCCAAATCGGCCTACTGATGGTTCAGGACCTTCTCAGCCTGCAGATAGTCCTGTCGAGAGACCTTCTCAGCCTACTGATGGTTCGGGACCTTCTAAGCAGGCAGATAGTCCAGGCGACACTCGTCCAAACGGTTGCTCTATGTTACCGTCGATCGAAAACCATATTGCATACCAAATATGGAACAATCCGGTAAGTACATTACGTTATAATACATTTATATATAGTTGTAAGTTCAAAGTTTATTTTACATAGAGGTTTAATTTCATCCAATTGTTGACTTTTCAGGAGAGTGGTCGTATGTTGACGGTAATCAACCATGGCAAAAAATACAATACATGGCGGTATGAATTACTGGGAGATGATGTGAAGTCAAAAATCAGTCCCACCGGTCTGCAATATTTGGGTAGCTACTCATATACGACGGTGGATAATGCACTGATTTCAGCATTTGTAGAACGGTGGCATCCAGAGACCAACACTTTCCATCTACCCAATGGGGAGTTGACGATTACCCTTGATGACGTCCATCATATATTGGGACTTAGGGTTGATGGTCGACCCATGCAGAATCATACTTTTGATGATTCGAGCATCAACTATTACGACAATATGGTGGATTATGTATCAGGGTGTCTGGGAGTTGATGCCACTAGTTTTACCAGTATTCGAGAATTTAAGAAGTCCTACGGACTTCCTCTAAAATATTTGGAGGAGATATTCGCTGAGACGGCCCCTGAAATTGATAATAGCGATAATGTGGCCCGCGGATATATTCAGTTCATCTTAGGGGCTGTCGGCATTACCGATAAGTCTGGAACGTCCATAAATGCAAAATATCTCATCAATTTGGACAACATTGATACGGTGGAGCAAATTTCTTGAGAAAGCGGTATACTGGCATACCTTTACCGCGAGCTTGGTGCGGCATCCCGTGTGGGTTCGAAGACTATTTCCGGATGCCAGACTCTACTCCATGTATAGATATATCTTTGTCAACTTGTTTACATAAATTGAAATTGTGTTGTTTATTTTTGGACTAATATATTTCCGGTAACGTGTAGGCATGGATATACGAGCACTTTCCAACCCTGCAGCGGGCGAGCCTGAACCGAGGGTATGACGAGAACATGCCTAGAATGTGCCGATGGAAGCCAAGTAAGGTAGATGCCAAACGTTCTCACATATTGGCCGCTCTACGGCATGCACTCGAAGAAATGACTACAGAAGAGGTGAATTTAGACCTAATATTGTACTTAATTGGTATGAATTTACTACGTTATGCTAAATGACGTTATGCTACATTTTATGCGGTGCAGATTGTATGGGATCCATACCGTGATTTGCGACAGACTACCCGTCCGTTGCAACCAGTCGCCTTATATCACGGTGTTATCACTTGTCATGAGATCGAGGAGGCTTATATGCCGGATAGAGTGCTACGTCAGTTTGGCTACGTACAAACTGTCCCAAGGCGAACTTTGCAAATGATAACTCCTCCGCGCGGTACAAAACCGCTAAACTATATACCTGCACAATTCAACTGGGTATCGCACTTCTTCACCGAGTGGCAACGCCACGTCATTAGAGATACCGGCCGGCTAGCAGCAGTCAATATGGCGGAGTGCAGCGACGACTACCTCGCCTACTACGCCGGTGTCGGACTACCGACCTTGTTCCAACGCGGAGGGGATATTGTGCGTGTACCGTCAGATCTTCCTCCCAAATCGGTCTTATATACTGCACTGGTCAAGATGGTGAGCCTACTTGTAGACCTTAAGTTTGATATTTGTAACTGAGGCTAACAATTGTTTTCATTTTTCATGAATAGGCAAGGAAAGTTAAGAAATTGGAAAGAAGCCTCGTCAGTTGCCAGGGTTCCAATTATATGACAATCAATGACGAACTCCAAAATATCGACAACGCTGAAGAATATCCTTTCTTGGATACTAGAGAGCAACGCACGAAGAGGCGCCATGACGTTTGAACAATCATTTTGAGAATTGTCAAAATTAGAGCTGTAAACGTTGTAAAAGTTTGATTGAATATGAATTTTGAGGATATTGAGGATTTGAGTTGTAAAACTTTAAACTATAATTTTGCCTACTTGTGACACTCTGAGTTATTTTTGCCTTTTTGTTACTATTTTGATCTGTATACTTTGCATATTGGTCACTGGGTTAAACTTTACTATTTTGATCTGTATACTGTGTCTTTTGATCTGTATACTGTGCATATTGTTTACACTAGGACTGTCCAAAATGGACACTGAGTAAACTATAGGACTGTCACAAATTTGGCAGTCCTAGTTTACACTAGGACTGTCAAAATTGTGACAGTCCTAAAGTTATATATATGTCATAATTTACAGTGGGTAAACTTTAGGACTGTCATAATTTTGACAGTCCTAGTATACACAAGGACTGTCAAAATTGTGACAGTCCTATAGTTATATAAATGTCATAATTGACAGTGAGTAAACTTTTGGACTGTCACAATTTTGACAGTCCTAGTTTACACTAGGACTGTCAAAATTGTGACAGTCCTAAAGTTATATATATGTCAAAATTGACAGTGAGTAAACTTTAGGACTGTCACAAATTTGGCAGTCCTAGTTTACACTAGGACTGTCAAAATTGTGACAGTCCTAAAGTTATATAAATGACAGTGGGTAAACTATAGGACTGTCACAAATTTGGCAGTCCTAGTTTACACTAGGACTGTCAAAATTGTGACAGTCCTAAAGTTATATAAATGACGAAGTGTTGTCCGACTAGCCCAATGCAACATAGATTGGATACTCGGTGTTCGGCCGGGGGGGCACACATTGGAAAGAAAGTATTGTTAATACCATGTGAGATAATTACAATAGGTAACTTATACCTATTAGAGAAGACGTAAGCAGCAGGCGGGACATCCATGTAATGCTCTGGTCCGGTAACTGTTTCCGTACAAGATATGCATGCCAACAAATCTCCAACAATTTCTTCGCCAAGTATCTGGCTATAGAAGGCTAGGCGCGACTCCAACTCCTCGTACAGCTCTGCCCTAACCTGTCGCCATCCTGCTTCCACTGAATAGCCTAGTTGTCTTGCTAGTGCATGGTATCCACAGTGGCCATCCGCAGGAACATCATCAATAGACCAAATGAAGTTCCGTATCTCAGGTAGGAATTTTTCAATGTATAGACTATAAGAAACATAAATGTTTTCAACACCCTCCGCCGTGCCTGCATCTATCGTTTTATGTTTCTTCCCCCTTCGAATAGTTAGCTTAGGAGTTCGAACAACGGACTTTGCCTCCAAACTGCGTTCGATATGTTCAAATAAGGATGGATCTCTTATAGTTGACTCCTCCTCCTTCTTTTTGGCTCTACTCTTTCTTGAGTGTGGTCTTCCCTTAGGAGTTCGAACAACGGATGGCTCTTGCAATCGAGTTGTTTCCGGGACTGCAATCTCCTGGATTTTAAACTCAATGGATCTTCTCTCCGGTTCCGATGCGCCACACCACCTTGCGTGAAGTAGTTTAACTTGGGGCAACGCAAAGAAATTATCTTGCACTTCCACCGCCGGTATTATCGACAGGTGTCGCCAACGTTGATCAACAACATCTATTGGAATAGGTATAGATTCACGACGGTATTCATTGATTTTATGTGCACACGGAAGTCCGAGTGAATGTCGATATGAACAACCGCAAACCTCGGGATCATAACCCACCGACTTCGACCTCCGAATCTCCTCAAACAATAACCCCAAGGCCTTGTGAGATACCACATGGGTTAAACCATCCAAGAGGTGTTCTTGCTTGTATTCATGCTTTGCAATATTGAGGCTCATCTCAAATGATGCTACAATATCGTTCACCGTGGCAATAGTCATCAAATGAATCGATTGCCAAACATAGACAAAATTACCGACCGATGAGCGTAGATATCTTTTTAAACATGAGTGTGCCCCTTCAGCCCGGTTCGTAGTGATCGTGCCATAATGCTTCACCATGTTGGTCCATGCTAACACGAATTGCTCTTTATGTGGTCCTAGCCAAGTATCTTTGATATAAGATATGCATGTCGGGTTACTTGGCTCCCACTTTTGTTGGAACATGTACCATGCTGCCTCGTAACTGTCTGTAGTACTTGCTCGCCATACAAGACTCCAATCACTGTAGAATTCTTCGAAGCGAAGCATGTCAATTTTACCGTCCAAAGTTTCAAATTTTTTCTTGCATTGAGCATGGATATTTCTATTTATATGCCAAGTGCATAGTAGTCTATGCGCATGAGGAAATACAATATCTATAGCATTTATCAACGCATATTCTCTGTCAGTAACAAAAACAGACGGCTCTTTGTAACCGGTGTAAAAGGATTGTAGTTTCCTCAACGCCCATGTGTAATCTGATACTGTCTCACTCTTCATAAAACAAAAAGCGACTGTAAATGTTTTTCCCGTAGAAGTAAACCCGACAACATGAAAAAGAGGCATCTTGAACTTGTTGGTCTTATATGTACAATCAAGGACCAACACGTCTGCGAAGGATCGAGCCATATGTGTGCAATCAGGATGAGCCCAAAACAATGAAAGGAGTTCATCACTTTGTGGATGTCTTCTATGGTACTCCACGTAGTGATGCTCGCCAAGCAACTTCAATACTTGCTGCATCGCCATTCTTCCTTTCATACTATTGCATTTCGCTCTGGCCAAACTATTATAGATCGTCCTCATGGTAGACTTGTTCCCATCTTGTTTTTGTCGCACAACAGAAAAAATTTGTTTCGGTGCAACTCCTGAAAGGAACAGTTCTTCAACCAACTTTTTCTCATCCTCCTTCAACCGTGCCACGTAGGCATGACCCGTAAGCGTCCCTGGAATAGGATGATTGTGTCTTCCATTCTTAACTTCGATTATCCACTTCACATCTTCAACTTTTACAATCAACAGCTTCAATGGACAACCACATTTTCTCGTCCCAACATTTTTCTTGGGGATTTTCTCGTCACCCTTTTTTTTATGATGCCTAAACACACCTCCTCTTTCGCATCCAAGCTCAATATATTTTTGGCCCGGACGAGATCGGATGGATCTTGCAATGACAATAACTACGTTATGTCGTCTCCCAACTTCTCTGCACCACTCTAATGCTTCTTCATGGCTTGCAAATTCAATATCCGTTGAGAAAATATCATCCACATCAACACCAACATCAGGATGTACCACAATATCTGAACAAGCTTGGTCCTATAACAAATATAAAAAAATATAAAAATTAATAACTTCATATAATTATCAAGGACTGTCACTATTTTGACAGTCCAATTTTTATATAAGACTGTCAAAAGTATGACAGTCCTACTTTTAAGTAGGACTGTCGAATTTATGACAGTCCTATATTTACATAGGACTGTGGAATATTGGACAGTCCTATATTTATATAGGACTGTCTAATGTTTACAGTCCTAACCCATGACTGTCAAATTCGGGTTGTCGTTTTACGTACCGTATGTGCTTCGGAACAACCAACTTGTTCTTCGGAACGTCCAGAGTGCATAATTAATGAATTGGACGATCCGACTTCGTCATCGAACAATTTTTCATGCATTGTTCCTACATTAATGAAAATAAACTAAATCTTTTTCGCACAATTGCAAATCTTATTCAACGTAGCTTGTCGAAGACATACCGGAAGAATATTCCTTGGAGTATCACCAAAGTAAATTACTCCTCCAACCACAACTAGCTATTTCCAAATTTAGGTATGGGCTTGGTGGAATGAGGGTTTCTTAGGTCTAGGTGGAATGCCAAAAATAGAAATCCATTCCACTTTTATACTTTGGTGTGGGGTAGCCCAAGTGTGGCAAACTTGTAATTTTGGGAAATGGACTGTCAAATTTTTGACAGTCCTAACAAGGTTAGGACTGTCATAATTGTGACAGTCCTTCCTAGTGGTAGGACTGTCACAATTTTGACAGTCCAGATTATAACAGTGGGCTAGCCCCGATTAACTTTCATGATGGCAAACTTGTAATTATTTGTAAATTTACGATGGGCTAGCCCTGAGTTATATGTGCAGTGTCCTTAAAAATGGGACTGTCACAATTTTGACAGTCCAAACATATTTTAGGACTGTCAAAATTTTGACAGTCCTTACAAGTGTTTGGACTGTCAGAATTTTGACAGTCCTTCCAAGTGTTTGGACTGTCAAATTCCCGACAGTCCTGATTATAACAGTGGGCTAGCCCCGAGTAACTTTCATGATGGCAAACTTGTAATTTTTTCTACTTTTTCAATGGGCTAGCCCCAAGTAAATTTGGCAGTGCCCTTATAAATTACCTATTTTAACCATATTTTTCTTAACTTTTTATGTACCCACACCAAAAGGTACCAGAACTATTTTATTTTTATTTTTTTCATATGTAATTATCTAACTTCTTTCATTTAATGAACAATCTTAATTACCAAAGTTAGGTAATGATATGAATAAAATATTTACGGTGAAGTCAACTTTTTTTATTATATAGTAGTATAGATATAGTTTTGTATTATCACTTATTTACTACTAGTAACGTGCACGTGCATTGCACACACGTAAAAAAAATTGTTGAAAAATAATTTAAATCGAAATTTGTTATAGATATCTTCATAGGATCGAACTCACCCAACCAGGGAGTGTTTCTCACCTTAACCACATGAATTAAAAAAATTTGGCTATAGTTAGTCAATATTATATAGTTAAACAATTAGTTAAAATTTATTTATTTATTAATTTTAAATTATGTGAGGATATACATATGATTTAAATAGTTCATTTTGAATCATTTTTAAGCCTCTTTATAAAGAGTAGAGATAATATTTTGTTCTCACTTGTCTATGATAAAAAAATTAACTTACTTTAGACTTATTTGTTGCTAAAAGTAAGAAAAAAAAGAAAGAAAAAGAAAAGAAAAGAAAAGTGAAACTTGAATCTCTTACCCAATATCAAGTTTTTATACATAAAACACTTTCTTCTTTTCTTCATCACCCAAACCCTAATAGTAGTCACTCCCTCCCTTGCTCCCCCCCCCCTCCACACGTCCCCAATAAGTGACCACCTACATGCTTTGGTTGTCATTTAGGGGGTTGCTATTATAAAATCCCAAATATTTAATAATATATTGAATCTAGAATTTATTGGTTCTATTTGTGTCACGCCCCAGTCCCAAAATACGTAGGACTAGGAATACGTAACACGCCCAGCCGTATGTATATGAACTCCAATATATGGAAACCATATACACACGTACGCTGTAAATGAATATGCAATCCATCAGTGGTAATATACTGTCACAACAAGTCACACACAATCTATATCTCATCCACAACACAAATACTCAGTAGGAATAAAACTAGAATATAACTGGATACCAAAGTGTGTAACGAGGCTATAGTCTGGTGGAAACAAATCCACTACAAAACGACTATACTGAGTAGCAACAAAATCTATAAACAGTAGCCATAATCACAGATACTCTGAGGGTATGATCTCCTCAGTCTCGTAAGTAGCATCCGGTCCAGGCCTAGATTCTTGTGGAAGCTCCTGCTCGTCCATATCTGGAAAGGGACCAGGTCCTCAGAGGGACATAACAAGATACATAAAAATATGCCCATAAGTACTGAAATATAAACATCCATCGGGTCGCCTAACCATCTAAGTGAATGCAGTTTGAGAACAACTTTCCACCAAGTGGGCTATCTGGCTTAAAATATGGGATTGGCGTGACTCTCTTGGAGAATCAGAGGCCTCAAAGCATGTCTTCTTTTGAACGACAGAGGCCGCCAGTAATATGTAGTAGTCATCATCACCCTTTCTCCGACGGAGAATCCGGGCGTTACAGAAAAGTGCAAAGGAGCCCAAATGCTTTACTTATTGTTCTCCCCGCCCCATGCTCTAAGCATGTCATATACATGACACAATAATACCTCTAATAACTGCCAGGTCTACTAGCATACAAAGTTTTTATTAGCAGTCATTCCTGACGCACGGCCCTTACGTATAGGCAGCCAACCCAATACGAAGTCCGAAAATCTATATGAGACTCACAACTCGTGTAATAACTGTGTCACGGCCAATGAATCCACGGATGCTCCATAATGCTAGGATAGTCTTATAAAACAGGTCCAAAGTAAAATAAACATCTATATAGGCAGAATTAAATATGCATGTATCATTTTTTTTTTTGGAATGTAAATAGATGTACAGTGGCAAGGTATACTTGTCGAGTAAAGTCCAGTAAAGTGTTCGTCCAAAGAAATGTTAAGTGTGATAAGAAGAAGGGTTAGTGTTTGGGAGTTGTAATTATATATAGGAGTAAAAAGGCGGTGGAATTTACTTAATGGTTAAGAAACTATTGCTGTTGTTTTCTTCTTATTGGTTTATGTGTGCGGTTGAGAAGATCTTTTAAGGAGTGGTGGAATAAAATTCTTACACGTGTGGAATAGCAAAGCAAAGCAAAATTGGGTTTTGCTTCTGCTGCTGATACTACGCGCGGGAAAGGAAGTATACGCAGGGTAGTCTTATACGCGTCAGAGGAAATAGAAAGCGGCGCATGATTTTGGTTTTTATGCGCAGAAAACTGAAGAGTTTACGCGGGTACACTGCTGCTTTTATTATACGCGCAGAAGTGGTTTTGTGCGTAGAGAAAGAAATTTAGGCGGGTTGGGTTTTTACGCATGAAACGAGTTTTATGCAGGGATGATTAATGGGTTGCGGGTTTGGTCAAATAGGAATTTCTGTTTTTCTTTTCTTTTCCTTATTATTATAATAATTAATAATAATAACTAATACTGTTTTTCAGGAATGGGGGTTTATATTCTACCCAACTTATAAAAATTTCGTCCTCGAAATTAAAACTAAGCCAAGTAAAATAAAAGTCAAGGATTGGTAGAAGATATAAATTAATAAAGTAATTCATACCTTGGTCTATGAATAGGTTCAGAAAATGTTGGCGCATATCATCTTCGCGTTCCCAAGTAGATTCTTCTGGCGAGCCATGTTTCCATGCCACGCGGACTAAGGGAATAGACTGGTTTCTCAATACCTTCTCTCGACGATCAAGGATTCCTACAGGTTGCTCTTGATATATCAAGCTTGGCCCAATGGTGATCTCCGAATGGTCAAGAATATGACTGCTATCTGCTATATATCGCCTGAGCTGCGATACATGGAATACATCATGTACTTCCTTAAGTGAAGGTGGTAGCGCAAGTCGATATGCCACTTCTCCCACTTTTTCTAGTACATCAAATGGCCCAATATACCTTGGACTTAACTTGCCGCGCCCTCTGAATCGAGTGGTGCCTCTGGTAGGTGATATCTTTAAGAAGACATGATCGTCCTCTCTAAATTCCAAGGGACGGCGATGAAGGTCTGCCCATTGTTTTTGCCTATCTTGCGCTGCTCGCAAGTGTCCTTGTATTTTCTTTACTGTCTCCACGGTGTTAATTACTAGCTCTGGTCCCAGGATTTGACGTTCTCCCATATCGCTCTAACACACAGGAGACCTACACTTCCTTCCATACAATGCTTCAAACGGAGCCATCTGAATGCTTGCCTGATAGCTATTGTTGTAAGAAAATTCCACAAAATGTAGGTGGTCCTCCCATGATCCCCCAAAGTCTAACATACAGGCCCTTAACATATCTTCTAATGTCTGAATAGTACGTTCTGACTGCCCATCTGTTTGAGGGTGATAAGATGTACTGAACTTCAGACGAGTTCCAAGGCTTTCTTGCATACTTCTCCAAATGTGATGTAAAGCGCGAGTCCCTGTCTGATACAATACTGACTGGAATGCCATGCAATTTCACGATCTGCCTCATATACAAGTCAGCCAAAGCTTCTGTAGATTGGCCAACTTTAAAAGGCAAGAAATGTGCTGACTTGGTGAGTCGGTCTACTATTACCCACACTGCATCTTTACCACTTGGACTCTTGGGAAAGCCCATGACAAAGTCCATAGTGATATGTTCCCACTTCCACTCTGGAATCGGGAGTGGTTGCAATAACCCTATCGTTCTTTGATGCTCCGCCTTTACTTGTTGACATACTAAGCATTTAGCTACAAAGCGAGCTATCTCTCTTTTCATTCCATGCCACCAAAAATATTGTCGTAAATCACGATACATCTTGGTGCCTCCAGGATGAATAGAATATATTGAACTATGAGCTTCTGTTATCAGCTCTTGTCGAATTTCTCCATTAGGAACATATAGACGATTATTACATCGTAATGTCCCATCATCATGAATGCACAGTCCTGTCTGCTCTCCGGCTTCTGTTCTTTCTTTTAATCTTTTGAATCTAGTGTCTGTAGGCAATGTTGTCTTGATTCTTTCTACTAGTGATGATTGTATTTGCAAGTTGGCTAGTGTCCTGTCTACTCTGGGTAATAATACTTCAATGCCAAGAACTTGCAAATCCTTCAATAATTCCTTCTGTGTTGTTAAGGAATAAGCTGTTGGCCTTCGGCTTAATGCATCTGCTACAACGTTAGCCTTGCCTGGGTGATAATGTAGCTCTATATCAAAATCTTTCATCAATTCAAGCCATCGACGTTGTCGCATATTTAACTCCTTCTGCGTGAATACATATTTTAGGCTTTTGTGGTCGGTATAGATTTCCACCCATTCTCCATATAAGTAATGTCTCCATAACTTCAAAGCAAATACAACTGCTGCAAGTTCCAAGTCATGAGTTGGATAATTCTTCTCATGTACTCGTAATTGCCTAGATGCATATGCAATCACCTTGCCATGCTGCATCAATACGCATCCCAAGCCTTTTCCTGATGCGTCACTATAGATCACATATCCTCCTGATCCTGATGGAATAGTTAATGCTGGTGCTGTAGTCAATCGCTTCTTTAATTCCTCGAAAGCGGCTTGACACTCGTTAGTCCATATGAACTCTTGCTCTTTGCAAGTCAATCGAGGCATAGGTGTTGATATTCTTGAGAAGTTCTCCACGAATCGTCGGTAATATCCCGCAAGTCCAAGAAAGCTTCTTACTTCTGCTGCTGAATTAGGAACAGGCCATGTCTTGACTGCCGAGATTTTTTTTGGATCTACAGAAATACCATCTCCTGTAATAACATGTCCAAGAAATGAGACTCTGTCCAGGAAAAACTCATATTTACTGAGCTTCGCATATAACTGCTCTCTTCTTAAAGTCTCTAGAACAATCTGCAGGTGCTTCTCATGCTCCTCATGGTTCTGTGAATAGACAAGTATATCATCTATGAAGACTACCACGAATTGATCCAAATATTGATGGAAGACTCGATGCATTAAGTCCATAAAGATAGCTGGAGCATTGGTCAATCCAAATGGCATGACCAGAAATTCATAATGCCCATATCTTGTCCGAAATACGGTTTTCGAAATGTCTTCCTTCCGTACCTTCACCTGGTGATATCCTGATCTCAAATCAATTTTTGAGAACACCTTGGCTCCACTGAGCTGATCAAATAAGTCATCAATGCGTAGCAGTGGATATTTATTCTTTACTGTTACTGCATTCAAGGCTATATAATCGATGCACATACGTACTGACCCATCCTTCTTTAGTAAAAATAACACTGGTGCTCCCCAGGGTGATGCACTTGGTTGGATGAAACCTTTCTCTTCTAGTTCCTTCAATTGTGTCTTTAATTCATCCATCTCCTTCTTTGCCAGTCTATAAACATGTGATGCTATAGGTGCTGCTCCTGGGGTTAATTCAATTGAAAACTCTATGTCTCTATCTGGGGGTAATCCTAGTAATTCTTCTGGGAAGACGTCTGTAAATTCTGAAATAATGGGATGATAGATAATATCGTCCATTGGGAGCTGCATACCATTAAGGATTTCTGTGGATCCTCGTACAAACTCAAGTTCAGGCTGGCCTGGTACCTTAAAAAGAATGCTTCCTCCAAAGTAATCAAAGAAAGTATGGTGCTTGCTCAGCCAGTCCATTCCAAGCACAATATCAAAAGTAGGCATATGAAGAACTAAGAGTCGGGCATTCATCTCTCTGCCACGTATCATTATAGGACATGATCTACAAATTCTACTAATAGGTACTACTCCTCCTCCGGTAAGAATTATAACACAACTAGGTAAAGGTGTAGAGGTAATATTATGTTTGTCAATGAAACTAGATGATATGAATGAGTGGGTGGCTCCCATATCAATTAATGTTACGACAGGAAAAGTAAAAGCAATAGTGATACCTGCTATAACATCAATCTCCTGATCCATGTCATCTACTTCCATAGCAAAAGCTTGCCCATTCCTCTGTGGCTGTCCATGACTAGCCCTCAGGTACTGATCCTCCTGGGTAGGTAGCGGTGGTCCTCGCTGAAATTCCCCTGTTGTTGGAGGTCGAGGTGCTCCTGGTCTCATCATCTGTTGAGCTGGCCTTGGTGCTGAAAGTGCTAACCTTTGTGCTGGCGGTGGAAGTACTGATGCTTGTTGCATAGGACAGTCCTTCAATATATGCTGTCCAGAACCACATCTCATACACTGTCCTAGGCGGACTCGACAGTCCCGTGAGAGGTGCCCGCGTCTCCCACAATAATTACATTGGGGTTTTTCTAAAATCTGGTACGGTCCTGCTCTGTGTTTGCTGAGCTAAAGGACGTCTAATAGGTCCTCTTTGTTGTATCATTGCCGGTCCTTGTGGAGTCCTCAGCTGACTTCATTTTCCTTTGCTGATGGTTTCTTGCAATCTGACTTCTGTCAGTAACTCGGCATAAGAGATTCGGGACTGGGAGCTAGTATAGTGTTGGAGCTCTTTAATTAATCCACGATGAAACCTCTTAGCCTTGGCCAAGTCATCTGGTATCAGAGCAGCGCCATATTTGCTAAGGCGGCTAAATTCAGCATCATACTCGTCCACTGTTCGGTTCCCCTGTTCTAAGTGGAGAAACTGATCGTATAATGCATCTCTGACAGTGTCCGAAAAATACTTTCTTTTAAAGCATTCCAGGAATTGCTCCCATGTCTGGTATGTACCCAACTGGCGTTCTATGGATTCCCACCAGTGATGAGCATTACCATCTAGTAACGTCCTCACACCTGTCATCCACAGGTCTGCAGGTAGCTGTGATGCCTCTAATAACTTTTGAGTGTGAGTAATCCAGTTGGTAGTTTCTTCTGGATTCTCATTGCCTTTGTATGGTCTCGGGCCCATTTGTACAAAGTCTTTTACCGAACCAACTCTAGCTTGTGGTACTGGAGCTAGTGCTTGGGCTGGCACAGTAGTCTTTACAGCCATCCTTTCAAGTGTTGCCAGAAATTCTTGTCTCTGCTCAGCTGCTTGCTGTTTCTATTCTGCAGCTAGTGTGGCGGCCTGTTGTTGCTGTTCCTTCAGTATCATTTGAAAGAGTTGGAACAGTTGTGTCTGGCCATCCTGAGGTGCTAATGAGACTGGAAGAGTCCCATTAGGTGGAATGGGTAAGTTAGATGGAACTGGATTATGAATCTGTCCATCTGATCCTGAAAGTCTAGGGTTTGTTGAAGTCCCTCCTTGAGTTAGATTATTGACTCCAGGAGTTGTGTTACCCTCAGTGATAGTACATTCTTTCTGCATATCCATCTTTCTGCAGTTAATGTACATAATCGTTTAGGCAAGGTATGGGAATCAAACAGGGTACAGGCATTAAATAGGATGTAGAAGTATGTAATATGCTAGAAAGTTATCCGCATAAAATATAGCTTCAGAGCTAGCTGCGTAGAGCAGGGCTCCAAGGAAGTTTAGCGTAAAGTAAAGATTTTAGATCGTCGGCGTAAAACATAGTTCAGGACTTATCAGCATAAGGTCTATGCGTAAAAGTTCTGCGCATAAATATGAGCGTAACTACTGTTTTCGTAAATTTATCTGCGTAAAGTATAGCATACTTGGCAGCGTAAGAAACTTTCGTTTTCCTGGATGAATTTGTCAGAAAACATGACATCTAACAAAAGTACCGCACAATATTCGAGAGGACGGCTGTGATGGTGATTTGCACAGAAACCCGGTCGTCAAAGGCTGTTGCTGCACTGGGCTCGGAGCATATCTATGCATTAATTGCAAAAGATTGGTTTCTTAATGACTAAGATAGTGATAAATACGCTTATCATCATCCTTATTCTTACGCCTGATCAAACTATTTATGCTGGGTTCAGGGATCATCAGGTTTACGCTGGGTATATACCTATGTAATGGCATACGCAGATTTAGAAAGACTAAGGGATCGTAGGAAAATATTTTGTTATAACTGCAGCGTAAAGTGTAGCGCCCCGTTCTTCCGGTGCGGAGAGCGCGGCTATGAAACACAAGACGGTATCGTTCGATCGGGATAGATTGAATTAAGAACTCGTCCTCGTTATAGATTTGTTTCTTCGGAATCGATTCCCATATTCAGTGGACTGCGCCCCAAGGATCGGCTTAGCGGCAGAGTCAGGAGGGACCTCTCCACTGCTATCTTTTATTGCCTCGGTTTTCGATGTCGCTTGTTGCTTTCGTGCTTTGAGTTGGTTTTGGGATTTGCTTGTTTTCCTTGAACGGTTTCGATGGTCTTCATTATTTTCGTTCATTGACTTGCACTTCTATTCCGAGATTGGAAAGAGAGGTAGAAGTATTAATCGAGCTGTTCGTGTGCAGGTGAACGAGCAGTAGGCGACTTGCGAGCGGAGTCGTGAAGCGTCTCTTTCCTTCTCCCTTCCAAAACCTAAGTGAGTGGCTACCAACCCGATTAGCTAGCCCTGCTTCCAAGCTTCACAGCTAATAAATCTGCAATCTCCTTTGCCCCGATCAAACGATACCAAGTAATAATAAAAGAAACCAAGATAAAAGAGAATAGACTTGGTTAATACTGCTTGTCAATCAAACTTGGGAACGGTTACTTACTTGCATGCTTGTTCACTCGGACATTTATCATATGCATAAATACAAGTTAGAATGTTTGTTCTTCTTTAAATTGTGCTATGAAATATACTGAATCAAGAGACTATGCAATTGAATCATAATACTGCTTGTCCTGAACTGGCATTGCCTCAACTGCATGAACTGTTAACTTAATAAAACAATACCGATTCGATCACGGACAACTTGTGCATAAGGTCACTGGTTCCTGCGGACGGTCGCTGGGGCACTGGTACCGATCCGATCCGGACGGAACTCACTGTAGTCTGCTGCATCTGGACGGGATGGTTTGTAGCCACCACTGCATCTTTGCTGCATTCCATCCTCGTTCAAGACTAACTCGTCCATTATGGCATCCCGCCAGTGATCCACTGTATATTTAAACCTGTTGTTGTGTCTTCGTGGCAGGAAAGGCATGGTAAGTATTGTGCAGGTAATTCAGACGGGCAGGTAAAATCCACCGAACGGTGGCACGTTCATTTCAGTAAATTCTATATGCTGCTTACTTGTAAATAAACTAAGGCAAGATAGAAATCCACAAATATGCATACTTCATTTAAAACAACGTGTTGATTGGTATAGTTCGGCTAGCTCGCCTTCACCAGTATGTTTCGACATGCTGACCCTCGTTGAAACAGGTTCTCCGCACTAAGGCGAACCGAGCGAGGAGCCGAAGTCGTCTTCCCGATCCAGTCCAGCTGTTGGCGCATCTTCACCGCGCCCTTGAAGCCTTTTGAAGTCCGAAGCTGCAACTCTTCATACACAAATATAGCTCCGTGGCAAAGCTATCCTCCAGCCTGGAGGTCTATATCTTTTGAAGTTTAGTAAAGGGATATAATGTACAGGACTGCTATCTCATTTTGAGTCATCTCTTTTGTAAGCCGTTCGGCATATTAGCTAACTCGTTCAAGAGTTTGTAATAGATGTTCATTATCAATAAAGAGAACTTTTCCATGTTTCAAATATGTGTTTCAATTATCTGCGTACTCTGAATATGTGCTTGCTATGCAAAATACTTTAGCCTTGTGCGGGCGCAACCCCAGGCCCGCACGGCATCACGATTCGGGGGACGCCCCAACGATTCTATGGAATTGGGTCGTGACATAGTGGTATCAGAGCACAGATTCAAAGTTCCTTAGACTTCGTACTGGAAAAGTTCCTTTAACGATCAAATTTCTGTGCGAACTCTTGAACTCGCTAGGCCAAAATAAGATACGTTCATGCAATAAGTCCATAATACATTATGATCCTAATATAATTTACCTTCTTTTGAAGGAATGGTACCAGCGCAATCTGCAGCGCAAGCTCCGAACGAAACACAAAAAAGCAGTTCGGGTACTTCGGGAAGCTCGCAGAGTCAGCGTGGCATATCTCAAGTCGACCCGCTTGAGCGGGTAATGCAAATGTTAGAATCGCAACGACAAAGAGATGATGCTCGCCAAGCCAAGTTTGAAAGCAATCTAGAGACCCGATTCTCAGTCCAACAGAAGCAGGTAGATACCCTGCAACAGATAGTTCAGACTTTGGCTGCCAACCATTCCGCTGCAACAACAACGACTCCGGTGGAACAGCCCGTGCTTGAAGTGGAGACGCCTCAAATCCCAAGGCCGAGGGACGTGAATGCCTTCAACTTGGGCCATTTCAAGAAAGTCTGCAATACCCCATTCAACGGGACTGAGGACCCAGTGGTAGCTCTAGATTGGCTAGCCGAGCTTGAAGATCACTTCGCTCTGCTAGAAGTTCCCGAAGAGAAGCGCGTCGCCTGCGCCCAACTTCAGCTCCACCTCAACGCGCACGATTGGTGGAACGTGCATCGACGATCTCTCCAATTTGATCACGGAGAGGAGGCGATCTCGTGGACGACTTTTCGTGTCGCGTTTGAAGAGGAGTTTATACCCCCTCCAGTGCAACGTCAGATGGAAAACGAGTTCGTGCAACTGAGGCAGGGCAGTATGACAGTGAAGCAGTACTCCGCTGAATTCAACCGACTCTCTAAATTCGCTAGGACCTATTTACCTGATGCAGCGAGTCGAGCTAGAAGGTTTGAAGGCGGTCTGCGCCCTGCCATTCATGGGCACGTAGTCAATAATCAGTACGGGATAATGCGTGAAGTGATGAATCATGCCCTATCTCTTGAACCGCAGTATCCTCACGTTTCCACCGGCGCTGTGCATACCTACAATCACAAATGCCAAGGCAACGATAGAGGAAACACCGCTGCAAAGCACCCTAACCACGGCGGTCCACGAAGAGGAAACCCAGGGCAACCATGTTCTTATTGTAAGAAACTAGGGCACACAGTTAAAAAGTGCCACAAGAAACTTGGACAATACCTCATTTGTGGTGATCCAGATCATACCGTTCCTGCCTGCCCACTGAGCCGCCTCAATAATCCATAACTGTAGGCTTTACTCCTAAGTTTTGGGACAAAACTTCCAATTGGTTGGGTAGGATGTAGCGCCCCGTTCTTCCGGTGCGGAGAGCGCGGTTATGAAACACAAGACGGTATCGTTCGATCGGGATAGATTAAATTAGGAACTCGTCCTTGTTAAGGATTTGTTTCTTCGGAATCGATTCCCATATTCAGTGGACTGTGCCCCAAGGATCGGCTTAGCGGCAGAGTCAGGAGGGACCTCTCTGCTGCTATCTTTTATTGCCTCGGTTTTCGATGTCGCTTGTTGCTTTCGTACTTTGAGTTGGTTTTGGGATTTGCTTATTTTCCTTGAATGGTTTCGATGGTCTTCATTGTTTTCGTTCATTGACTTGCACTTCTATTCCGAGATTGGAAAGAGAGGAAGAAGTATTAATCGAGCTGTTCGTGTGCAGGTGAACGAGCAGTAGGAGGCTTGCGAGCGGAGTCGTGAAGCGCCTCTTTCCTTCTCTTTTCCAAAACCTAAGTGAGTGGCTACCAACCCGATTAGCTAGCCCTGCTTCCAAGCTTCACAGCTAATAAATCTGCAATCTCCTTTGCCCTGATCAAACGATACCAAGTAATAATAAAAGAAACCAAGATAAAAGAGAATAGACTTGGTTAATACTGCTTGTCAATCAAACTTGGGAACGGTTACTTACTTGCATGCTTGTTCGTTCGGACATTTATCATATGCATAAATACAAGTTAGAATGTTTGTTCTTCTTTAAATTGTGCTATAAAATATACTGAATCAAGAGACTATGCAATTGAATCATAATACTGCTTGTCCTGAACTGGCATTGCCTCAACTGCATGAATTGTTAACTTAATAAAACAATACCGATTCGATCACGGACAACTTGTGCACAAGGTCACTGGTTCCTGCGGACGGTCGCTGGGGCACTGGCACCGATCCGATCTGGACGAAACTCACTGTAGTCTGCTGCATCTGGACGGGATGGTTTGTAGCCACCACTGCATCTTTGCTACATTCCATCCTCGTTCAAGACTAACTCGTCCATTATGGCATCCCGCCAGTGATCCACTGTATATTTAAACCTGTTATTGTGTCTTCGTGGCAGGGAAGGCATGGTAAGTATTGTGCAGGTAATTCAGACGGGCAGGTAAAATCCACTAAACGGTGGCACGTTCATTTCAGTAAATTCTATATGCTACTTACTTGTAAATGAACTAAGGCAAGATAGAAATCCACAAATATGCATGCTTCATTTAAAATAATGTGTTGATTGATATAGTTCGGCTAGCTCGCCTTCACCAGTATGTTTCGACATGCTGACCCTCGTTGAAACAGGTTCTCCGCACTAAGGCGAACCGAGCGAGGAGCCAAAATCGTCTTTCTGATCCAGTCCAGCTGTTGGCGCATCTTCACCGCGCCCTTGAAGCCTTTTGAAGTCCGAAGCTGCAACTCTTCATACACAAATGCAGCTCCGTGGCAAAGCTATCCTCCAGCCTGGAGGTCTATATCTTTTGAAGTTTAGTAAAGGGATATAATGTACAGGACTGCTATCTCATTTTGAGTCATCTCTTTTGTAAGCCGTTTGGCATATTAGCTGACTCGTTCAAGAGTTTGTAATAGATGTTCATTATCAATAAAGAGAATTTTTCTATGTTTCGAATCTGTGTTTCAATTATCTGCGTACTATGAATATGTGCTTGCTATGCAAAATACTTTAGCCTTGTGCGGGCGCAACCTCAGGCCCGCACGACATCACGATTCGGGGGACGCCCCAACGATTCTACCGAATCGGGTCGTGACATAAAGTATACCTAACTATGGCACAAAAATAGGTAATCTCCTGCAACATAAAATATATGCCAACAAGAGCAAAGGATTTGTGGCATAAAATAAAATATAGGATAGTTGGAAGGATGAATGAGGTTTTAGTCAAGTGTGGATGAGATCCTTGAAATCTTTCCTATACACAGGCTTGCTTGGTACAATTATGTAACCAAGACAATATATTCAAGGACCTGTATGGGCCACCACCAAAATTATGTCACGCCCCAGTCCCAAAATACGTAGGACTAGGAATACGTAACACGCCCAGCCGTATGTATATGAACTCCAATATATGGAAACCATATACACACATACGTTGTAAATGAATATGCAATCCATCAGTGGTAATATACTGTCACAACAAGTCACACACAATCTATAAACAGTAGTCATAATCACAGATACTCTGAGGGTATGATCTCCTCAGTCTCGTAAGTAGCATCCGGTCCAGGCCTAGATTCTTGTGGAAGCTCCTGCTCGTCCATATCTGGAAAGGGACCAGGTCCTCAGAGGGACATAACAAGATACATAAAAACATGCCCATAAGTACTGAAATATAAACATCCATCGGGTCGCCTAACCATCTAAGTGAATGCAGTTTGAGAACAACTTTCCACCAAGTGGGCTATCTGGCTTAAAATATGGGATTGGCGTGACTCTCTTGGAGAATCAGAGGCCTCAAAGCATATCGTCTTTTGAACGACAGAGGTCGCCAGTAATATGTAGTGGTCATCATTACCGTTTCTCCGACGGAGAATCCGGGCGTTACAGAAAAGTGCAAAGGAGCCCAAATGCTTTACTTATTGTTCTTCCCGCCCCATGCTCTAAGCATGTCATATACATGACACAATAATACCTCTAATAACTGCCAGGTCTACTAGCATACAAAGTTTTTATTAGTAGTCATTCCTGACGCACGGCCCTTACGTATAGGCATCCAACCCAATACGAAGTCCAAAAATCTATATGAGACTCACAACTCGTGTAATAACTGTGTCACGGCCAATGAATCCACGGATGCTCCATAATGCTAGGGTAGTCTTATAAAATAGGTCCAAAGTAAAATAAACATCTATATAGGCAGAATTAAATATGCATATATCATTTTTTTTTTGGAATGTAAATAGATGTACAGTGGCAAGGTATACTTGCCGAGTAAAGTCCCGTAAAGTGTTCATCCAAAAAAATGTTAAGTGTGATAAGAAGAAGGGTTAGTGTTTGGGAGTTGTAATTATATATAGGAGTAAAGAGGCGGTGGAATTTACTTAATGGTTAAGAAACTATTGCTGTTATTTTCTTCTTATTGGTTTATGTGTGCGATTGAGAAGTTCTTTTAAGGAGTGGTGGAATAAAATTCTTACACGTGTGGAATAGCAAAGCAAAGCAAAATTGGGTTTTGCTTCTGCTGCTGATACTACGCGCGGGAAAGAAAGTATACGCAGGGTAGTCTTATACGCGTCAGAGGAAAATAGAAAGCGGTGCATGATTTTGGTTTTTATGCGCAGAAAACTGAAGAGTTTACGCGGGTACATTGCTGCTTTTATTATACGCGCAGAAGTGGTTTTGTACGTAGAGAAAGGAATTTAGGCGGGTTGGGTTTTTACGCATGAAACGAGTTTTATGCAGGGATGATTAACGGGTTGCGGGTTTGGTCAAATAGGAATTTCTGTTTTTCTTTTCTTTTCCTTATTAGTATAATAATTAATAATAATAACTAATACTGTTTTTCAGGAATGGGGGTTTACAATTTGGGTGCTTGTGTCTCATGTATATACAGGGGCAGATCCGGGGGTGGGTGGAGTGGGTTGGAGCCCACCCAAAAAAAAAATTTAAACTTTTTTTTTCTATATAAATTTTTTGTTTGATTTTTTTATGTAGGTTAACCCACATCTAGTCCACCCAAAATTATGGTAGTTCACCCCAGCTATACAGTTTCTGGATCTGCCCATGTGTATATATTCAGGTTAACCATTTTAAAAACTTTGGCAAGTAATGTGAACTTATGGTTCATGCATAGGCCATATCCTTGACATGTTTGTGGACTTTAAGCATGACAAGTGAATCGAAGCTATCTAATGAATCATGCTCCACCGGGTCAAGGATTATCCATTTGTACATGTTGCAATGAGAAAGTTGCGTTTATGAGTGGACAAGATTGTAAAATTTTAATATTTAGTCCTTTGGATAGAAGATGAGAGTTTAATTGGTTTACAATTTTTTTGGTTAGATCTCATGTATACATCCGGACTAATTATATTGACAAATTGGACCAAGTAATTCACACATGTGGTTCATGCATGGGTCATGTCCTAGTATGACACTGTCATGGCGCCCCAGTCCCAAAATACGTAGGACTAGGAATACATAACACGCCCAGCCGTATATATACGAACTCCAATATGAAAATCATATACATACGTACGCTGTATATGAATATACAATCCATCAGTGGTAATATATATTATCATAACAAGTCATACAGAATCTATGTCTCATCCACAGCACAAATAATCAGTAGGAAATAAAGCTGAATAATAGCTGGATATCCAAAATGAGTATCAAGTCTGGTAGTCGGGTGAAAACAAATCCACTACAAAGCGACTATACTAAAGTAGCAAAATATCTAAACAGCGTCAATAAATCACAGATACTCTAAGGGTAAGATCTCCTCAGTCAGGTACGTAGAGTCAGGTCCAGGTCCGTACTCCTGAGGGTACTCCTGCTCATCCATATCTGGAAAAGAACCAGGTCCTCAGAGGGACGTAACAAGATACATATAAACATGCCAATAAAGTACTGAAATAAAAATATCTACTGGGTCGCCTAACCGTCTAAGTGTATGCAATTTGAGAACAACTTTCTAATACGTGGGCTATCTGGCCAAATAATGGGATTGGCATGATTCTCTCGGAAAATCAGGGGCCTAAAAGCATGTCATCTTTTGAACGGCAGAGGCTGCCAGTAATATATAGTGGTCATCATCACCCGTTTCTCCGGTGGAGAATCCGGGCGTACAAGAGAAAAGTGCATAGGAGCCCAAACGCTTTACTTATTGTTCTTCCCATCCCATGCTCTAAGCATACCATATCCATGACACGATACAACCTCTAAATAACTGCCAGGTCTACTAGCATATAAAGTTTCTATTAGCAGTCATCCCTAACGCACGGCTCTTACGTACAGGCGGCCAACCCAATACGTAGTCCGGGATCTATATGAGACTCACAACTCGTGTAAAAATTGTGTCACGGCCAATGAATCTAAATAATACTCTATAATACTGGGGTGGTCTCATGAACAAGGTCCAATGCAAATATATAAATAAAACAGAATCATGCATCATTTGGAATATAAATAACAGTACTGTGGCAAGGTATACTTGCCGAGCAAGGGTTCCGTATAGTGCAAGCGTCCACAATAGTGTTAAGTTGAAAAAGTGAGAGTTTATGGTTATATATAGAGAATAAGAGGTGGTGGGAAAACTTAGTGTTTAAGAAAACTAAAACTACTGCCGCTACTATTTTCTTTTCATTGGTTTTGGTTTCGGCTGGGGGTATTTAGTAATATTAGTCTTAAGGAGTGGTGGAATGAGGAGCTTACACGTGTGGGAAAGCAAAGCAAAGCAAAATTGGGTTTTGCTTCTGCTGCTGATATTTTCTTCTCCTATTGGGTTGTTGTTTGGGTTTTACGCGCGGTGAAAAGAAGAGTTTACGCGGGGGGTAAAATAAGCGGTGGTTTTGATACTGCTGCTGCTGCGGTTTACGCGTGGAGAAGTATACGCGGTGTGGTGAGCGGGTTGTTGTTGTCTGTTTATGCGGGAAGAGCTGCTATTTCCTTACTTTACACGCGGGGTGTGGTTAACGGGTTGCGGGTTTGGTCTGATAGGAAATTCTATTTTCTATTCTTTTCTTTTTCTTATTATTAAAACTATATATATATATATATATATATATATATACATATACCTATTTATTTATAGAAAATCTGGATAGGGTATTGGTGTATACGGTTAAGGTAGCAACTGTCCAAAGGGTCTTCTACATGGAATAAAATTTAGGAAAATTTTATAATGGCTCCATAAATCCTCTAAATGCTCAATACCTCAGAATAAAATCTATTTTCTCTATTTAGCTCATAATTACCATAAATAAATAAATAAATAATAAAAATACGATTTTCAGAATTAGGGGTTTTACAGACACCCCAATCCCAAAGTACGTATGACCGATACGTGACTATGCCAGTTGGTGTGTATATGAAGGCTACTCAAATATATGGAACCTACAAATACATACTTACCTTTTATATGAACTCCATCTCATAACATATATCAACAGTTCACATAACTATAATAATTGATATCATCTACAGAAATAAGAATAATAACAAAGCAAGAAGCAACAATGATATATAAAATGTAGAAATAATTATCCATTAGTATTGATAGTCGGGTGTAGGCAAATCTACTACCAAATGCCTATTATAAAGTGGAAGCAAGAAATAGTTCAAACACAGAATGAAATGAAAGAAAATAACATAAATAGGTAATCCACTAAAATAAAATCAAGGAAACTCTGAAGGCAAAACCTTGTAAACACCCTAAATTTTTAGATTTTTTTTAAATCAATTTTTTTGGAATTAATATGCAATTTTTCAGGAATTTACATAGGCCCTATAAAGAGTTTGTAATTTTTAATTACCAATAAATAACATTAAAATGAAATGAAAACATGATTTTATGGTGTAAAATAGAAAACCGGACTTAGTGTAATTTTTTGGAATTTTAGTGGGCCTCAGACCTATTTTTAAAAGCCTAAAAATTATTTTTATAATTAATTAATTAATTACTGTTTTATAATTACTATTATTATTATTTTTATTTTTATTAGCTTTGGGCCGGCCCGGCCCAGTGGGCCGAGCCCGTTAAACCCAGCCCAGCCCCCCTGTTAACGGGTCGGGTGGGTTGGCCAGACCCGGATCCGCGCCCGACCCGACCCGCCTCCATCACCCCCAACCCCCGTTCGGCTCGAGCCGAAAACTCCGCCGCCGCCGCGATTTCCGGCCACCACGTCGCCTCCCCTCCGCGAGAGCCGCCACGTCGTCCTCCCCCTCGCCCACGTCGCCCCGGCCTCACCCTCGCCTACGCCACCTATATATTCACCTCTCCTCCGCCTCATTTTTCCCCAAACCGCAAACCCTAACTCTACCCCGACTCCGGCGAACCCGATCTCCGGCGACCCCTCTCCACCTCGACCTGCCGTCCTTCCTCCCCCAGCCGCTAGTGCCCGGAACCCGCCGTCCAGAGCTCCCCTCCCCTCTCCAGCACCTCTCCTCCTTTCTCCCCTCTTCCCGCCGCCGGCCTCCCCTATCTCCGCCGACCTCCCCTCGGCACCGCTCGGCCCCGATCGACGACCTCCTTCCCGCCGACCAAGCCCCGCAGCCACCAGCGTCCTCCCCGGCCACCGAAGTTCAGTCTAGAGCCCCGGACACGCGGACACAGCCCAACCCTAGGCCGGACACAGCGGGACACGAACTCGCGTGTCGGACACAGTTCAAAACTCGATTTCTCGGGTCCCCTTCAGGTACTCGTAACTTGTACCTCGGATCTCTATTTTCGATTCCATAAATTTCTATTCGAAGCCTGTATGATCCTCTCGGTGCCCGGATAAATCGCTCGGGGTATCGCGTCCTGTGGTGATCGTACACCGCGATCCAAAAACAGGAAAAAACCAGACCCTGTTTCACCCCGGAACTGAGTACGTCCCGCCAAACGGGATGACTTGGTCGCGTGCGGTCTTCACAGATACGTGCGCCTCGTCGATACGGACGTGTGAGATTTCGCGGAAGCTGATTCGGGTGTGCGTGCACACCGAAATCAAGGCATATCCGCGAACATCGTCCCGTATCCGCCTTTTCTGTATTTTACCCTAACTTCGTGCACACACGTCGGATCGAGATGAAACTTGTGCCATCGGACTCGTAGCGATACGCTGGTCCTGTGGGTCAAGTTTGGTCCGATTCTGAGAACGTTGACAAAATTGCGTGTCGTGGGCCCTACAGGCCCCGCTCGATGGGCGATTTTGTGATCGGCTCATCGGAATTCAAATCGGAAAGTTTCGTTGGGTTCGTATCAGCGTTCCTGACCTGTTGATACTAAGTTTGGTGAATTTGGAGACCGTTGACCCTGACACATTTTTCGGTGCAAAGCGGGCCCACCGGTGGACCCCGTTTTGGGCCGAAATTGCCGTTTTTGCCCTTGTCTCCAAATTGGACCGAAGGACAGGCGATCCTAGCTGTTTGATACCTTCTGAGAGTGATGGTACTATTTATTTCAGCCTTTGGAGACATCTCTGGAAATTTCCGAAACCAGGACCTAAGTGGAATTCAAACATCAGGCAAGTGCACCTTGCCAAACTTGCAGTCATTATTTTCATATTTTTTGTAAAAATACTCTGCTGGATTTCTTGTGTAAATTTATATAAACTGATTTAAACTGCTTAATCTAGGGAACGTATGACGTACCTAGTGTCCGATCATAGTCGGGTACCGACACCGTACGCGGTGTTGGGTTCGTCATTTAGAGATGGATTTACGATTCCCTTACTTTGTACTTGACCTATCAAGTACCCTACAACCCAGGACACTTGACACTATCATGGACAGAATCCTCCTGAGATATTCATGGTGATTCTGTATAGGATACAGGACTTGATAGAGACATTTATTATAGACAGTATGACTTATTACATTAGTTATAATCCCGTTGACATGGACATGAGACGTTATGGTCATGGCTTGCGTGATTACATTGGGTGGGGAGAGACACACAGGCTACAGGCTGTTCTATATATATATATCTACTATTATTGTGAGGTTGTAGACTCTCCAGCAGAGCTAGACCCTTTACGTGTTATTACTGCTACCGGCTCCCCGACACAGAGCTTGTAGCGGTCTCAGCCTGAGTACTAGTGTTGCTCTCATTTGCATGTCACATAGATGGTTACTTAGTTTACCCTGCTGTTCATTTATTTATTGCACTGCTTATTCAGTTGGCTTGTTTTATCTTGTGCCTTGCTATGTCCACTGAGGACCTGGAATGGATTATGTCCCCAGGTTTAGCTGAGGAGCAGTATCCCGAGATATACGGGACCGGAGCTGAAGCTATTGCTGGAGCTGAACCGAACACTGAAGACGAGGTGACTGCCGAGGACTTCTCCTGAGTGCCTGTCCCAGTACTCATTTATTTATTTCATATTTATATCTTTTGTTCCTGGCCTATAGAGCCAGTTATTTCAGACTTAAGTCGGGTTGTTGCTCCGACTGACTTGCTGTGATTTGATGTTGCTACTTATTTCCATTCAGTATGCAGTTTATTTCTTTATCTTTATGGATGAGATTAGTGTGACTTGTGTAGTAGACCTTATTTACAGCTTAAGTACGCCCTGATGGTTTCATTGAATTGGGTTATCCATCAGTGCGCGCTGCTGGCCATTGCCACGTATCTCCAGTCCCTCGTCACTTTGGGACTGGGGCGTGACATGGTTTTTGTGGTGGCCCATGCAGGTTTTAACTAAATTGTTCGGTTTCAACTTAGGGACCGGACAGGCCTGCAATAGGATAGGTTATAGGATCTCATCCATTGATTGAATCGTTTTTGAACTCTATGTCGAATTCAATTTAATTGCTTGAATTGTATCCTGTTTTGATTCCTCTGTGCGTTCTCATTGTTTCCTTTTGGTGCAGAGTTATGGATCCCAGGAGTGGTGACGAGACCCCTTTGGGTACACCGAATGAAGCAGGGTTTACCTGCGAAGCTGGAACGACGCCAGATACCAGAGGACAATCCTCTCAGAGCAATCAAACTGGCCAGCCAAGTTCCAGGTTCAGACGTGATGACATCCCGCCTCCTCCCCAGTTTCCCCCTGCGATGCCTGTCTTTCCCCCAGGACAGGCAATGGACGGCCAGCAAATGTTCCAGATGTTCTACGCCATGATGCAGGCACAACAACAGATTCAACAGGAGACCCAACGCCGAGAGGCCGAGAACCTAAGGAACAGCCTAGTCGCAGCATTGGAACATGCAAACCCACCAAATAGGCGGCCAGCGACGGGATCTATTACAGATTTCCGCCAACTCAAGCCCCGTACCTTCTCGGGCAAGGAAGGACCAACTGAAGTGCATGAATGGCTTACAAACACACAGCATCAATTGGAGGTCGCCGAACTACCAAGGGATAAATGGATGACTGCCGTCAGGATGCAACTGACGGACAACGCACATCATTGGTGGTTGTCCGAAGAAAGAAGGCTCGGACATGATCAGGTTACCTGGGAGGAGTTCTCCAGACTCTTCCAGGAAATATACATCCCTGCTGTGGCTCGGTCAAACTCCGAGACAGATTCAACCGTCTGATCCAGGGCAACATGACGGTGGAGGAATATAACGCCGAATTCATTCGCCTGAGCCGCTTCGCCCCTTCGCTAATTCCTACCGAAGAGGAGAAGGCGGAAAAGTTCTTTGATGGGCTCAGGTTCGAGCTTCAGAAGTTAATCGGATCGGTCGCGCCCACCTCTTACACCGACGTCCTAGCTGCAGCACGTCGGCTGGAGCGCGTTACTCGGAGGGAATCAAGCCTGAAACGTCCCTTCTCCTCAGCACCGTCCAAGTCATCACTAGGGAAATATGCTAAACGACCCCAGAAGAGCCCGCCTCCAAGAGCAGCAACTAAGAACCTGCCTACTTGCCACTACTGCAGCAAGGTAGGACATATTGAAAAGGAATGTCGACGCAAGCTGGGACTCTGCCTGGTTTGCGGATCTGGACAACACTTCTCAAAGGACTGTTCGGAACGTCGAGAGGGAGTTCCGAATCGACCAGCTCCACCTGCAGCTCTTCCAGCTGGGGGAGCAACTCAGACAGGGCCTGGAGGAGCCAGGCCACCTCTACCACCTCAGGCAGTATTGTTCCAACAAGCTCGTCAACAAAGGGGTCCCGCTCAGGGACGAGGTCAGGCATATGCACTAGCAGTCACTGAGGAAGCTACTGCAGGCGAAGTGATAGCAGGTACCATATTAGTAGCTTCAATTCCTGCTGTAGCATTATTTGATTCTGGAGCTTCGCATTCATTTATTGCTGCTAGCTTCGTAGCCACCCATAGAATAGCTACCGCACCTCTCTCGAAGATGAAAAGAATTCTAACGGGAGGTGAAATTATCCCGGTTAGTGATACTTGTAGAACATGTTCGGTAGTAGTCTGTGGCCGAGAGATGCGAGCCCAATTCCTGATCTTTTCTATGCCTGATTACGATGTTGTACTTGGTATGGACTGGTTAAGTCAGTACCATGCGACGCTGGATTGCCGGCTTGGAAAAGTGATATTTAGACCCCCTAGCCTTCCTAAGTTTGAATTTCTACGAGGAGCTGTAGAACAAGGGGTCCAGCCAACTCTTAGGGTATTGACTGTAGAAGAAGATTCAAGTTACCCAAGAGTCATAACGGTATTTGTGGATGTGTTTCCCGACGATCTTCCAGGTTTACCACCTGATCGGGAGATAGAATTCACAATAGACCTAACTCCAGGAGCCGAACCTATCACTTCATCGGTATATCGGCTAGCACCTAAGGAGTTAGTGGAGCTGAAAACACAAGTTGACGACCTTCTGGAGAAAGGATTTATCCGGCCCAGTGTTTCACCTTGGGGAGCACCAATACTTTTTGTACCCAAGAAGGACGGATCTGTACGGTTGTACATCGATTACAGAGCCCTTAATGCTGTAACTATTAAGAGCCGGTACCCATTACCACGCATTGATGATTTGTTTGACCAATTGAGTGGTGCTAAGGTATTCTCAAAGATTGACCTTAGATCCGGTTATCACCAGATTAGGGTGAAGAAGGAAGATATCCCAAAGACGGCCTTCAGAACTAAGTATGGACATTATGAGTTCCTAGTTATGCCGTTTGGTTTAACCAACGCACCCGCCGTATTTATGAGTTTGATGAACGGGGTCTTCCATCAGTACTTGGATAAGTTCGTGGTGGTGTTCATTGATGATATCCTAGTCTACTCCAAGAACCACGAAGAGCACGAGGAACACCTTAGAATTGTGCTAGAAACTTTGAGAAGGGAGAAGCTGTATGCCAAACTCAGCAAATGTGAGTTCTGTATGGACAAGGTGCCATTCTTAGGGCATATTATCTCGGGTGAAGGACTGTCTGTAGACCCAGAAAAGGTCACTGCTATAGAGACCTGGCCTACCCCTACCTCTGTTGCGGAAGTGAGAAGTTTTCTTGGACTTGCTGGGTATTACCGACGGTTCGTAGAAAATTTTTCAAGAATCGCAGAGCCGATGACTAAGCTGACACGGAAGGATCAGGAGTTCCTATGGACGAAAGAATGCCAGAATGCCTTCGAAGAACTGAAGAGGCGTCTAACAACAGCACCAGTCTTGACTCTTCCCTCAGGGTCAGGAGGTTTTGTTGTATACAGTGATGCGTCCGGTAGTGGACTAGGTTGTGTCTTGATGCAACATGGCAAGGTTATCGCTTATGCATCAAGGCAGCTGAAGGTCCACGAGAAGAACTATCCAACGCACGACCTGGAGCTAGCTGCAGTGATTTTTGCATTGAAGATCTGGAGACATTATCTGTATGGAGAGAAGGTCGAGATATTCACTGATCATAAGAGCTTGAAGTATGTTTATACACAGAAGGAGCTCAATATGAGGCAAAGGCGTTGGCTTGAGTTGATGGTGGACTTTGACATCGATCTGCAGTACCACCCGGGGAAAGCAAATGTTGTAGCCGACGCCCTCAGCAGAAAACCCTCGGCTTATTTCTTAACGGAGCAGCCTCAACTATTACAAGACTTGCAAGATCTTCAGATAGAGGTTGTTCTACCTGGACAAAATGGTTTGCTGGCTAACCTCGAAGTGAAGTCATCGCTGGTGGAGAGAATCAAGGAAGCTTTGCCTAATGATGCCAGATTCCGAAGGCTGAAAGAGAGAACAGAAGCAGGCCTGCAGACGGGACTTCGCATCCACGAGGACGGAACATTAAGGTGCAGAAATCGCCTATGTGTTCCAAATGGAGAATTAAGGCATGAATTGATGACAGAAGCCCATAGCTCCATATACTCGGTTCATCCAGGAGGAACCAAGATGTACCGGGACCTAAGACAATATTACTGGTGGCATGGAATGAAAAGAAAGATTGCCCGATTTGTGGCAAAATGCTAAGTCTGCCAGCAGGTGAAGGCCGAGCACCAAAGGACTGCAGGTATGTTGCAGCCGCTTTCCATCCCTGAATGGAAGTGGGAGCATATTACCATGGACTTCGTCACTGGATTTCCAAGAAGCCCTAGTGGAAAGGATGCAGTATGGGTCATCGTGGATCAGCTCACTAAGTCAGCTCACTTCTTGCCGTTCAGAGTCGGATAATCCACGGAAGTATTAGCCGACATGTATATACGTCAGATCATAAAATTACATGGAGTGCCGGTTAGTATTGTATCAGATTGAGACTCAAGATTTACATCTCAATTCTGGCAAAGCATGCAAGAGAGTCTCGGCACCAGGCTCAAATTCAGTACTGCCTATCATCCTCAGACAGACGGACAGTCAGAGCGCACAATTCAGATCCTAGAAGATATGCTGCGATCTTGTATACTGGACTTTGGAGGATCTTGGGAAGATCACCTGCATTTAGTGGAGTTCTCCTACAACAACAGCTATCAGACAAGCATTCAGATGGCACCTTTCGAGACATTGTACGGAAGGAAGTGCAGATCTCCAATATGCTGGAGCGACGTTGGCGAACGTCAAATACTGGGTCCAGAGTTGGTAACGGAGACAGTGGAGAAAGTAAAACAGATTCAGAACCATCTCCGTGCAGCCCAGGATAGACAGAAGTACTGGGCCGATGCACACAAACGACCCCTGGAGTTCAAGGAAGGAGAGCATATATTTTTGAGGATCTCGCCCACTAGAGGTACTATCAGATTCGACAGCAGAGACAAGTTAAGCCCAAGGTACATTGGGCCATTTGATATCCTGGAGCGCATTGGTGAGGTGGCTTACCGTCTTGCATTACCTCCATCCTTAGAGGGAGTGCATGACGTATTCCACGTCTCACAATTGAGGAGATATGTGACGGACCCAAGCCATATAGTTGATTATTCTGAGATTTCGGTGGGACCTAGCCTGAGATACGAGGAACAGCCAGTGGGTATACTCGACACCAGCGAGAAGACACTGCGAGGGCAGACAATCAGGCTGGTTCGAGTAGCTTGGAAGCAGCACTCTCCTGGCGAATCGACCTGGGAGCGAGAAGATGTTATGCGGCAGCGTTATCCACACCTATTTGCAGAATCAGGTAGAACCTAAGCATTCTTTAATTCTGTAAATCTTGCCTTTATAGTTTATCCTTCGATTGCGAGGACGCAATCCTCTTAAGGGGGGTACATTGTAAACACCCTAAATTTTTAGATTTTTTTTAAATCAATTTTTTTGGAATTAATATGCAATTTTTCAGGAATTTACATAGGCCCTGTAGAGAGTTTGTAATTTTTAATTACCAATAAATAATATTAAAATAAAATAAAAATATGATTTTATGGTGTAAAATAGAAAACCGGACTTAGTGTAATTTTCTGGGATTTTAGTGGGCCTCAGACCTATTTTTAAAAGCCTAAAAACTATTTTTATAATTAATTACTATTTTATAATTACTATTATTATTATTTTTATTTTTATTAGCTTTGGGCCGGCCCGGCCCAGTGGGCCGAGCCCGTTAAACCCAGCCCAGCCCCCCTGTTAACGGGTCGGGCGGGTCGGCCAGACCCGGATCCGCGCCCGACCCGACCCGCCTCCATCACCCCCAACCCCCGTTCGGCTCGAGCCGAAAACTCCGCCGCCGTCGCGATTTTCGGCCACCACGTCACCTCCCCTCCGCGAGAGCCGCCACGTCGTCCTCCCCCTCGCCCACGTCGCCCCGGCTTCACCCTCGCCTACGCCACCTATATATTCACCTCTCCTCCGCCTCATTTTTCCCCAAACCGCAAACCCTAACTCTACCCCGACTCCGGCGAACCCGATCTCCGGCGACCCCTCTCCACCTTGACCTGCCGTCCTTCCTCCCCCAGCCGCTAGTGCCCGGAACCCGCCGTCCAGAGCTCCCCTCCCCTCTCCAGCACCTCTCCTCCTTTCTCCCCTCTTCCCGCCGCCGGCCTCCCCTATCTCCGCCGACCTCCCCTCGGCACCGCTCGGCCCCGATCGACGACCTCCTTCCCGCCGACCAAGCCCCGCAACCACCAGCGTCCTCCCCGGCCACCGCAGTTCAGCCCAGAGCCCCGGACAAGCGGACACAGCCCAGCCCTAGGCCGGACACAGGGGGACACGAACTCGCGTGTCGGACACAGTTCAAAACTCGGTTTCTTGGGTCCCCTTCAGGTACTCGTAACTTGCACCTCGGATCTCTATTTTCGATTCCGTAAATTTCTACGCGAAGCCTGTATGACCCTCTCGGTAACCGGACAAATCGCTCAGGGCATCGGGTCCTGTGGTGATCGCACACCGCGATCCAAAAACAGGAAAAAACCAGACCCTGTTTCACCCCGGAACTGAGTACGCTCCGCCAAACGGGACGACTTGGTCGCGTGCGGTCTTCACAGATACGTGCGCCTCATTGATACGGACGTGTGGGATTTTACGAAAGCTGATTCGGGTGTGCGTGCACACCGAAATCAACGCGTATCCACGGACATCGCCCCGTATCAGCCTTTTCTGTATTTTACCCTAACTTCGTGCACACACGTCGGATCGAGACGAAACTTGCGCCTTCGGACTCGTAGCGATACGCTGGTCCTGTGGGTCAAGTTTGGTCCGATTCTGAGAACGTTGACGAAATCGCGTGTCGTGGGCCCCACAGGCCCCGCTCGACGGGCGATTTTATGATCGGCTCATCGGAATTCAAATCGGAAAGTTCCGTTGGATTCGTATCAGTGTTCCTGACCTGTTGACACTAAGTTTGGTGAATTTGGAGACCGTTGATCCTGACACATTTTTCGGTGCAAAGCGGGCCCACCGGTGGACCCCGTTTTGGGCCAAAATTACCGTTTTTGCCCTTGTCTCCAAATTGGACCCAAGGATAGGTGATCCTAGCTGTTTGACACCTTCTGAGCGTGATGGTACTGTTTATTTCATCTTTCGGAGACATCTCTGTAAATTTTCGAAACCAGGACCTAAGTGGAATTCAAACATCAGGCAAGTGCACCTTGCCAAACTTGCAGTCATTATTTTCATATTTTCTGTAAAAATACTCTGCTGAATTTCTTGTGCAAATTCATATAAACTGATTTAAACTGCTTAACCTAGGGAACGTATGACGTACCTAGTGTCCGATCATAGTCGGGTACCGACACCGTACGCGGTATTGGGTTCGTCATTTAGAGATGGATTTACGATTCCCTTACTTTGTACTTGACCTATCAAGTACCCTAAAACCCAGGACACTTGACACTATCATGGACAGAATCCTCCTGAGATATTCGTGGTGATTCTGTATAGGATACAGGACTTGATAGAGACATTTATTATAGATAGTATGACTTGTTGCATTAGTTATAATCCCGCTGACATGGACATGAGACGTTATGGTCATGGCTTGCGTGATTACATTGGGTGGGGAGAGACACACAGGCTACAGGCTATTCTATATATATATCTACTATTATTGTGAGGTTGTAGACTCTCCAGCAGAGCTAGACCCTTTACGTGTTATTACTGCTACCGGCTCCCCGACACAGAGCTTGTAGCGGTCTCAGCCTGAGTACTAGTGTTGCTCTCATTTGCATGTCACATAGATGGTTACTTAGTTTACCCTGCTGTTCATTTATTTATTGCACTGCTTATTCAGTTGGCTTATTTTATCTTGTGCCTTGCTATATCCACTGAGGACCTGGAATGGATTATGTCCCCAGGTTTAGCTGAGGAGCAGTATCCCGAGATATACGGGACCGGAGCTGAAGCTATTGCTGGAGCTGAACCGAACACTGAAGAAGAGGTGACTGCCGAGGACTTCTCCTGAGTGCCAGTCCCAGTACTCATTTATTTATTTCATGTTTATATCTTTTGTTCCTGGCCTATAGAGCCAGTTATTTCAGACTTAAGTCGGGTTGTTGCTCCGACTGACTTGCTGTGATTTGATGTTGCTACTTATTTCCATTCAGTATGCAGTTTATTTTTTTATCTTTATGGATGAGATTAGTGTGACTTGTGTAGTAGACCTTATTTATAGCTTAAGTACGCCCTGATGGTTCCATTGAATTGGGTTATCCATCAGTGCGCGCTGTTGGCCATTGCCACGTATCTCCAGTCCCTCGTCACTTTAGGACTGGGGCGTGACAAACCTCATCATCTACTAGAGAAGAATCAGGTCCAGGTCCGTACTCCTCTGGATACTCCTGGCCGTCCAAGTCTGGAAGAAAATTATGTTTCCGGAGGGACGTAGTAATACAAACAACATGTTATATAAACTGAAACATATAAATATGCAAAGGGTCTTTCTAACCTCATAAGTGCATAACTTGATGACAACTTTCGAACGCATGGGCAGTGTTAGGATAATAAGATCTGTATATATACTGAAAGTAGTCATTTGTAATCGTGCATAACATTCAGCGAACGTCAAAGGCCAACATGATAATCAAGCTTCTAATCTCCAACAGTTTCCTCTAGAGCTATTGTTCACCGATTTGGGTAGCAAATACCCCTATTGACTCCAATCTTAATAGACTGGTCAAGCCGTACACACAATATGTCTAGTTTGTTATCAGGTCCCGATCTCTCGTAGGCTAATCGACCGTCCCCACTAGGCGAGAATCACCGTGCCAGCGCTCCCGCGGGACGATCGCTTGACCCATCTCGGCGTGATGCCGCACGAGCGTAAGCCGCGCCCGTTAAAGGCCGTGGTTCATGCTGGCGATAAGAGGTCTAAGCCACAGAGTTGCACATAATGTTCGAGTGTAGCAAAATTATAAATGCATAGGCGATTGGTAACAAGTTCACTGAGTCGTCAATAGCGGAAGCATTGAATAACACAAGTATAGAAGTAAAGCAAACTCTTTTATTGATATTGAATAAGTGTTACAGGCGGCGCTAGGCCGAGATTACAAGTCGCTCAAGCCTCTCTCTCTGAAACAGTAAAAGTGTGCCAAGTGGCTACATTTGTGGAATGATGTATAGGCGATGTTCCAATATTATGTCTTGTATATGTTCTTCAGTTTCGAACGCAACGCTCCAAGGCTCCAGAGTGAACTCAACGCCTTAGCACGCACAAAGGAGGCATCCGCACCGAACGAGGTTCTCCCGCACCCTGCAAACAATCTGGTGGGTTATCAGTACATGAATGCACTGGTGGGGAGGCTACTCGCCCGCTCGACAAATCCAAACACGTAATATAGGTTCTGTGCACTATCTATTAAGTTATCTTTCTAATCTTGCCTTAGGATCAATTTTATGGCAATGTTAAATAGCCTAACTCGTGTGGCAGTGCGTCGTACGATATAAGAGAAAATACAGCGTGACTTACCAACTTACCATTTTTCCTTCCCTGTCCAAGGCAAACCAAGTTAATTCAAGCACGAGCATATATATATGAATTCATGGGAGATAACATAAGCAAACACTGTGTTGTGAGCGAGATTACGTTTCGGGTGCACGAGTTACTCGGATTATCAGGTGTTGCAGAAGATGTTGAAGTGTTCCATATGTACAAGTGTGTTATACTCAAGATCGTTCAGGTGTTTCAGATGTTCTCGATGCGATACAATAACTCGCACGCGGATAGCCGCTAAGTGAGGATGACTTATCTATATGAACATGAGGTCACTGGCTTAGCCATAAAGGATCGATTTATAGTCTTGTGATGGAATGGGGTGCAATGCTTAATGAAAGATGAGCAATTTGAGATGAACATGTGATACAGAAGAGCCATTGCACGCCATCCCGCCGAATCAAGCGACTATTGTGGGTAAACGAATAATCCAAGGTAGTATGCGCTACTAAGGCCGAATACCGTATATTCTGTTGCCCCAAAGACGGAGTGAGCATACTTTAACTAAAATTGGCACGCAATACACCATTCATCCTTCTAGGCCGGTACGATCCCAGTGCCCCGGTGATCGTCCGAGAAAGTTGATACTTCATGCATGAGTTGTCCGTGACCATGCAAGTCTTGGGTCAATCCAGATTCACAACATGACTTGATAATTCTTAATTCTTTTCCTGAACGAGTATTGCTCCATGAGCTGTGATTTATTGCTTTACTTAACACAGTTTTGTTCAGGTGTAACTTGACATGATTCTCGTTCAGTGTACAACTTGCCTTGATGCATGCCCCTGGTTCGGGGATTGCCTTGGCGACCTAACGGTCCCGGATACTTGCAGGTTCATATTGCACAGAAGGACTATTAGATAGTCTTCTGGATGACTCGATGCATGCATGATACGTGATAGTGTTATTGATTGTGGCATAATTTCATTGTGGCAAGCAAGCATTTATATTGAACATAACATTTAAGTTTGGCACGGGCCTAAGGGTAAGCCGAAGAGTAAAACCGTAAAGAAACTTTTCGAGAGACATAATCTAGGTCGTACAGAGTAGCAAGTAAACAGTGCACTACAAAGTATACATATATCGATCTACTCGAGGCATAGCGAGGTCTCGTTGCATAAGGCAAAGGGAACATGCGAGGGTCTGTATATAAGCAAAGTTTCATTTTCATGTTCTAGCACAAGCAATACAAGATGGAATTATTCCCTTAGCTAGGTGCGTTTGATTCTTATTAGCATGCAGGGGGTAATTCACCTAGCGACTACCATGAAACATTCATATTTTAAGTATGCTGGCTAAGCAAAGACAAGTTCATCGTAGCCACTCACCTTAGCGATGATTCGCCTCGGTCGAGGGATACTCCGAGCGAGCCTATGAAAGCCCAAGCCGGAACTCCTGAAAGGCCAAGTCTGAAAATCCTCTTGTCTCAAACGAGTATTCTCGCTGAAGCAAAGCGGGTCAAAACGTTGCACTTTTGAATCGGCAGTTCGCTTGAGCGGAACGGGTCGTTATATTATACACCACTCAAAAAAAATATCGTCCTCGAGACTTCTCGAGCGTAGGTCGTTCTATCGCATTATCGAATCAATCCCAAGCGTATCAGTCGGTACCACTAAATCTGATTTGTTCAAACGGATCTCCTACTCGTTCTTACGCCGTATCGTGTGTATGCTGGGTTGGTCTCATTTTTGCCTTAGCACGTGACATGTATTGCTTAACGCAGGGTCCGTTACGATCTATCTTAAAAGATGATCTAAGGCTGAGACAAACTTATACAAGTTATTATACTTGTTCACAAGGATATTCACTTGCACTAGCATCGAGATCAGCATATCGCGAGTCTGGATCATGCACATATTCGAAGTGCCCCTCAAACATATGCATGTCAACTAACTCAGCGATAGCGAAGTCTTAACACTCAAGTTTCATATATCATTGAGTATTGTATTGTGACACGTTCAAGGTGTCCCTCAAACATATGCATTCAATCAAACTTAGAGATAATGAAATCAGACAAGCTACTTGCAAAAATATTAAGGGTTCTCGTTTATAAATCACAGGGATACTTCCGACAGGGTCAATCAAAATCCAAGCCTTTTCCATTTCAACCAAATATTTGTACTACCGTTAAGCATGATCTATTCGATTCAACCGACTAGCGTTCATCCGTTCGGGTCAAAATAGCACACTTTACCGTTCCAAGTCTAACTCTAAGTCTTGCCGCCCCAGTTCTATAGCTTGTTCAAGCAATATGGTAAAGTCGGTAACACAGGTTCTTTCACTCGGCACAGGGTCGTCAGTCTAATTACTAGGTCAACTCACAAGGTCATAGGTACAAGTTCAAGCACACGATTCATCGTGCAAATTCGTCGCACGATGCTTGCCCCAATTCCTAGGGTCAAACCATTATTCATTTGTACGGGATATTCTACCCAAGCTCGTTTTACTCATATTTCTAAATATCGAGCAACAATTTTCTTACACACAATAACACATTCATTTGCACAGGGGTTCGAATTTGTTCAGTAAAATCCACGATATCCAAGTTGTAGGACAAGTCTAGTGATTTGCATAGTCTATCTCTCCAAACATGTTTTGATAGAATCCCTATCCATTCTAAGTCTAGTCCACCAAGCCAAGATTCAATTCTAAACCTTTTGTTTATAACTCCAAGTAGTCCAACCTGATTTATGTATCCGTTCACGAAACCATCAAGCATGATTTACTCCAGGTTCTAGGCTAACTTATCAATAAAATATTTTCGATTCACTTGCATTTCTAAACTCGTCTTATCGTGTCAAACCAAAAGTTAAGATGATCCATCAGTTGTCACGCTCCGGTCTTCCGCAAAGTTCGATCACCCTCATTGGACGTGAGATCACCACGCCAACGCTCCCGCTGGATAATCGTCCTAATCCGGACGTGACACATGTACAGGCATAGAGTTACGCTCGCGCAAGACAAGAACGTTTGAACATTATGGTTATCTTTCGCACGATCAAGACTTCATTATCCTTTTACTTTTGCTCCATCCAAGTTATATATATATCAAGTCCATCAAGTCATGTCCATTCATGCAGTGATTATAATTCGTCTAGTAAAATTATCCAATTTTAATGTTACCGTTCGGTAAATCTATAGTCTACTTTTGGCATTCCTCAAATATCTAAATTCAATTATTCAAGCCAAAGTCTATCCCATTTTTGATACGTTCTATTCATCGAGTTCGTTTGGAATAATTACCGAACATGTTACCATGAGTTCAATCATCCCCGTCGTACGTGAAATTACCACGCCGGCTCTCCCGCAGGATAATCGTTCTCGTTGGAACTGATTTCGAAGGTAATATTTTTGAACTTGATTTCAAGATCGTTCTTCCAAACTCCAAGCCAAATCCATTATCACTTATCTCTTTCATCGAACCAAGATATTCATTTATGGACTAACTTCTATTAATTCGAGCGATATTGTGTTCAAGTTCAGTCCGTTTATTTCAATCCGAAATTGCTCGCACGATTCTCCAAGTTTCCTTAACCAAAATATCGATTTCCACTTTTATGAATCCCTATTCGATATAAGCCTTATCATATATTCAAGATATTTCTCAATTCATTTAATTTGACTATCGTACGAGGTCTATGAATCCGTTTGGATATTTCTAAATGATGCATACACCACTCAGAATCAAGTCACCAAATCAAATTCTCAATCAATTTGTATCTTTTGACATGAAATACCATTCGAGCTATTTTCCGAAATTCAAGCACGATTCTCTATATTCGCCTAAGCGATAAATCGAGTAATATTTCTATCGGTTGCCAAGACTTGTTTATTCTTGAATGATATCCCTTTTGTTGCAACTTAGCTTGCACCAAAGGGTCTTGGCACGCGATACTCTACACAACTTAGCCAAAAGGCTGAGTGCACAGCTAACCATTTGGGCAATATTCTATTTTGCACACTAACTAGTTAGGTAAGCACGTATAGGCATTTCAGGTTTGCACACAAGTCGCGATTCTAGCACGAGTCTAATCCTAAGGGTCTAGCACAGGTCGACACAAAGGCCCATCGCATTACAATTTTGTACAAGCAATCGTATTATTCACATGCACTTTTGAAAGTATTTAGACTCATTGTTAGAATATTCCATTGGGACATTGAGAGAGAGTGTGCACATAACCCACGAACGAGCTTTCAAAACTGAGAAGCCGCGCCCGTGTAAGGCCGTGGTTCATGCTGGCGGTAAGAGGTCTAAGCCACAGAGTCGCACAGAATATCCGAGTGCAGCAAAATTATAAACGCATAGGTGATCGGTAACAAGTTCACTGAGTCGTCAATAGCGGAAGCATTGAATAACACAAGTATAGAAGTAAAGCAAACTCTTTTATTGATATTGAATAAGTGTTACAGGCGGGGCTAGGCCGAGATTACAAGCCGCTCAAGAGTCTCTCTCTGAAACAGTAAAAGCGTGCCAAGTAGCTACATTTATGGAATGATGTATAGGCAATGTTCCAACATTATGTCTTGTATATGTGCTTCATTTTCGAACGCAACGTTCCAAGGCTCCAGAGTGAACTCAACGCACTAGCACGCACGAAGGAGGCATCCATACCGAACGAGATTCTCTCGCACCCTACAAACACTCTGGTGGGTTATTAGTACATGATTGCACTGGTGGGAAGGCTACTCGCCCACTCGACAAATCCAAACACGTAATATAGGTTCCGTGCACCATCTATTAAGTTATCTTTTTAATCTTGCCTTAAGATCAGTTTTATGGCAATGTTGAATAGCCTAACTCGTGTGGCAGTGCGCCATACGATATAAGAGGAAACACGGCGTGACTTACCAACTTACCATTTGTCCTTCCCTGTCCAAGGCAAACCAAGTTAATTCAAGCATGAGCATATATATATATATGAATTCATGGGCGATAACATAAGCAAACACTGTGTTGTGAGCGAGATTACGTTTCGGGTGCACGAGTTACTCGGATTATCAGGTGTTGCAGAAGATGTTAAAGTGTTCCATATGTACAAGTGTGTTATACTCAAGATCGTTCAGGTGTTTCAGATGTTCTCGATGTGATGCAATGACTCGCACGCGGATAGCCGCTAAGCGGGGATGACTTATCTATATGAACATGAGGTTACTGGCTTAGCCATAAATGACCGATTTATAGTCTCGTGACGGAATGGGGTGCAACGCTTAATGAAAGACGAGCAATTTGAGACGAACATGTGATACAGAAGAGCCATTGCACGCCATCCCGCCGAATCAAGCGACTATTGTGGGTAGACGAATAATCCAAGGTAGTATGCGCTACCAAGGCCGAATACCGTATATTCTGTTGCCCAAAGACGGAGTGAGCATACTTTAACCGAAATTGGCACGCAATACACCATTCATCCTCCTAGGCCGGTACGATCCCAATGCCCCAGTGATCGTCTGAGGAAGTTGATACCTCGTTCACGAGTTGTCCGTGACCATGCAAGTCTTGGGTCAATCCAGATTCACAACATAACTTGATAATTCTTGATTCTTTTCCTAAACGAGTATTGCTCCACGAGTTGTGATTTATTGCTTTACTTAACACGATTTTGTTCAGGTATAACTTGACATGATTCTCGTTCTGTGTACAACTTGCCTTGATGCATGCCCCTAGTTCGGGGATTGCCTTGGCGACCTAATGGTCCTGGATACTTGCAGGTTCATATTGCACAGAAGGACTATTCGATAGTCTTCTGGCTGGCTCGATGCATGCACGATACGCGATAGTTTTGTTGATTGTGGCATAATTTTTTGTGGCAAGCAAGCATTTATATTGAACATAACATTTACGTTTGGCACGGGCCTAAGGGTAATCCGGGGAGTGAAACCGTAAAGGGACTTTCCGAGAGACATAATCTAGGGCCGTGCAGAGTAGCAAGTGAACAGTGCACTACAGAGTATACATACATCGTTCTACTCGAGGCATAGCGGGGTCTCATTGCACAAGGCATAGGGAGCATGCGAGGGTCTGTATATAAGCAAAGTTTTATTTCCATGTTCTAGCACAAGCAATACAAGTTGGGATTATTCCCTTAGTTAGGTGCGTTGGATTCTTATTAGCATGCAGGGGGTGATTCACCTAGCGACTAGTATGAAACGTCCATATTTTAAGTGTGCTAGATAGGCAAAGACAAGTTTATCGTAGCCACCCACCTTAGCGATGATTCGCCTCGATCGAGGGATACTCCGAGCGAGCCTCTGAAAGCCTAAGCCGGAACTCCTGAAGGGCCAAGTCTAAAAATTCTCTTGCCTTAAACGAGTATTCTCGCTGAAACAAAGCGGGTTGGGACGTTGCACTTTTGCCGTTTGAATCGGCAGTCCGCTTGAGCGGAACGGGTCGTTACAATTGTAACTGCTAGAGTCTCTAATACACTAATCATAACAGTTACGTTTTATCCATCACATGTCCCGTATGTATCGATGACCAATTGAGTACGATATAGTCCATGCCCCTATCATAAATCTCATATCCATGTCATGTGAGTGTCAAGGCCAGAGAGACATGAAAATATTCCACAATTATATGGTAGTCGACTAACAACTAGGTCGATATGCATAAAATAAAACAAAAGCAAGTAAAACGGTGAACTCCGTCTATCGCCCCCAAGACTAGCTTGGACGCAAAATTTATATCTACACAAGTAATCATTATCATGTAACATAAACTGAATCATAAGAAAATAATAACAAATAAAACAATAAATATGACAAGATATACTTTTTTTGAAATTGAAATGGGGTTGTGATGACGTTCTAGCAGCAAACTCGTCAAGTCATGAGTAGAACGAAAAGTAGAAGCAGAATAGTCAACTTCAGATGCTGAAAAAAAATCACCAATGTGTCCGAAATGGGTGAGATAGTCAGAAAAAGTCCATCCATAAGTCCAATTTGCATACCGGGTCAAATATGACAATTTCAGACCAAAACAGAATTCGTACGCTGACACACATTGCACCAAAAAATATTCCAAAATAAATTAAGACGTCCAAATTTAGAAAATTATATTTCTAACAAGGCTAAAATGATGATATGATCTCAACAATATTTTCATATTGGATTCTGATGAGCCGGTCACAGAAACGTCCGTCTAGTTCAGATCGCGAGGCCCGCGAAGCGACGATCCGGTCGACTGTCTCAGATTCGAACGAAACTTGGGTCAAAAGACAAGCCAAATGCTGTGAGTCCAATGGCGTAAGTTTCGTTCGACACGACGAGCGTACAGAAAGTAGTTGTAATTTTCTGAAAAACTCTGATACAGTAATTTTTGACATATACAGACCAAATTCTTATGCGCATACGACCAATTCGAATTCTGTCAGAGCCTACACATCGAAGAATACCATATCCGTCTTTCGGTGCAAATAGTTTGAGCAAGGGTGCTCCAGTTTGTCGGGACGATATCTGATTCGAGGGATTTCTAAATATTAAACTATTTTATGGAGTTAACTTTGGCTCTGGTTTTGATATATCATTAGTTGAATTAGGTTTTGAAAATTTGCATAATTATAGACAAGTTAACCAAAGGGAAATGAATGGAGAGAGGGAAGAGAGTAGCCGGAAGGAGGAAGAAGTTCGTTCTCTCGGGAAGAGAGTTTTGAATGGGGGTTAGCAGTTATAGTTGGGTTTAGGAAATAGCAGTGACTGTGTAGGGAATAAGTTGGGAGGATGGGTTTGGGTTTGTTATTAGAAAAATGGGTTTGGGTGCAAATGGTTGTCAGCTTGTTTAGGCTTAGGTTTTAATAGAAATTTAGGAAGAAATGGATACGCGGGCTTAGGGAATTTATTTAGGGAGAAGTTAGAGAATGGGTTTGAATATAAGTACTTAATTCAATATATACATATAATATTTGCATACTCATATATTTTTATATACAGAAAAAATAATTACCATATAATAATTTATTTTAGATTATTATTAGAAAAAAGAATATAAAATAGGGGCCAAGGAATTACACCTAGCAGACCACATGGGTCGAGACGTGACAACCACATCACTCTTCCAATGATGCATAGCTCGCAAGATGTCATCTCGGAAGATTTAGAAGAGGAATCGAAAAAGTCGAAAAAGTGTGCTAAATAGAGTGTAGGAGGGTAAGTTCCAACAATTACAAAGCTTACAAGATGACGTGTAGAATTATTGAAGGAAGTCGAAACTGGTCGGAAAAGGAAGGGGACTACGGTGGAGTGTAGAGGGTGAGGAAGGGAACGGGGGCGCAACAGAGTGGAATAATATGGCGACGAAACTATTACAACGCTAGGTATTTAGGTTTCGAATTTGATATAAATGTAAAAATATTTTTTTTTGCCGTGGAGAACTAAATGTCAAGTAAGACTTGTAATAATTAATTCCCAAAGTTATATGCGAATTCATTTGCTATTCTACTTGATATATTTGTCATAATTAGTCATATTTTTACATATTATCGTTAATTTTTGCTGCTGTCTAAGTTAGGGTTTGAATTTTTGGATCGATAATTAACCAATATCAAATAGGGACGGAGCATTAAATAAATAAATAAATAAATAAATATTATAAAGGTTTATTAATAAATAACTAGTAGTTAATTTTTTTTGAAGTGGATTAGCATAAATGATGTTTGATAATGCACATACCAAAAGTCTCAAGAGCAACTTGTACAAACTACAAACTGTTCTATAAAAGAGCACATGTGAGCGAGTAAAAGGGGCTTCCATTCCCGCGCTGTTCGCTAACGGTTTTGATCCCTCTCTGCTCCTCTTCCCGCCACGTGTCCCTTTCTCTTTCCTACGTAGCCATCTACATACTTTTTAATCTATTCTTCTCTTCATCGATCATCAACACTCTCCATTCCAATGGCGGAACCCCTCTGCGACTTCTGCGGGACCCAGCGGGCCCTCGTCTACTGCGACTCCGACGCGGCGTGCCTCTGCCTCCTCTGCGACCTCCACGTCCACTCCGCCAACCCCCTCTCCCACCGACACCTCCGCGCCCCGCTCTGCGGTCGGGGCTGCCGCAGCGACCCCGCCTCCTCCGCCTCCTCCTCCTCCTCCATCACGCCTCAGACAGCGGCCATCCACTGCCCCGACTGCGGCCTCTCCCTCTGCCGCGCGTGCGAAAGGGGGTGCCCCGGCCCCGGCCTGGGCCACCGACGCACCCGTCCCGTCATCCCCTACTCCGGGTGCCCGTCCATCGCGGAGCTTTCGGCCGTGCTCGATTCAGGGGCCACCGCGACTGCGATGACTCCCATCAATGAGAATCGCGTGAGCACTTGTTGGGAGGACCCGTGGGTGGCCGCCGCCGCCACGGCTTCAGCCAGCTCTTGTTTCGCCAACGGTGTCGGAACGGGAGTGCCCGGGATTGCTGGGGAGCAATCCAATCTTGATATGGTAACTATACCATTGTAATTTGAACATATTCGAGTTATTGCATGGCATGATTATAAGTGAATGAGAGTAAATTTCATTTGCTTTGCTTTCTTCGTTACATGGCATAATACGGACGCGGCACATGTTTTGGCGTACAGATTTTTGGAGCAATCCAGTCTTGATATGGTAATCGATCACCTGTATATATATTGCTACTGTGTCTGTATAATTTGAAGGTAGTTGAGTGAAAATGGATTTGGGTGTTCAAATCTCCAGTTTAGTTGTAATTCTTAAGCAAATGATTCCGTTCTCTGCCTATAGAGTATTTGTATCACTCAGCGTCTATGTTCCACACGTACACGCACACAAACATGACACAATACGGAAACGACACATGCTTTGGGGTGTCCTAGTGTATCTTGTACTGTGCATGTCGTGTCTACGGCGTTTCCTAGCGTATCATTAGTCGGAATACATTACACACAACCTTGACAACTATATGCAGTCAGGGACATCTTTTTGTGCAGACTAATTATAACAATGTGCCCCCCCTGTTTACCACCCAAAATATTAAAGATACTTTCAAAAGTTATCTTCCTTTAATTCTTAAAATTATGAGGAGGGGTTATTATCAAGGCAAGAATTTATCATCTTTTAATATTTGAATTATCATAGTTGTTCCGTATATTGATTTGAATTTGACCCCCTGGCAAATTTGATCTGCATTTTTTTTCTGATTGAGCTATCCTTTCTGGTGAGGTATTGTGCAGCTCAGTTATCCTCCTTTCAAGGATATAGGAATAGGCGACGGCGATGAGGCTTGTGAAGGCTTCAACAGTACTACGAGCGAAGACGGTTTCAACATGGACAACATCGACGAAATACTAGGATGCAAACACCCTTTCCAAGATGATGGACTAAATGGCTTGTTTATGGAGAAGCACTTCTCTGCTGCGGATTCAAATGGCCACATAGAAAATGCTGTAGAGGTTCTCTCTCATTCTTACTGCTCACTCTTTTGATTCATGATCTTCTGATCAACTGTTAACACTTGCAAGTCATCTTCTTCCACAGGCATCGACTTCATTTCAAAATAACTGCAATATGCCACTCCCATCATATTGTATATTTGGCTCACTCGGTGGGCTACACGCTGTAAATAGCAGCATGGATCAGTTATTGCAGAACCTAAATGGCAATATAAACAACATAAACTTTCCTACTGCAAGTGTCTGTCCATCGAACCTGACTGCGGAGAGTAGCGCTGATGATTACCAAGATTGTGTAGCATCACCTGTGCTCCTCGCTAGTGAATCACCATGGGACTCGAATCTCGTGACTAACCGTCCCGAAGCTAGGAAAGAAGCAAAGATGAGATACAACGAGAAAAAGAAGAGCAGATTGTAAGTCCTTCCAACTTTTACTTGTCGATAATTCTTAATGTTCATGTTTCTTCTAGTATATATGCTGATCATAATGTGACAGAATCATGGATTTTTAGTTGTTGCAAATCTCAGTTAGACTGATACCCTTGTTTCTGCTTCTAACTAAACAATTAGTCATTTTGCCCATAGTTTGCGGTATCGGTCGATACCGATCCGATACAATCGATACAGTTTGGCATGTCCCGGTCCGATACCGACCGATATCGATACTGACCGATACCGATACTAATCGATACCGACATTTGGGATCTCTTTTTCAGTCATTTCGGCAAAGAAAACTGAACGAAAAAGACGAATCAACAAGGGTGTAAAAGCATATAAAGAAGAAAGTTTGTCTATCGCAAGTAAACCAAGAGACAAAGGTGCCCACTATTTCATTCAATTTCAAATGGTGACTATTTCATTCAATTTCAATATTTAAAGTTATGCCTAATATATAAAATAATTTTTTTTCTAAAATTTTAATAATTATTTTCTTTCCAATACCATAAAATGCAATATTTTGATCCGAAACCGCTGATACTGTCGATACCTCCGATCTTGATGCTCATAGGAAGTGTCCGATACTTATTTCGATATTGATACTGCGAACCTTGATTTTGCCATTTTGGCTGAGTAGGAATTTCAGTTCACCATGCTAATGAAGAGTGTTACCAAGAACCTTTAGTTATACTCTTCTTTACATGCTGCAAATGATATGATTACACTTGTTCTTAACAAATTCTGATGGTATGGTGATTTACAACAATTGTTCCATTGTCTTCCTATGTGGGTTACAACTTTCTTATATAGTTGTAGCCTCGACATAATGACATCATCTATGCTACTTGATAAGGTCACCTACTAAGCACGGTAAAATGGTATCAATATCAATATGGTGTTTGTAGGTGTTCCGTGTCATATGTAATTAACATACGGGACTACATATGCACTTATTTGAAAATATACGTATTCTATATCAATATCGTCCGTATCCGTGTTCATATTTGTGCTACCTTCATCTCAGTATGTCGCTCCTACTCTCACCTATGTTGCTGGCGTGCTATCCAATTCCTCGTGTCTAGAAAAAGTTTCACATACAAATAGCATAATAGGATCAACTTGTCTTATTGCCAAACTCATGAATCAGTCTACTGCTAATTGCCAGTACTTCTGGTCCATACTATTCCCACTTAGTAATAGTACTATTTAATATAATATTATATTATGATTGTGCTACAAATGGATTGTAATTCTATATCCGCCATTGTTTGTATGATCAAATCCCAGAGAATATGTATAATAATTAAGTCTTTTTCGATCTGCCCTTAATATTTCAGATTTTGATCATTGGTTATATAGTAACACATGCAAGTTATGCTAGAATTCTGATAATTTAATTTATGATAGTTAGGCTTGATCCTTTTTTACTGAATTGGAGATCCACGTGGATTTCTAGGTTTGGCAAACAAATTAGGTATGCTTCACGTAAAGCCCGAGCCGATACTCGTAAGCGAGTTAGAGGCAGGTTCGTAAAGGCTGGCGAGACCTATGACTATGATCCGCTTGTAGCAAGAAGCAGCTAAATAACTTGCAAGATGTCACTGTGCCTTCGTGAAGCATAAGTTTTGGCTCAGGTATCATCAAAACTCTGAACCACTCTAACCTTCTTATTTTTTGTATCACAATGATCAGTACTTATTGAAGGTTCACATGCACTAAACATTTATTTTATTTTGCAGAACGATGAGTAGAAGGCCTTTCGAGCAACCTTCTTGTGATTATTATTTGTTCATAGTCAGAAGATCATTCTTAATTTTGGAATTTCTTGCAGACAGGATTCTGACGATCGAAATCATAATTCTTAGATATAATTCTTCTATATGTTTATATCATTCTTTGAACTCATTAAGAGTTCCGATACATCTGGCTATGGAGATGCTGCAGCCAATTTTGAATAAAGCAACTGTAATTAAACAATTTCAAATCTGTTCCTAATAAAATTACTATCTACTCTTCTATCTTTCTCTAGTGTGTGAAGAATGGGATTCTCTCTCTGGAAAAAGCAATATTATAAGCATGGGCAAAAATCATCTCATAATGCTCGGATGCTATGCTATTTGAAGAAGGAAAGCTTTATTCTTTGTCTATCTATTTTTCTTCAAATTGCTAAAACATGGCCAACACTACTACTCATTTCTCTGCCACATTTACACCATTTCCAATGTATTTTTTAAGGACTAAACGCTGCCAATGATAATTAAAAGTACAAAAACATAGCTCTTGAGATATAAGTTTTTAAATTTAAAGTAACTAACGTCTGTTAATAAAAGACTTAAGTTATGATAAACATTAAAGTAGACTAGCTAAACATCGAACATCTCTAAAGGATGACATTAATGAAGTTTTTAAATTGGTGTGAACCTTGTAAGGACAACGATTTCTCGGAGCTTATAGTAATTGGTTTTTGTCATTTATACTACAGGCTACTTTAGGTTCACCAACGATATCGGAAATTAATTTTCAAAATTTTCGAGCAATGTAGTCATTAAAGTGTACAAAGCATCTTGTACATGATTATTATTTTCAATTTTAACAGCATTAAAAATTGTTGTCCTTTGTTTATTTGTCAGACAATGATCCCATCAGTCTTTTAAAGTGTCTGTAAAACTACAAGTAATAAAATTAGCTATTCCTTTATCGTCATTGCCATTGGCTTTGCACGGGACACTACTCAAATAAATGTTTTACAAAAAGAAAAATTAAAGAAATAGAAGATGAAGAATTAAGGAAGACCCTTTAGTTACAAAATAATGATAAATTATGAATACGAATCAAGTTCATCTGATGATGAGTCTGATTCATAAATTGATGAATGTGGCACGAATTGTCAATACAAAGCCTGTATGGCCATGGGGAATGATGCCTATGGATAACAAAATGAATTTTGGTGCTAATAGACCAAATAATTCTAGTGGATCCTCTCACATTGGAGCATCTCCCAAAATAAAGGAAAAGACACTGAATTTGCTAATAGCAATCATTCATACAAAGAAGTAATATATATATATATATATATATATATATATATATATATATATATATATATATACTAGTAAATTTACGTACATTGTACGTAAAATAAATTATTTTTTCTGATATTAATATAAAATTATTTAAATATTTAAATTAAGATTTATTATATATATTTTTATATTTTTATTATAATTTGTTATGTATTTGATTATATTTTAATTATAATTAGTTATGGATATATTTCTACTTTTTATAAAGAGTCTTAAAAACGGTTAAGTACGTAATATTAACTAATTATAAACAAATATCCTTCTAACTCATGTGGTTAAGATATAAGGTATTCTTCCTAGTTGGTTAAGTTTGAATTCTTGTAGTGTTATTTATAACAAATTTAAATTTTTTAATTTTTTTTACTTAATTTTTTTTTATAAAATAATTAATTGATGATATACATACGGCTTAGATGACTCACTTTTGAGCCGTTTTAAAGCCTTATTATATTGTGGAAGATAATTATAATCAAACATACCTTCTAGCTCATGTGGTTAAGGTAGGATACATTCTTCTTTGTTGGTCAGGTTCAATTCCCCCATGATTTTATTTATAACAAATTAATTTTTTTCAAACAATTTTTTTTACGTAATATTAATTTTTTAAATAAATGGTTGAGTATTTAAAAATGGCTTAAATGGGTCACTTTTGAGCCTATGAGTCGGAGTAAAGATTATGGAAGATAGAAGATAACTATAATCAAACACCTCTTCTAGCTAATGTCGTTAAGGTCAAAAACTATGTCACGTCCCAGTCCCAAAATACGTAGGAGCAGGGTACGTGACAATGGCCAGCTACGTATTCCACTAGACTCTTATCCGACTTGAATACGTATAAGCTGTAATATAATGGTCACTATCTAGATAACACAGTGGTGGTTGCAGCAACCACAACAACAACAACAAATATAGCAGCAGCAACAACAGCACAATAACGTAGCAGCAGCAGCTATCCTAGCAGCAGCAGCAGTAGCAGTAGCATACACAGTAGCAGCAGCAATGACAATGGTGGCGGGTTGCTAATGGTGGTAGTTTGTAGTCGTGTAGGTGATGTTGGTGGTGATCGTGAAGGTGATGGTGGTGGTGATGGTTTGTGGTGATGGTTTTGGTTGAAGGATGAGGGTGGACGGGTTGAGGAGTGAAAGGAGGATGGTGATGGTAGTGCTGATATTGGTTAAGAAAAAGAGGAGTGAGGAGGAAGGAGAGGTTGGGGCTATCATTGATGGTGGTAAAGGTGGTGGTCGTGGATATGATGGTGGTGGTGGTTGTCGTTGGTGGTGGTGAAGGTGGTGACTGTAATAAAGAGCGAGTGGAGGTGAAGGAGAGGATGGGTGGTGATGATCATGAGGGTGGTGGAGGTGATCGTGAGGGTGGTGGTGATGATGGTGGTGGTGGTCGTGGAGATGATGGTGGTGGTTGTGGCTGTCGTGAAGATGATGGTGGTGGTGGTTGTCATGAAGATGATGGTGGTGGTGGTGGCTCTCGTGAGGGTGGTGGTGATGGAGAGGGGTCGTGTAGAAGGAGAAGAATGGTGATGGTGAGGGTGGTAGTTTATGAAGGAGGAGAGGAAGGAGGTGTAATAAATGATGAGAGGGAGATAATATACATTTAATGAAGGAGAGTAAGAGGAGCTTGGGGATTAGGGCCGGCTAGGTTTTCTATGGGATATGTGTGTGGGGTGTTGTCATGAAGGAATTAGTGGTGGGAGATGATGGGAATTTGAATGGAGGGTTATGATATAAAGGGAATGGATAGTGATGCATAGTACCATACAAAAGGAGAAGGGGAGTTGTATGACCGGTCAAGCCTCACCAAAATAGGTTTTCTTTATTTTTTTCAACCAATAGGAGGTGTACACCTACCTAATCATTTATACAAATGTCCCTATTAGTTTAGGATTTGCACAAAGAAAGAAAAATTGGATTGGATGTGGAAAAAAGCCATGTTTGGTGTGTTGTTATAGGAAAATTGGTGTGTGGTATTTTGTATGAGCCATAAGGGGGTGTGGGTGTGGGTTTGGATTGGTGTTAGGTCTAGTTTTTGGTTAGGTTGAGTCGATTGCTTCAAATTAAATAGGAATTGTGTCATAAGTGTTCTTTAATAAATTGGAAGTGTATGGGATCTCAATTGGGAGTGACACAAGTATCACAGATATAGTAGACTTGGAATAGATTATCATCATATATTGTGTTGCACGAAACAGATCGAAGTTGTGTCTCCAATTTTGATTGGAACGGACATATGTGCAAAGTTTAGGTTAAAATCTAGATATTGGGTGACGAATTTTGTGCGATTAAAATAAAACACAAGAGAGTGTAACTATGATCAACATAAATCTCAGGATTGAAGATTGACTTGTTTAGGTCAAGGATGTAAATTTTGTTGGGAGACAAAAGCTAGTGTAGTGCTCTAAATATTTAAACAACGGTAAAGTGTAACAATTGAATCAAAAATCACAGTAGTGAATTATAACTCCAAGAATTATTCCAAAATAATTTTAAATAAATTCCTAAACCTAGATTTTGGTCAGGGGGACTTCGAAATAATTTTATTTTGGATTGAGCCTGATTTGGTGGCCCATATAAATAATTATTTGCTAACCAAAAACAAACAAAACTTGCCTGATTTTATAATTCACTCTTTCCTCGAATTAGGACACATTTTTTTTCCATCTTCTTCTTTCCTATATATTCTTAAAAACATTCAAACAAGAATAAAAATGACACTCCAACATATGAAACACATCTATCTACTTAAACAATCTAATGTGTGAATTTTGAATTTTTGTCATATCTTTGCTGGGAATTTTTTAACAAAGACTTCAGAGAAGTAATTTTACATAAGATATAATTGCTAGTAAGAGCATCATTAGTAGTTGGGACTCTCCAATATAATTTGAGGTCCAAATTTTTAAAAAAAAGGTAAATGTAGAATGAGTTGGATTTGTATGAGAATAGTAGGAAATGATAAATTGGGCTTCGGTCCCAAAGATTGTGTGGTAAAAATTGATGCAAAAAAATAATAATATTAAATCTAGAATATAGAAAGTTGGACTCCAAATTGGGACTTACTATTCTACAAAATGGGTTTCTACAATCTAGAATTTAGAAATTGGGAGACCCAACCTATAGCTCCCATGGGTGGGATGAAACCCAAAATCTAGAAATTGGAACTAGGGATGAAACTTATTATTCTATAAAATAAAGTCCTATATTTTAAATATAGAATCTAGAATGTGGAATGGGCCTTACTAATGATGCTCTAAGATATAACAAATTGATTCTGAAACAATTTCCAAACAAAGTCATGCAATTTTCAAACATAGCCATTCATCTCTACTATTATAATGCGGCTTCTAGACGGCTCAAAAGTGAGTCGTCTAAGCCGTAAGTCCACTCAATAATTAAGAAATTCGAAAAAAATTCTAACTACATGTTTTTCTTACGTAGAAATATCTTTAAATTATTATAATTACCTAAACATATATTCAAATGTATATAAAGATTTATATAACAAATCTAAATAAAAATATATTCAATATTCAAAATATATTTAAACTATATATATATATATATATATATATATATATATATATATATATATATATATATATATATTTTAATCTAAATATATTAAAATTAAATTTAAACTAATTCTCTACCATCATAATGCGGCTTCTAGACGGCTAAAAAATGAGCCTTCTAAGCCGTAAGTAAATACTCAACCACTCAATAATTAAAAATTTCTAAAAAAATTCTAACAACACGTGTACGTATTTTCCTTACGTAGAAACATCTTAAAATTATTATAATTACCTAAACATATATTCAAATATATATAAAGATATATATAATAAATTAAAATAAAAATATATTCAATATTCAAAATATATATAACAGATCCTCCCCCAGCTCTGATCGTACTCTGCTGCCGGCCCCCTTCAATGCTGCCTATAACTTCCGCCACGTAGTGATCGTCTTCTCCTCCTCCCCCTCCGTGGACCACCTCCACAAGGTCGCCAAGCCCACCCGGCCCGACCCGCTTCAAGAAGTCGGCGGCCCATCGTGCCGCCAAGCCCACCCGACCCGACCCGCTTCAAGATCTCCAGTTCCGAAGAGCGAAGAGATACGATGACTCGTCCGAGAATGAGTCGGAGGAGATGAAGGCCGAGGGCTTCCACGTGAGCCAGGAGGAGCCCACCGGTCGACGGGAGGAGAGCCAGTTGAAGCTGGAGCTGACACTGGGGTTTGAGCCGGCGAGAACGGTAGCTCGGGCGAAGCCCGAGCCAAGGAGGGTCGAGATGGACCATTAGGATGATGACACGTGTGAGGTGGATCTCGGGTTGGAGCTTAGAAACTGAGTTTATATATATATATATATATATATATATATATATATATATATATATAACAATTTTGAATCTAAATATATTCAAATCAAATTTATACTATTTTAATATAATTTATATTTTTATTAAAATATTCAATAATATCAATGTATTTTATAAATCTAAATTTACAAATATTTTCAATATTCAAAATATATTTACACTAATTTTTTATAACTAAACTTATATATATATATATATATATATATATATATATATATATATATATATATATATGTCACGTCCCGATCTCCCGTCAGAATCGGCCGACCCCGCTAGGCGCGAATCACCGCGCCAACGCTTCCGCGGGACGTACGTTTCCATCGGGACGCGATGCCGCGCGAGCCTGGAGTTGCGCCCGCGCGAGGCAAATACCGAAAGGCCGTTGATAACTAGTTCACAGAGTCGTCATAGCGGAAACATAAAATGAACACAAGTATTGAATCCAAATCAAGCTCTTTATTGATATGAAGTAAAGATTACAAGCGGCGCTAGGCCGAGATTGTAGTGCCTCAAATCCCGATCCGACCGGGACGAGCACTATGTAATTGGGCTTGTGGCTAGTCCGTCTGAGTCGTAACTTAGATCTCGGCATCTTCTTGCCACGGACGAAATGCGATGATCCTTTCCAACTCATGGAAAGGCCTCTATTGAAACGAGTCCAATAGTTTTCGTGTTTTGGTTGCTTGGTTTTCTTGATTGCCGCTTTGGGATTTTGATTTGGTGTTGCTTTCGATTTGCTTGGTTTTCGCTGCTGGTTTTATCGTTTGGAGCTTGGATTTTGGTGAGTTTGGCAAAGAAGGATAGGCAAGAATTTTAACTCGGTGCTTGTGCTGTTGCAGGTCCGCGTAAATGACGTTTGATCGTCGCTGTAGAAGCATAAAAAATACGCTGTAGAGTTATACGCAGTATTTCAGTGCTAGGCGGCGTAAAACATGACTTCAGAGCCATCGGCGTACAGTAGAGCTTCATCGCTAGTACATCATAAAATATAGCTCCAGAGTCAACCCGCGTAACGCAGTATTTCTAGACTGCTTCAGCGTATAAAGGTTGCTACTTCGCCTTTATGGCGTAAAACCCATCTGCTTTTAATGCAGCGGGAAGTTATACGAGGATCGCTTCGTATCCCTCGAACGAGCTGTACGAGGAACACTTCGAATTCTGCAGATGAACCCGTCAGACAGTACAATAAACCTGACTCCTGACAAAGGGTACAACACGATGATCAAGACGACGACTGTAATGATAATTCGACACAGAACTCCAGACCGTCGTTTAGTGACATTTCCTTGATACAAATTGCTTTTACGCATTCAAGGGAATACGATGCCTAGTTTTATATATGCAGATATGAGCTTTTACGCTCAGCAGAAGATAAAACAAATTGCCACGTCAAAAGCTTCTCTTCGTACAGAGCTCGAGGCACGTCTCTGCATTTAATGCGCAGAAGGGGGGCAGATCTCTGCATTTAATGCACGAGATTTGGTTCTACTTCCAAAGACTGGGTGAGCCATGATTATGGCTAATATGTCCACATCATCACCTTTGCATATTACGCCATCAGGTTATTTCCAGCTATAGGAGCACGATGTATGCTATCTCCTTGAAATACGCCACCTGGCTATTTTTAACTATAGGAGTACGCCGTATGCTATCTCCTCGAAATACGCCAACTCAGGCTATATTTGCAAAGGTATGTGAACAGGCTATCTGGTCCAGAATGCGCTCAAGACCTCAGTCAAAGAAGGATAATTAGCTATCTTTACGCTAGCTACCTATCCATGCAGCATCAAGCTTCTACGCTTACTTGGCTTCTACGCCTACCTAGCTTCTACGCCAGTTTAACAACTATTTGGCTTCTACGCCATGGTGACAGTCATTGGCTTATACGCCAACCTTTTCTACGCGAGGGGTAGTTACCTACGTGGCTTGCATGTCGTGATCTTCGCAGCAGTTATACGCGTTACCTCATAATAGGACACGCGTCACACGCTTATTCAGAAGATCATTTATACGTGGGTGGCAATTATTCTAACCGCAGCGTAAAAAGTGCCACACTCTCCACTGTCCGGCTTCTACGCTGACTGGACGGTTACTGTCACTAAAACCCTATAAATAGAGACCTCTATTGACAGAGGTCCGGGGTCGAAGGGTCGAAGATTTGGAGCTGGAGAACTTAAGGTCGGAAATTGATTTTCTTTGAGAGAGAAGAATCCAGAGCATAGACAGAGAGTAGTGATCGACGATTTTGACATCAAGCATCTACTCCCCTTTGCAATCTTTGAAGCTTCTTCTTCTTCTACAGCACTTCTTCATCATCGTGTGGTCCAAGGGACAAAGTGATCGACCGCAGATCAGACTCATATAGCAATATTTACCCAGATTAAATTTTGTACTTAACATCCTCGTATAGGATTAATAGTACTTCTTGTTTGTAAACCTAAGAAAGGGTTTCGTATAAACCTATTTTTATTTCTTTCGTTTATTATCAAACACAAGATGGCGACTTTGCTGGGGACCACTTTCTCATCTGACGAGAAAGCAATTGCTCAACACGATGCAGTATCAGTAGGATCAATGAAGAAGACCTTGGTCGTCCAGTTCGACCAATCCGCCTACGAAGATATGCTTCGAGCAGGGGGTAGCTCTCACTCTCTCTCTGTCCAAGACAACAGAAAATTGCGTAAGGTCTGGATACCCCGGACATCCCCTACCATTTCTGCCGACTCTCTGGCTTCTCCGACCAACAAGGTTGTAGCTTCACAACCTCTGCGCCTCGTACGTAAAACCCTGTCTTCCGTCTGTGACGTGGCAGACAATACTTTTGGCAATGCCTCAGTGCTAGTCCAGAAGTCTACTCCGCGCTCTGCACGTAAAACTCTGTCTCCCATCTGTGACGTGGCAGATAAAATTCCTGATAATGCCTCAGTGCCAATTCAAAAATTCCCAACGCGCTCTGCGCGTAAAAATGCATCTGCCCTCCGTGGAAAAACAGATGGTCCCTGCAATCTACGCAAGGGAAAATAAGTGGCAGACTTCTCAACCTCTCGGCCTTTACGCCAGCAACAAAAGAATCTGTCCGCTCTCCAGATTACGCAAAATACTGATGGCTGTTTGAGGACTTCTCATATTTTACGCCAACCTGAGCAAAATTCCAAATTACGCCAGGAGAAGCCCATCGGCATAAAGAAAGTCCAGGCTATGGATAGATTCGCTCCTTATGGATCAGCTGGTACTCACATTACTGGACTGCTATATACATATGGCGGTGAGAGAGTAGGGGTTCCCAATATCCGTATTCCAACTGATCTAAACAGGAGGAACAAGTCTTCTTCTTCTTCTATTAATCCTCCTGACTTGCGTGAATATCTGATCCAGAAGCGCAAAGATAGAGGATCTTCCAACATATCTATTATGCCTCCTAGGGAGCACTGTTGTAATAGTCACAAAGTTGTAGTTAATTATTGATGTTCTAAAGCAAAATGGTCTATTTTTGGCCGGTTGAACTACTCTTTGCCTTTACAGGAAGAAGAGCCTACATATGCATCAGCGAACATGGCTTCACACATTCCTAGAGGAAGGTCAAATTTAAGACGTCATCCCTCTAGAACTCTGAGCCAAAGAAGATTCAATAGACTCCTTGAGAACATTGAAGATGGGGTGTTCCAAAATACCCGTTCGAGGTCACGACAAACGGCTTCGTATTCTTCTGATTCTGAAACTGGGGGTCGCCAGTTTCCCGAATCAGATACTGAAAGTATAGAGTCATTTTCTACAGAGACCTATACTAGCCCTTCAATAACATCCAGAGAAATGAGAGTCTATGCCATTGAAGATGAACGTGAAAAGGTGTAAACCCCCTGATTTTTCAGTAATTTTAAATGGATTTTTAACAATTTTTTTGAAATGTTTTGTAATTAAAAACTAAGGTATTTGTAATTAAAGGATTTTTAGATGATATTAATTAATATTAAAATATTATGAAAATAATATTTTCTGGTGTAAAATGAAAAACTAGACATAGGGTAATTGTTTGGAAATTTATTGGACCCCGGAAGCATTTTTAAATACCTAAAAACCAAGTTATAATTAAACCAAAATAAACCTAGAATTAAACCCGGTTCAATTGAACCAAAACAACCCGAACCAACCTAGACTGGTTTAGCTAAACCAAGCCCTGCGGGTCGGATTCGGGTCTAACCCGCGACTCGAAACCCGCATACCCAAACCCGCTTCATGTTCTAGCGGATTGGGTCGGATCCCTTCTGCCCGACCCGACCCGACCCGGCCCGCCAACGAAACCCCTCTCCTTTCCCAGTCGCTCAGCCCCGCACCCGCCGCCGCTCCGGCTTCCTACAACCATCGCGCCGCTCTGGCACCCTGCGCCGGTCCACCTCCTCTCCGTAACGCCCCAGCACCTCCTCCTCTCCTCTCCCCGCACCGGCCGCCTCTCCCTCTCCCTCCTCCCCTTTATAAAACCCGCCCCCGCCTCCGTCTCTGTTGCCTCCGCCCTGCTTCTCTGGCTGCCCCAGCCAGTCGCCTCGCCGCAGCCACCTCCGCCCTGAACCTTAGCCTCCAGCCCTCTCCCCGCAGCACCCTCGCAGCGCCCGGCCACCCCGACCTCGGTCTCCCCTCCTCCACGTCGAGCCCTAGCCGACGCAGCTCCGCCCAGCCGCCCCGACTCCGACCTGCAGCTCTGCCCAGCCGCCCCGACTCTGACCTGCAACTCAGCCCCCAGCGCTGCCCTAGCCACGACGAGTCTCCGCTGAACCAATCCCCGGACACAGCACCCGGACACGGCAGACTCGAACCAGGACACAGCACAGTGACCCGGACACGAGAAATTATCGTTCTGCGTAGCCCTGTTCAGGTAACCCGTTCTCTCTCCTCGTTGCTCTGTTTTCTATTCCGTCTATTGTGACGCGAACCCTGAGTGACCCTCTCGATGTCCGTGCAACCCGCTCGGTGCATCGCGTCCTGTGGCGATCACGAACGGCGATCCAAAAACAGGAAAACCAACACCCCATTTTCCCCTGGAACTGAGTACGCCCCGCCAAACGGGACGACTTGGTCGCGTGCGGTCTTTACTAAAACGTGCGCGCCGTTGATACGGACGTGCAAGATTTCGCAGAAGTTGATTCGGATGTGCGTGCACACCGAAATCAACGCGTATCCGTCGACAACGCCCCGTATTCGTCTATTCTGGATCTCGCTGTAACTTAGTGTACACACGTCGGATCGAAACGAAACTTATGCCATCGGACTCGTAGCAATACGCTGGTCCTGTGACCCAAGTTTGGTTCAATTCTGAGAACGTTGACAAAATTGCGTATTGCGAGCCCCACGGCTCCACTTGACGGGCGATTTTGTGATTGGTTCATCGGAATCCAATTCTGGAAGTTCTGTTGGGTTCGTATCATCGTTCCTGACTTATTGACACTAAGTTTGATAGATTTGGAGACCTTTGTTCCTGACACTTTTTTGGTGCAAAGCGGCCCACATTGGACTCAAGGACAGACATTTCTAGCTATTTGATATTTTCTGGATCTGATGGTGATATTTATTTCAGCAACCGGAGGAGTCTCTGTAATTCCCACTGAAGTCAGAGCTACAGTTGGAGCCAGAACCCCAGGCAAGTGTACCTTGCCAAATCCTGCAGTTTTTGTTACATATTCTTTGACCTATTTATACATTGTTGTACATGCTTGACCTAGGACCGTGTGACTTTACTTAGCGTCCGATTATAGTCGGGTGGCAACACCGTACGTGGAGTTGTGTAACGTCACATAGAGATGGATATCGTGACCCTTTGTATTCTCGTACTTGCATTATCAAGTACGTTATACCCAGGACACCTGACACTATTCATGTGAACGAATCTTCCTGAAATATTCAAGGTGATTATGTGTAGGTTGCAGGATTTATGACATAGACATTATGTTCTTAGATCTTATTATGACTTGCTGCATTAGTTTTGATCATGCGTGGCATGGACATGAGACGTTGTGGACATGAGACGTATGATTACATTGGGTGGGGAGAGACACACAGGATACAGGCTGATTATATATATATAACCCTTATTAATACGGTGCTCAAGACTCTAAACCCGAGCTTGGTCCATTACGTGATATCACTGCTACTGGCTTCCCGACACAGAGCTTGTAGTGGTTTCAGCCTGAGTTTTAGTGATGCTCTCAACTTGCATATCACTTAGCTGGTTATATAGTTTACCCTATTGTTTTACTTATTTATGCACTGCATTTTACTTTGGCATGAGTTATTTTGTACCTTGCAGTGTCCCCTGAGGACCTGGATCCGGATTATGTCCCCAGGATTAGCAGAGGAGATCCACTCTGAGGTTTACAGGACAGAGGCATTAGCAGGAGCAGAAGCAGGATCAGGTGCATATAGTGAAGCAGAACCAAGAACCAAGGACTAGGTGATTGCCATAGATTTTCCTGAGTATATATTTCTTCTATACTCAGTTTGTGTTGTTATTTACATTCTTATTTAATGAACAATTGTATCAGACTTAATTATCGGGTTGTTCCCCGATTTAATTACTTGTGACTTGATGTTGATGTTTATATTCCTTTTATTGATATTGATATATTCATTCTATGGATGAGATTAGTAGACCCTGACTATTATTTTACAGCTTAAGTATGCCCCGATGGATCCATTAAATTGGGTTTGTCCATCGGTGTGTGCTGCTGGCCATTGCCACTTGTTTGGTCCCTAGATATTTTGGGACTGGGGCGTGACAAAAGGCTTCCTCATCGGGAATTACTGAGCAACGCATCGCTGTATTGGAAACATCTCTGAAAGAGATATAGTCCATGATGGAGAATATGTACCAGATGATGCTGACTCAACACACAGCTGCTGTAGCTCAAACATCGGTCCCTCTGACTCAGATACATGTGGGGTTGGACTTACCACCATCTAATGCAAATCAGGAGCCTACTCTAGATCAGGAGTCAGCAGCTCTTTCACTTCCTAATTCGGAGAATGTATTGCCTCATGTAGGAGTTACAATACCACCGATCTCTCGTCACTCTGCGGTCCCTCTTTCGGCTGAAGATCCGATGCAGGTAGTGTGGGAATTGAAAGGCCAATTTGATGCCTTAAAACATAAGGATCAACTCAAGAAATTAGGAATCAACCAGCCTTACCCAGCTATTTGGGATGAGGTCCCTTTCCCTCCTAAATATAAACCACAGACTATGGCTTTGTTTGAGAGAAAGACATCACCGAGCCAGTACATGAACTACTTCAGTATGATGACGGTGTTATTGCAAGGGAATGACGCCCTTCTCACTCGAGTGTTCATAGGCTGTCTCTCGGGAGTGGCTTATCAGTGGTACCGTAGTCTTGCAGACAACTGCATTACTTCTTTGAAGATTTTAAGACACTGTTCTTCGCGCGATTCTATGAAGGGGGGATGGACATGTCTATGTCCTCTCTCATTGAAGTAAAGCAGAAGGAGAAAGAGAACGTTCGCACTTTCATCGAACGTTTTTGTCAAGCCACTTTGCAAATGCCTTCCGGAGTTCCAGACTCGGCATTGGTGGATATTTTCCGGAAGAATCTTCTTCCAGTGATCTCGGTGTTCACAGGACCATATCAGTTCCATGATTGGCCCTCGTTCATCATCTCAGCGGTAGCCGCTAAAGACAACAGTCGGAAGGCGCGTGATAATGGAATTATGATATCTACCTCTGATAGAGGCAATAAGTCTCTTCCAACAGCGACCATCCTCGTGGTTCCAAAGAAAAAGAAGCTCTGGCGATCAATACGTCCAGGCAAAAGACTGCGGCAACCACACAAACAAAACCTGGGACTTCCAGGCCCATTGAGGTATATCTTTTGACGACGACGATATTCCGAGCATATTCGAGTGTCTTGTCAAAAGCGGCAAGATTACCCTCCCTGAGGTGAAGCGGCCTAATGAAGTCGGCAGTACCAATAATCCCAAGTACTGTATTTTCCATAGGTACATACATCACCCCACAAAGGCGTATTATGTACTAAAGAGGAAAATCCAGGAGTTGATCGATGCTAAGGCCATCACTCTGCGCAACAGCGAGAAGACGGTCACAGCCAACATGATCTCTCTTCAATTTGGCAATCTGCCTCCTCAAGAAGTTCCGGATGGTATTGTACCCATTTCCCGGACAACGATAAACATTGTTAATCTCCCTCTAGCCAGGGGTCAAAATCATGACCTGGTACCCCTAACTACCCAGCGCGGCGAGATTATATGGGTTCATCCAGATCTGGTGTCAGAGATCGAGGAAGAGACTCAAGCTGCTAAGGCTAAGTCCAGAAAGAACTCGAAGCATAAACCATGTCATATGGTTGCTATATCCTTGAAATCAGAAGAAGAGGTATTGGCTACTGGAACCCGTTCAGGGAAAGCCTACCTCAAAGACTATGGAGGAAGTCAGGAAGATGCATTGGCAGACGCTTCAGCTGCCAAGCCTTCAGAACCTGAATCAGTCGTACCAGAGGCAGGTCCTTCTAGACCAACTTCGGCGGACAAGGGCAAGCAAAAAGAAGTGCGCTTTGATAAACCTTTGAAGAACATTCAAAACAAAGGTTTGGAGAAGCCATACAACTTCGACATCCTGGCCCAATTGGCTAATACACCAGCCAGATTGTCCATATTTGAACTACTCAGGCTTTCTAAAGACACCTGTCAAGCCCTGAGTGAGGCGTTAATGCAGGCGGATGTATACTTGACCCAGCTCAAGTCCCCTGATGAAGAACCTGTGGCATGTCCTCAATGCCATAGTGTGATGGAGGTGGTCCCGAATATCATTTTCACTCAAGATGACATGCCATTGAAAAATAACAAGCATGACAGACCCCTCTATTACACCGGATACGTCGGTTCCATGGAGGTTGACCGGATTCACATAGATCCGGGATTATCGATCAGTATCATTCCTCATAGTCTGCTCAGACCACTGAGGATTCCTACAAGCGATGTAAACCCTCTGATTTTCAAGAAATTTTTAATTTGGAATTTTCCACAATTTTTTGGAATTTTTTGAGATTTTTCTCTAATTAAACTAAGGTGTTTTAATTATTAAATGATTTTTAAATGATATTAGATAATATTAAAATATTATAAAAATAATATTTTATGGTATAAAATAAAAAATTAGACATAGGATAATTTTTCGGAAATTTATTGGACCCCGGAATCATTTTAAAAGCCCTAAAAACTAATTATTTAATTAAACCAAAATAAACCGGGTTTATTTGAAATAAACCAAACCAAACCAATAGCTGAACCAAACCGGTTTAACTAAACCCAAAATCCTTATTGGGTCAGATCCGGGCCCAAAACCCAGACCCGACCCGCTTGGACCCGACCCGTATTCTATTATTGGATCGGGCCGGATCCACTAGCCAGACCCGACCCATCCGCCCGAACCCGCTAGCCTCATCTTCCCAAACCGCCCGAACCCGACTCCTCACCTCCCGCCGCCGCTTCGGCTTCCTGCAACCGCCGCCGCCGCCCATCTCGAATCCCCGACCCTCCGCCTCCTCTCCCCGCAACGGCCACCGCCCATCTCCCTCTCCTCCTCCCTATAAAAAGCCCCTACTTACCTTCTTCCCCTCCCCAGCCGGAACCCTAGCACCCTCTCCGCCTTGCCGCAGCGCCGCCCCGACGCTCACCTCCCCTCTCCGTCTCCCTCCTCCGGCTGTCTCCTCCGCCGACGAACCCTCTCCCCGGACCTCCACAGCCCCGGCCGCTCGAACCGAGAGCCATCGACCCCGCCCGCTCGAACTCCGGCCGACCCGAGCCCATCTCAGCCTCCGGCCAGAGCCGCCCGGCCGCCCTGAACCTCCCCGAGCTCTCGCCGACCTCCGCCGACCCGAACCCCACTCCCAGGGGCCGGACACAGATGCCCTAGCTCGGACACGGCAAACAGTAGCCCGGACACGGCCAAGAGACAGTTCTTGTCGAGGCACGTGGACTCGAGAAAATCTAAATTTTTGGAACCCTGTTCAGGTACCCATATCTCTCTCCTCGTAGCTCTGTTTCTCGTTCCGTTTGTTGCATCGCGTAGACTGCATGACCCGCTCAGTGCCCGTTCAACCCGCTCGGTGCATCACATCCTGTGGTGATCGCGAACCGCGATCCAAAAACAGGAAAACCAACGCCCTATTTTACCCCGGAACTGAGTACGCCCCGCCAAACGGTACGACTTGGTCGCGTGCGATCTTCACCGATACGTGCGCGTCGTTGATACGGACGTGCAAGATTTCGCAGAAGTTGATTCGGATGTGCGTGCACACCGAAATTAATGCGTATCCGCGGACACCGCCCCGTATTCGACCTTTCTGAATCTCGCTGTAACTTAGTGTACACACGTCGGATCGAGACGAAACTTGCGCCATCGGACTCGTAGCAATACGCTGGTCCTGTGACCCAAGTTTGGTTCGATTCTGAGAACGTTGACTAAATCGTGTGTCGTGGGCCCCACAAGCTCCACTTGACGGGCGATTTTGAGATCGGCTCATCGGAATCCAATTCTGGAAGTTCCGTTGGGTTTGTATCATCGTTTCTGACTTGTTGACACTAAGTTTGACAGATTTGGAGACCTTCGACCCTGACAAATTTTTCGGTGCAAAGCGGCCCACATGTGGACCCCGCCTTGATCTGAAAATATCATTTTTGCCCCTGTGTCCAAATTGGACTCAAGGACAGGCATTTCTAGCTGATTGATATTTTTTAGATCTGATGGTGATATTTATTTCAGCAACCAGAGTACTTTCTGCAAATTCCGTTGAAGTCAGAGCCACAATTGGAGCCGGAACCCCAGGCAAGTGTACCTTGCCAAATCATGCAACTTTTGCTACTTATTTCCTTGACATATATACTTGTTGTACATGCTTAAACCTAGGACCGTGTGACTTACTTAGCGTCCGATTATAGTCGGGTGCCAACACTGTACGCAGGGTTGTGTAATGTCACTTAGACATGGATATCGTGACATTTACATTCTCGTACTTGCCATATCAAGTACATTATACCCAGGACACCTGACACGAATCATGAAACATAATCTTCCTGATTATTCAAGGTGATTCTGTATAGGATACATGTTTCATGACATAGACATTATCATGCTTAGATTTTATTCTGACTTGTTGTATTAGTTTTGATCCTGCGTGACATGGACATGAGACATTGTGGACATGAGACGTATGATTACATTGGGTGGGGAGAGATTTACCATACAAAAGGCTGAATATATATATATATATAATAATTTAATGGATGTGCCTTAGACTCTGACTCAGAGCTTCGGTACCGTACTGGCCCTTCGAGAAAATACTGCTATGGTTTCTTCAACACTGATCCTGTCGTAGTCTCAGCCTGAGTATGACTAAAACTCTCACTTGCATATAACTTAGCTGGTTATTTATTTACCCTATTATTTCATTTATCGCTGCATTGCATTTATTTTGGCATGAGCTTTCTTGTACCTTGCTATGTCCCCTGAGGACCTAGATCCGGATTATGTCCCCAGGATTAGCAGATGAGATCGACCCTGAGGTATACGGAACAGGAGCACTACTCGAAGCAGTACCAGAACCTGAGGACGAGGTGATCGCTGAGGACTTCTCCTGAACATCTGCCTCTTCCATGCTCAGTTATTATGGCAATTAAACTCTTTATTTCCTGTTTTAGAGAACATTTGTAACAGACTTAATATCGGGTTGTTCCCCGATTTTATTACGTGTGACTAGATGTTGTTTATTTCTTTTATTTGATATTGCTGTGTTTAATCTGTGGATGAGAATAGTAAACCCTGACTATTGTAATACAGCTTAAGTATGCCCCGATGGATCCATTGAATTGGGTTAGTCCATCGGTGTGTGCTGTTGGCCATTATCTCGCGTCCAGTCCTTCGGTATTTTGGGACTGGGGCGTGACATAGTTTTTGTGGTGGCCCATGCAGGTCAATAACTAAATTGTTCGGTTTCAACTTAGGGACCGAACAGGCCTGCAATAAAAATAGGATAAGTTATTAGGATCTCATCCACTTGCTTGAATCGTTCTTGACATCTATCTCGGATTCGAAATAATTCCTTGACTTGCATCCTGCCTTGATTCCTATGCCTCTTATCGTTTATTTTGGATGCAGAGTAGTAGAATCACAATCAAACAACGAGACTCCTGCAGGAACACTACAAGGTGTTGTGGTTACCCAGGAAGATGAAGTGACACCAGAAGATAGACGTCAATCAACTCAACAAGGCGATCAAGTAGATCAATACTCTTCCAGCAGCAGCAGATGAATCGACTGCAAGGACGCGGACAAGCTCTGACGATGACCTTGGAGGACGTGCAGACTCATGGATTAGCTAATGCGCGTAAGTTTTTGTAGTTCTGTTTCTAGTATTGCTTTAGTCGTGCCGCTGGTTCGTGACCCTAGACTTAACCTGGTAGTTTTAACTTACTAATAATTAATAACCTAGAATGTTTTATCATTGTTAGTATAATATGTTTTAAAAGGATAACCTGTTTTTCAAAACTGTAATTTTCTAGATTTCTTACATTTGAGAAATCGTATAACTTCCATTGCTTAGGGAAATGATTTTTCCCTATGTGTTTAAACCCTCAACCTTGATTTTCTTCATCGTATTGTGATTCGAATAAATTTTGCAACCGTGTCATCTTTGTTGACCGGTTATTCTTCGATTGCGAGGATGCAATCCTCTTAAGGGGGGTAGATTGTAAACCCCCTGATTTTTAAGAAATTTTTAATTTGGAATTTTTCACAATTTTCTAGAATTTTCTGAGATTTTTCTCTAATTAAACTAAGGTGTTTTAATTATTAAATAATTTTTAAATAATATTAAATAATATTAAAATATTATAAAAATAATATTTTATGGTGTAAAATGAAAAACTAGACATAGGATAATTTTTGGGGAATTTATTGGACCCCGGAATCATTTTAAAAGCTATAAAAACTAATTATTTAATTAAACCAAAATAAACCGGGTTTATTTGAAATAAACCAAACCAAACCAATAGCTGAACCAAACCGGTTTAACTAAACCCAAAATCCTTATTGGGTCAGATCCGGGCCCAAAACCCAGACCCGACCCGCTTGGACCCGACCCGACCCGTATTCTATTATTGGATCGGGCCGGATCCACTAGCCCGACCCGACCCGACCCATCCGCCCGAACCCGCTAGCCTCATCTCCCCAAACCGCACGAACCCGACTCCTCACCTCCCGCCGCCGCTCCGGCAGCCGCCGCTCCGGCTTCCTGCAACCGCCGCTCCGGCTTCCTGCAACCGCCGCCGCCGCCCGCTCGCGTCCCCGACCCTCTGCCTCCTCTCCCTGCAACGGCCACCGCCCGTCTCCCTCTCCTCCGCCTATAAAAAGCCCCTGCTTCCCTTCTTCCCCTCCCCAGCCGGAACCCTAGCACCCTCTCCGCCTCGCCGCAGCGCCGCCCCGACACTCACCTCCCCTCTCCGTCTCCCTCCTCCGGCTGTCCCCTCTGCCGACGAACCCTCTCCCCGGACCTCCACAGCCCCGGCCGCTCGACCCGAGAGCCATCGACCCCACCCGCTCGAACTCGGGCCGACCCGAGCCCATCTTCGCCTCGGCCAGAGCCGTCCGGCCGCCCTGAACCTCCCCGAGCTCTCGCCGACCTCCGCCGACCCGAACCCCCACTCCCAGCGGCCGGACACAGATGCCCTAGCTCGGACACGGCAAACAGTAGCCCGGACACGGCCAGGACACAGTTCGTGTCGAGACACGCGGACTCGAGAAAATCTCGGTTTTTGGAACCCTATTCAGGTACCCATATCTCTCTCCTCGTAGCTCTGTTTCTCGTTCCGTTTATTGCATCGCGTAGACTGCATGACCCCCTCGGTGCCCGTGCAACCTGCTCGGTGCATCACGTCCTGTGGTGATCGCGAACCGCGATCCAAAAACAGGAAAACCAACGCCCTGTTTTACCCCGGAACTGAGTACGCCCCGCCAAACGGGACGACTTGGTCGCGTACGGTATTCACCGATACATGCGCGTCATTGATACGGACGTGCGGGATTTTGCAGAAGTTGATTCGGATGTGCGTGCACACCTGAATCAATGCGTATCCGCGGACACCGCCCCGTATCTGACCTTTCTGAATCTCGCTGTAACTTAGTGTACACACGTCAGATCGAGACGAAACTTGCGCCATCGGACTCGTAGCAATACGCTGGTCCTGTGACCCAAGTTTGGTTCGATTATGAGAACGTTGACAAAATCGTGTGTCGTGGGCCCCATAGGCTCCACTTGACGGGCGATTTTGAGATCGGCTCATCGGAATCCAATTCTGGAAGTTCCGTTGGGTTTGTATCATCGTTCCTGACTTGTTGACACTAAGTTTGACAGATTTGGAGATCTTTGACCCTGACACATTTTTCGGTGCAAAGCGGCCCACATGTGGACCCCATCTTGACCTGAAAATGTCATTTTTGCCCCTGTGTCCAAATTGGACTCAAGGACAGGCGTTTCTAGCTGATTGATATTTTTTAGATTTGATGGTGATGTTTATTTCAGCAACCGGAGTACTTCTTGTAAATCCCGTTGAAGTCAGAGCCACAATTGGAGCCGGAACCCCAGGCAAGTGTACCTTGCCAAATCCTGCAGCTTTTGCTACTTATTTCCTTGACATATATACTTGTTGTACATGCTTAAACCTAGGACCGTGTGACTTACTTAGCGTCCGATTATAGTCGGGTGCCAACACTGTACGCAGGGTTGTGTAATGTCACTTAGACATAGATATCGTGACATTTACATTCTTGTACTTGCCATATCAAGTATATTATACCCAGGACACCTGACACGAATCATGAGACAGAATCTTCCTGATTATTCAAGGTGATTTTGTATAGGATACAGGTTTCATGACATAGACATTATCATGCTTAGATTTTATTCTGACTTGTTGCATTAGTTTTGATCCTGCGTGACATGGACAAGAGACGTTGTGGACATGAGACGTATGATTACATTGGGTGGGGAGAGATTTACCATACAAAAGGCTGAATATATATATATATATATATATATATAATAATAATAATAATAATAATTTAATGGATGTGCCTTAGACTCTGACTCAGAGCTTCGGTACCGTACTGGCCCTTCGAGAAAATACTGCTATGGTTTCTTCAACACTGATCCTGTAGTAGTCTCAGCCTGAGTATGACTAAAACTCTCACTTGCATATCACTTAGCTGGTTATTTATTTACCCTATTATTTTATTTATCGCTGCACTGCATTTATTTTGGCATGAGCTTTCTTGTACCTTGCTATGTCCCCTGAAGACCTGGATCCGGATTATGTCCCCAGGATTAGCAGATGAGATCGACCCTGAGGTATACGAAACATGAGCACTACTCGGAGCAGTACCGGAACCTGAGGACGAGATAATCGCTGAGGACTTCTCCTGAACATCTGCCTCTTCCATGCTCAGTTGTTATGGCAATTAAACTCTTTATTTCCTGTTTTAGAGAACATTTATAACAGACTTAATATCGGGTTGTTCCCCGATTTTATTACTTGTGACTGGATGTTGTTTATTTCTTTTATTTGATATTGCTGTGTTGAATCTGTGGATGAGAATAGTAAACCCTGACTATTGTAATACAGCTTAAGTATGCCCCGATGGATCTATTGAATTGGGTTAGTCCATCGGTGTGTGCTGCTGGCCATTGCCACGTGGCTAGTCCCTCGATATTTTTGGGACTGGGGCGTGACAAGCGAATTGGCTTACACAACAACTACAATCGTGGGCTTCAACGTCATGAAAAGTAAGCCGTTGGGGAAGATTCGTCAGAGGATCCAAATTGGCGACCTCAGATCAGTGGCTACATGCTATGTCATTGATTTAGAGGTGTCCTACAACATTCTGCTGGGCAGACCGTGGATCCACGACCACAATATTGTTTCTTCGACTATACATCAATGCTTCAAATATGTAGATGCCCAAGGAATGGTACAAACAGAGTTTGCTGATCTTAACCCGTTTAAAGGAGTAGAATCCTATTACTCCGATGCCATGTTGTACACCCAAGAATACATGGAGAAGGTGTCAGGCAAGACAGAGAAGGAATCCCACCAGGAGCCAGAAGAACCCTCTGCCGAACAACCCCTGTCAATCAAGGTGAAAGGGTGAACTACTTGTCCAAAAGTCATGGAACCCATGGCTATCCACCTGAACAAAACCAAGTCAGGAAAAGGAGGTGATCCTCTAGTGATCACTTTGAACCAAAAGCCTCCACCCTTGGTCATCAACCTTCGGCGTAACAAGCAGCCAACGGATGTAAATACAACCAGGAACGTGGTTTCTGACGATAATAAAGATCATCTTTTCCAGTATATTGACGCTCAAATTCTAAATCAGAAATTATCTCCCCATAATGATATAGAACCTATAGCACAAAAGTTCTTGAAAGCTATAGACCTCTACCAACCGTATGTATGGGAAGTGGCACCAACATCTAATATCGTCACAACATATAGGCCACATGAGGAATCTATCTTTATTGTCCCGCCTACTCGGAGCAGTTAGCGTCCAATAGTCTTCGGTCTCATGCGCAATGAACTGACTGTACCAGAAGATTCTCCTAATGACGATGCTGGTAAAATGCATGTTCACAGATATAGCCCACAGGCTTTGAAGATTATGCAAAGTATGGGTTATGACTTGAAGCTGGAACCAGGCCTCAACTATGGGAAAGGCAGGCGAATGTTGTTGCACGGTGATCCCTATTGTCAACGAACTCGTTTTGGGTTAGGGTATACCACCTCCCTTGCAACTTCTGAGTCAAATGAAGATGTCTTTTTCTCTTCCCAACACGGCTCGTCGTCCTCCGGCTCATCTGATGATCTCAAACGAGCATTATCAGTAAATATGGTATTGACAGATTCCCTCAAAGCAGACGAACAAGAATCTGAACCGTTTGAGAATGACTCTTGGGCTCAGCAAATGGATACACAATGGGAACTCCGGTTCGAGCAGAGAGAACCTCCCACTGAAAAAAAGTTATCCAAATCGACGTTGGGGATGAACTTTCGCCAAAGCCGATATTTATCAGTAACAATCTTTCCGAAGAAGAAAGGAAAGAAATAATCCAGCTGATAAGAGAATATATCAACGTCTTTGCATGGAATTATGAGGATATACCAGGTCTTGATCCAAAAGTGGCTACTCATAAACTCAATATATTACCCAATTCGAAGCCTGTGAAGCAACATCAACGCCGGTTTCGTCCGGATATGATGGACGCCATTGAAGCTGAAATCAAGAAGTTGATAGCCTGTGGCTTCATTCGGGAAGAACAACATCCTGATTGGGTCGCCAATGTTGTTCCAGTCATGAAGAAAATAGAGAAAGTGCATGTTTGCATCGATTACCGAGATCTGAATGCAGCCTGCCCCAAGGATGAATTTCCTCTTCCTATCACAGACGTCATGATCGATAATACATGCGGCTTTGAACACATGTCTTTCATGGACAGATTTTCAAGATACAACCAAATCAAGATGCATCCTGAAGACGAGAAGCATACTGCCTTCCGGACACCATTGGGGGTATATTGCTATACGGTCATGCCCTTCGGACTGAAGAATGCCGGGGCTACATACCAACGAGCTATGAGTAACATATTCCATGATCACCTACGCAAAATAGTGGAATATTACATAGATGATATAGCTGTCAAAAGCGGCATCAAGGATAATCACATCCAAGACTTGAAGACAGTGTTTGAGTTGATGCGCCAACACCAACTCAAAATGAATCCTACAAAATCTTTTCTTGGTGTATCAAGTGGCAAATTTCTGGGATTTGTCATTACCGCTAAAGGCATTCAAGTGGACCTTGATAAAGTCAAGGCCATCTTAGAAATGCGACCACCCCGTAATCTGAGAGAGCTCAAGGGGTTTCAAGGTCGTCTGGCTTATATTAGAAGATTCATATCCAATCTCTCTGGAAGGTGTCAGCCTTTTTCTCGTCTCATGAAGAAAGGTGTATCCTTCGTATGGGACGAAGCCTGTCAGCAAGCGTTTAATGATATCAAACGCTACCTCACTAATCCTCCAGTTCTGGTGCCTTCCGTCATAGGAAGACCATTTTTGCTGTATGTTCGAGCAATGAATCATTCTCTGGGAGCTCTCCTTGCACAGAAGAATGATGAGGGTCATGAACAAGCTATCTACTATTTAATATAAATCCCCTGATTTTCAAGAATTTTTTAAATTGGAATTTTTCACAACTTTCTGTAATTTTTTAGGATTTTTCTAAAATTTAAACTAAGGTATTTTAATATTAAATTATTTTTAAATGATGTTAAATAATATTAAAATATTATAAAAATATTATTTTATGGTATAAAATGAAAAACTAGACATAGGATAATTTTTCGGGAATTTATTGGACCCCAAAAGTATTTTTAAAGTCCTAAAAATTAATTAATAAAATTAAACCAAATTGAACCATAATAAACCCGGTTTATTTGGCCTGAACCGAACCGAACCGAACCCGGTCTAGATGAACCGGGTTCAAGGTTATTGGGTCGGATCCGGGACGTCAGTCCAACCCGACCCGACCCGTCGACCCGCACCAGCTTCCCTGTTTACGGATCGGGCCGGATCTGCCACTAACCCGACCCGACCCGACCCGTCAAACCCGAAACCCGCAATCCCCTCATCTCCCCCAGCCCGACCCTGGCGATTCCTCTCCGCCGCAACGGCCGCGCCGCTCCGGTGTCCCCCGACCGCTTCGGCTACCCGCAATGGCCGCCGCCGGTTGCCCGCTCCCCCAGCCTCTCCGCCTCCCGCAACGGCCGCCGACCTCCTATAAAACCCCCTCGACAGCCCTCTCCTCCTCCTGATCACCCCTCGCTCCGTCGACGTCTCCGGCGAAACCTCCCCCTCCTCCGCCCTAGCCGACGCCGTTTCCTCCACACCCGGCCGCCCTCCCCTCTCTCCCTTCCTCCACCGCCGTCCCCATCCAGAACCGCCTCATGCCGCCCACATCGCCACAGCAGCAGCCGCAGAGCCTTGGCAACCCCTCGCCGCAGCAGCCTCCGGCCGCCCGAGCCCAGCGACGACTCCCCGCGCGCCGCCGCCTCAGCCGTCTCCGGCCTCCCTTCGGCACCCTCCAGCCTCCGGCGAGCTCAGACACGACTGAAACCTAACCCTAGGGCGGACACGGCCCGGACACAGGACACGTATCCCCTTGTGTCGTATCGCCTCGGACACGAAAATTCCCATTCAACGGAGCCCTGTTCAGGTATTCTTTTCTCTCTCCTCGTAGCTCTGTTTCTCGTTCCGTCAGTTGTGACGCGTAGGCTGCGTGACCCTCTCGGTGTCCGTACAACCCGCTCGGTGCATCGCGTCCTGTGACGATGGCGAACCGCGATCCAAAAACAGGAAAACCAACACACTGTTTCACCACGGAACTGAGTACGCCCCACCAAACGGGATGACTTGGTCGCGTGCGGTCTTCACCGATATGTGCGCGTCGTTGATATGGACATACAGGAATTCACAGAAGTTGATTCGGATGTGCGTGTACACCAGAATCAACGCGTATCCGCCGACAACGTCCCGTATCCGTCCTTTCTGGTTCTCGCTGTAACTTAGTGTACACACGTCGGATTGAGACAAAACTTGCGCCATCGGACTCATAGCAATACGCTGGTCCTATGACCCAAGTTTGGTTCGATTCTGAGAACGTTGACAAAATCGCATATCGTGGGCCCCACAGGCTCCACTTGACGGGCGGTTTTGTGATCGGCTCATCGGAATCCAATTCTGGAAGTTCCGTTGGGTTCGTATCATTGTTCCTGAACTTTTGACACTAAGTTGACAAATTTGGAGACCTTTGACCCTGACACATTTTTTGGTGCAAAGCGGCCCACATGTGGACCCCGCCTTGACCAGAAACTGTCATTTTCGCCCCTGTGTCCAAATTGGACTCAAGGACAGGCGTTTCTAGCTGATTGATATTTTTTGGATCTGATGGTGATGTTTGTTTCAGCAACCGGAGCAGTCCCTGCAATTCCTGCTGAAGTCAGAGCCACAATTGGAGCCGGAACCCCAGGCAAGTGTACCTGGCCAACATTGCAGTTCTTGTTACTTATTCCTTGGCTTATATATATATATATATATTGAGGTACATGCTTGACCTAGGACCGTGTGACTTTACTTAGCGTCCGATTAATAGTCGGGTGCCAACACCGTACGCGGAGTTGTGTATTGTCATCTAGACATGGATACCGAGACCCTATATTTCTCGTACTTGTCTTATCAAGTACATCTTAACCCAGGACACTTGACACTATTCATAAGACAGAATCTTCCTGAGATATTCATGATGATTCTGTATAGGATACAGGTTTTATGACATAGACATTATATTCCTAGACATTATATGACTTGCTGCATTAGTTTTGATCTTGCGTGTCATTGACATGCGACGTGGGATTACATTGGGTGAGAAGAGACACACAGGCTACAAGCTGATTATATATATATAAAATCCATAGTAAACACATAGTAAAACTCATAGTAAACTCCAATACCGGCTCCAAGACACAGAACTTGTAGTGGTATCAGCCTAAGTTCTAGTGATGCTCTCAACTTGTATTTTGTCACGCCCCGATTCCGTAGAATCGATAGTCGTCCCCCGGGCATGACCGCCGTGCGGGCCTAGGTTGCGCACCGCACAAGACTAAGTATTTTTGTTTTGCATATCGAGCACATATTCAGAGTACGCAGATAAATTAAAACACAGATTGAAGCAAAGAAAAGTTCTCTTTTATTGATAATATGAACATCTATTACAAAATCCTTGAACTGAGTCATAAGGATTGCCTCTATGGGCTTAAAAAAGTGTTGACACAAAATGAGATAGCAGTCCTGTATATTACATCCTTTACTACAACTCAAAATATAAGACCTTGGGTCGGAACGACGGCCTTTCCACGAAGCTGCATATTTGCTTGGCTGCTAGCTTCTATCTTCAAAATGCTTCTTCTTCAAAATGCTTCAAAGGGTGGCACGGTCGAGGCATGCCTACAGCTGGACTGGATTGGGGGTTTGTCTCCTGCTCCTCGCTCGGCTCTCCTTAGCGCGGGGAACCTGTTTCAACGAGGGTCAGTACATCGAAACGTACTGGTGAAGGCAAGCTAACCCAACTATACCAATCAATACATTGTTCTAATGAAGCATGCATATTTTGTGGGTTTCTATCTTGCCTTAGTTCATTTTACAGCAAGCAATAGATATAGAAAATAATTACTGAAATAACCTGCCACCGCTCGGTGACATTTACCTGCCCGTCTGAACCACCTGCACATTACTTACCATGCCTTCCCTGCCAAGAAGACACAAGTTAGTAGCAACAGGTTTAAATATACAAGGGGATCACTAGCACGTTGCCATAATGGACGGGCTAGTCTCGGGACGGAATGACGTATGGCGCAGAGGACAAGAGGCGCCATAAGCCACTCCATCCGAAGCAGGCGACTATCGTGAGTTCCGTCCGGATCGAATCAGTGCCAGTGCCCCAGCGACCGTCCGCAGGAACTAAGACCTTGTGCACAAGTTGTCCGTGATCAACGCAGTACACTAAGTTAGCATTTGAGGCAATACAGGGCAATATCAGGCATAGGGCAATAACAGGGCAAGATATACTTTTGTATAGCCTTCCTGTTGAGTTATTGCATTGAAGATGAGTTCTATACATAACACAATTTTAAGAAGAAATATACATTCTAACTTATATTTATGCATATGATGAACATTCCAAACGAGCAAGCATGTAAGTAAGTAACCGTTCACAAGTTTCATTTGACAAGCATAACTTTACCCAAGTCTATTCCCTTATTATCTTGAAGTCTTTTAGTTATTACTTGGTATCGTTTGATCGAGGCAAGCACGAACATAAGATTCAGATATGAAGACTAGCAAGAAGGGCTAGCTAATCGGGATGGTAGCCACTCACTTTAGTAGTTGGAAGGAAGAGGGAAAGAAGTGCTTTAGGAGTCCGTTCGAGCGGCGCCTACTACTGGATCACCTGCATTGCCACGAACAGCTGATTAATACTTCTTCCTCTTTTTCCATTATCGAAATTGAAGTGCAGTTCGAAGAACGAAAATAATAAAATCCATCGAAATCGTTCAAGAAAACTCAAGCAAATCCGAAAACCAACTCAAGGCACGAAAGCAACAAGCGACATCGAAAACTAGGCAACAAAAGAATACAGCGGAGAGGTCCCTCCTGACTCTGCCGCTAAGTCGATCCCGGGGGCGCGGTCCACTGAATATGGGAATCGATTCCGAAGAGACAAATCCATAACGAGGATGAGTTCTTGCTTCAATCTATCCCGATCGAATGATACCGTCTAGTATTTCTTAGTCGCGCTCCCCGAATAGGGGGAACGGGGCACCACATCCTACCCAACTAATTGGAAGTTTTGTCCTGAAACTTAAGAATAGAACCTACCACTAGGAAATAATGAGGGGAACCTTTCCCTCATCTCTGATTCAAGCTCCCAAGTAGATTCTTCGACAGAGTGATTCCGCCAAAGCACGCGCACTAGAGGAACCGAACGGGTCCGAAGCAGCTTTTCTTTTCTATCCAAAATTTGTACAGGTTGTTCAACATACGTCAAGTCGGGCTGAAGGTTCAGTTGTTCCAGGTCTACCACGTGGCTTGGATCGTAAACATACTTCCAAAGTTAAGAAACATGGAATATATCATGTACGTCGGATAGGGATGGTGGTAGGGCAATCTGATAAGCAACTGAAGCAACCCGCTTTAGTATTTCAAATGGACCGACAAACCGCGGACTTAGCTTTCCCCTCGCTCTGAACCTGCTGACTCCTCGCATGGGCGAGACCTTGAGGAATACCCGGTCGCCTACTAGGAACTCTAGTGGTCTTCGATGTATATCCGCATAGCTTTTCTGACGACTTTGAGCTACCTTTAATCTCTCCTGAATCAATCGAACTTTCTGGACAGTCTGCTCCACGAGCTCAGGGCGAAGTATCTGCCGTTCACCAACTTCGTCTTAACAAATAGGAGATCGACACTTCCGCCCGTATAATGCCTCATACGGCGCTATTTGAATGCTTGATTGATAACTATTGTTGTAAGCGAATTCGGCTAACGGTAGATGAAGGTCCCAACTAGTCTTCATGTCCAAGGCGTAGAGTCGCAATATGTCTTCGAGGATCTGGTCGACACGTTCTATTTGGCCATCGGTCTGTGGATGGTAGGCGGAGCTGAACTTCAACTTCGTCCCCATTGCTGACTGCAGGCTTCCCCAGAAACATGATATGAATTGACCATCTCGATCGGAGACTATGGTTACGGGCACGCCGTAGAGACGAACAATTTCGTTGAGATATATCTGAGCCAGGCGGTCGGCACTCCAAGTAGATTTGATAGGCAGAAAGTGAGCTGACTTGGTGAGTCGATCGACGATGACCCAGACTGCATCATGTCCCCGTTACGTCCTTGGCAAGCCAATAATAAAATCCATCGTTATATGTTCCCATTTCCACTCCGGGATAGCAAGGTTCTGGAGCTCTCCGCCTGGTTTCTGGTGTTCGGCCTTTACTCTCTAACAAGCCATGCAATGCGACATGAACTGCGCCACATCCCGTTTCAAGCCGTGCCACCAAAACGTAGTGCAAAGATCCCGATACATCTTAGTGCTACCCGGATGAGAAGTATAACTAGCATAGTGAGCCTCCGTGAGTATCTCTTATCTGAGAGCCGCGTCGTTCGGTACGCACAGTCTTTCCATCACTCGAAGCATCCCGTCCGTGCCTACCGCAAAGTCGGACGACTTTCTTACTGAAATAAGGGCATGAATCTTTTGCAGGAACGGGTCGTCTTTCTGAGCGGCCTTAACTTTTTGTAGCAAATCAGGTTCGAGGCGCAGTTGTGCCAGTTGCCCCGACTTCTTGTATCTAATCTTTAGAGTAATGCCCAATGATCCGAGATCCCGGCGCAGCATATCGTTGATAGGCAAGCTCCCTACGAACACTCGACTCAGTGCGTCAGCTACTACGTTTTCTTTGCCAGGCGTGTATCTGATCATGATATCGAAGTCGCTAAGGAGTTCAAGCCATCGCCGTTGCCGAAGATTCAAATCCTTCTGAGTGTACAAGTATTTCAAGCTTTTATGGTCCGTATAGATTTCATACGGTACACCATAAAGGTAGTGGCGCCATAGCTTCAGCGCAAACACTTCCGCGGCCAATTCTAAGTCATGCGTCGGATAGTTCACCTCGTGAGGCTTTAACTATCTCGACGCATAGGCTATGAATTTATCCTACTGCATCAAAACACATCCCAGTCCTTTACCTGATGCGTCACTATATATTTTAAAACCATCCGGTCCGTTCGGCAAAGTGAGAATTGGGGCAGAGACGAGGTGCTGCTTTAACTCCGCAAACGAAGCTTCACAATCGTCCGTCCAAGTAAACTTTGTACCCTTCCGTGTAAGCTGAGTCAAGGGCGAAGCAATTCTAGCAAAGTCTTGTATAAACCTGCGGTAATATCTTGCCAGACCAAGGAAACTTCGGATATTGCTAGCTGACTCCAGTTGTTTCCACTGCGTAATTGCTTCTACCTTCTTCGGATCAACTGAAATGCCTTCCGAAGAGATGATATGCCCCAAAAAGGATATACTGTCTAGCCAAAACTCACATTTACTCAGTTTGGCATACAACTTGTTGTCTCGAAGGGTTTGCAGCACCATCCGCAAGTGTCCTGCGTGCTCATCCCTAGTCTTCGAGTACACCAAGATGTCATTGATAAAAACCACCACGAATTTATCGATGAAAGGCCTAAATACACGGTTCATCAAATCCATAAATGCAGTAGGTGCATTCATCAGTCCAAACGGCATCACTGAAAACTCGTAATGTCCGTAGCGGGTTCGGAAAGCAGTCTTTGGTACGTCTTCTGGCTTAATCTTTAGCTGGTGGTAACCTGAGCGAAGATCGACCTTTGAAAACACTGTTGTCCCCTGTAGCTGATCGAAAAAGTCATCTATCCGTGGCAGAGGATATTTGTTTCTGATTGTGACCTTATTCAATTTCCTGTAGTCTATGCAGAGGCTTAGAGTTCCGTCTTTCTTCTTCACGAAGAGCACAGGCGCACCCCAAGGAGACACGCTCGGACGGATAAACCCACGATCAAGTAATTCTTGAAGTTGACATTTCAATTCTCTCAGTTCTGCAGGTGCCATTCTGTACGGAGGCTTGGAAATCGGCTGCGTGTTTGGGAATGTATCGATAGTGAATTCAATCTCTCGGTCGGGCGGCATGCTGGGTAGTTCGCTCGAAAACACATCGGGAAACTCTGCCTCAACGGAAGTAGACTCGACGTTTGCGTAGCCCTGCCGTGTGTCCCGAACCGATGCTAGAAATCCCTCGCAGCCTGTGTAGAGCATTCGCCGAGCAGATTTTGCCGAAATCACCATGCAGGCCCTAGTCGCGTCAGTGGCTGGACTACTAGTGTAACAGAATACGTCTTCTCCAGGTAGACGAAAAATGACTCGTTTCTCTGCACACTCTATAGTTGCCGAGGACGCGCTGAGCCAATCCATTCCCAAAATGATATCATAGTCCTGAACATCTAGAACTAAAACATCAAGCGACAGCTTCTTCTCTCCAATACAAATGTGACCACCTTGGCAAACTGAACGAACAGGTATTTTCGTACCGGATGGGGTGCTAACACTTAAATCTAAATGCAACGGAGTCATTTCTATATTGTTCTCCGTGGCTAAGTTTGTAGATATAAAGCTATGTGTTGTACCAGAATCAAATAGAACACGAGCCGGTATATTATTGAAAAGCAAAGTACCTGACACGACGGTATCCGAAGCTAGAGCTTCTTCCCGTGTCATGGTATAGACCCTTCCTTGAGCTTGATTACGCCCTTGCTGAGGCGCAGCTCGGTTGGCTTGGTTTGCCGCAGTCTGATTTGGTTGTTGAGGTGGAAGGAGCGGACAGCTGCTAATCAGGTGGCTAGGATCGCCGCATCTGAGGCAGGTGCCGAGCCGTTTGCGACAGACGTTCTCGGTGTGCCCTCTCCTGTTGCAGAAGGTGCAACGCTGCCCCTGATTTTTTTGTTGACGACCGCCGTTATTTTGATGCTTTGCAGCGTTGTTTCCTTTATCGTTGCCTTGGCGTTTGTGATTGGGGGTTTGCACAGCGCCGACGGCAACGTGAGGATACTGCGGTTCGAGAGAAAGGGCATGGTTTAAGACTTCCCTCATCGTCTGATACTGCGGAACGACTACGTGCCCGTGGATGCCAGGACGTAGCCCTCCTTCGAATCGTCTGGCATGACTCGCTGCATCCGGTAGATAGGTACTAGCAAATTTGGCCAGTTTGTTGAATTCTGCCAAGTATTGCTTTACCGTCATGCTGCCCTGTCGTAGTTGTACAAACTCATTTTCTCGCTGACGGCGTACAGGCGGGGGTATAAACTCCTCCTCAAACGTGGCACGAAAGGGTGTCCACGCGATCGCCTCCTCTCCATGGCCAAGTTGAAGAGATCGTCGATGCACGTCCCACCAGTCGTGCGCATTGAGGCGAAGCTGTAGTTGGGCACAGGTGACGCGCTTGTCTTCCGGCACTTCTAGGAGAGAAAAATGGTCTTCAAGCTCAAGCTAGCCAATCTAGGGCCACGATTGGGTCCTCAGTCCCGTTAAATGGCGTGTTGCAGACCTTCTTGAAGTTACCAAAGGTGAAGGCAGTCACTTCCCTCGTCCTTGGCGCTAGCGGTGTCTCGACTTCAAGTGCTGGCTGCTCCACTGGCGTAGCTGTTGTCAAGGCAGAATGGTTGGAGGCCAGGGTCTGAACAAGCTGCTGCAGGGTATCTACCTGCTTTTGCTGGACTGAGAGTCGGGCCTCAAGATTGCTCTCGAACTTGGCTTGGCGGGCATCATCTCTCTATCGTTATGCTTCTAACATTTGCATCACTTGCTGAAGCGGATCTGTTCGAGACGTGCCTTTACTATAAATCACTTGCTGAAGCGGATCCTTTACTATAACTCAAAATATAAGAACTTGGGTCGGAACGACGGCCTTTCTACGAAGTTGCATATTTGCTTGGCTGCTAGCTTCTATCTTCAAAATGCTTCTTCTTCAAAATGCTTCAAAGGGTGGCACGGTCGAGGCGTGCCTACAACTGGACTGGATTGGGGGTTTGTCTCTTGCTCCTCGCTCGGCTCTCCTTAGCGCGGGGAACCTGTTTCAACGAGGGTCAGTACATCGAAACGTATTGGTGAAGGCAAGCTAACCCAACTATACCAATCAACACGTTGTTCTAATGAAGCATGTATATTTTGTGGATTTCTATCTTGCCTTAGTTCATTTTACAGCAAGCAATAGATATAGAAAATAATCAATGAAATAACCCACCTCCGGCCCTCGTCGCCTCAACCGTCTCCGGCCTCCCTCCGGCACCCTCCAGCCTCCGGCGAGCTCAGACACGACTGAACCCTAACTCTAGGGCGGATACGGCCCGGACACAGGACACGTATCCCCTTGTGTCGTGTCGCCTCGGACACGAAAATTCCCATTCAGCGGAGCCCTGTTCAGGTATTATTTTCTCTCTCCTCATAGCTCTGTTTCTCGTTCCGTCAGTTGTGACGCGTAGGCTGCGTGACCCTCTCGGTGCCCGTACAACCCGCTCGGTGCATCGTGTCCTGTGGCGATCGCGAACCGCGATCCAAAAACAGGAAAACCAATGCCCTATTTCACCCCGGAACTGAGTACGTCCCGCCAAACGGGACGACTTGGTCGCGTGCGGTCTTCACCGATACGTGCGCGTCATTGATACGAACGTGTGAGAATTCGCATAAGTTGATTCGGATGTGCGTGTACACCAGAATCAACGCATATCCGTCGACAACGTCCCGTATCCGTCCTTTCTAGTTCTCGCTGTAACTTATTGTACACACGTCGGATCGAGACAAAACTTACGCCATCGGACTAGTAGCAATACGCTGGTCCTGTGACCCATGTTTGGTTCGATTCTGAAAACGTTGACAAAATCACGTATCGTGGGCCCCACAAGCTCCACTTGACGGGCGATTTTGTGATCGGCTCATCGGAATCTAATTCTAGAAGTTCCGTTGGGTTCGTATCATCGTTCCTGACCTGTTGACACTAAGTTGGACGAATTTGGAGACCTTTGACCCTGACACATTTTTCGGTGTAAAGCGGCCCACATGTGGACCCCACCTTGACCAGAAACTGTCATTTTTGCCCCTGTGTCCAAATTGGACTCAAGGACAGGCGTTTTTAGCTGATTGATATTTTCTGGATCTGATGGTGATGTTAGTTTCAGCAACCGGAGCAGTTCTTGCAATTCCTGCTGAAGTCAGAGCCACAATTGGAGCCGGAACCCCAGGCAAGTGTACCTTGCCAACATTGCAGTTCTTGTTACTTATTCCTTGGCTTATATATATATATATTGAGGTACATGCTTGACCTAGGACCGTGTGACTTTACTTAGCGTCCGATTAACAGTCGGGTGCCAATACCGTACGCGGAGTTGTGTATTGTCATCTAGACATGGATACCGAGACCCTATATTTCTCGTACTTGTCTTATCAAGTACATCTTAACCCAGGACACTTGACACTATTCATGAGACAGAATCTTTCTGAGATATTCATGGTGATTTTGTATAGGATACAGGTTTTATGACATAGACATTATATTCCTAGACATTATATGACTTGCTGCATTAGTTTTGATCTTGCGTGTCATGGACATGAGACGTGGGATTACATTGGGTGGAGAGAGACACACAGGCTACAGGATGATTATATATATATAAAATCCATAGTAAAGACATAGTAAAACTCATAGTAAACTCCACTACCGGCTCCCAAACACAGAGCTTGTAGTAGTATCAGCCTAAGTTCTAGTGATGCTCTCAACTTGCATTTCACATAGATGGTTATATAGTTTACCCTATTGTTTCATTTATTGCTGCACTGTATTTATTTTGGCTTGTATTATCTGTACCTTGCTATGTCCCCTGAGGACCTGGATCCGGATTATGTCCCTAGGATTAGCAGACGAGGTTTATCCAGAGGTATACGGAACATGAGCACTTCTCGGAACAATACCAGTACCTGAGGACGAGGTAATCGCTGAGGACTTCTCCTGAACATCTGCTTCTCTATGCTCATTCTTTATGGCAAATAAACTCTTTATTTCCTGCTTAAATAAATATTTGTAACAGACTTAATATCGGGTTGTTCCCCGATTTTATTTAATTGTGACTGGATGTTGTTTAATACTTTTTGTTGATATTACTGTGTTTATTCTGTGGATGAGATTAGTAAACCCTGATCATTGTAATACAGCTTAAGTATGCCCCGATGGATCCATTAAATTGGGTTTGTCCATCGGTACGTGCTGCTGGCCATTGCCACGTATCTAGTCCCTCGATATTTTGGGACTGGGGCGTGACATTTAAGCAGGATGATGGTCGGAGCTGAACACCGGTACAATCCAGTGGAAAAAGAATGTTTGGCCCTAATATTCGCCATTCAGAAAATGTGACACTATGTCACAGGCCAGACTATTCATATCATCTCCAGGATCAATCATCTTCGGATATTGATGAACAAGCCAAGCGTTCTTAAATCCCGACTCGTGACTTGGGCGATGTTACTAACACCGTATGATATGGTGTACGTCCTTCAGAAGTCCATCAAAGGCCAAGCATTGGTTGATTTCCTAGCTGCTCATCCGATTCCGAAAACCTCCAAACTATACGAGGACATTTCCGACGAAGTTGCAGAATGTAATTCCGCAATGGAAAGTGATACATGGCAACTATTCTTCGATGGTGTCTCCAGGACTGGTCCCAGGGGAAATGTGATTTCAGGAGTAGGAATTGTCCTGGTCACTCCTGATAAACTCGTCATCTATCGAGCATATTCTCTTAGCGAACCCTGCTATAATAATGTGGCAGAATATAATGCCCTACTCATCGGACTCCAAGTCGCTAAAGAATTGGACGTCAAATATCTGGAAGCTTTCGGTTATTCTCTGCTGATCGTCAATCAAGTCAGAGGAATATATGAAGTCCGTAATCCAGACCTCATTCCTTATCACCAAACAACGATCGAGATAGCAATGACTTTTAAAGGGTTTTACCTAGAGCATGTGCCTCGATCTCAGAATCTGGAAGCTGATGCCCTGGCCAGTTTAGCTGCAGATTTAGCTATTCCTATAAGAAGGCAGAAGTCGGTGATTCTTCTTAACAGAGATTTATTCTGTGTGAAAAACAACTTTCATATAGAACGCAGCTACGCTGTGAACACAGATCTTCCCAAGAGAGACTGGAGAAGTCCCTTTATAGATTTCGTAGCATACGGAATCTTATCGGAGGATACTAAAGAAGCAGTATCCATCAAAAGACAATCGTTACGCTTCTATTTTGATGCATCTTCACAATGTCTATATCGCCGGACTTATGACGGACTGCTATTACGATGTCTCTCCGGTGATGAAGCGCAGCGGATTATCCGTGAGGCTCACGACGGCGTATGCGGAGCACATCAACCCGGTCCTAAGTTACAGGATCACATCAGGAGAATAGGCTATTATTGGCCTACCATGATTGCAGATGCCATAAAATATGCAAGATAATGCAAAGTTTGTCAGGTTCATGCGAATTTTATACATCAGCCTCCTGAGTATCTATATCCTACTATTGCATCATGGCCCTTCGAAGCATGGGGTATGGATATCATTGGTCCTATTCACCCGTCTTCTTCCAGAGGTCATCGGTTCATATTAGCCATCACGGATTATTTCTCCAAATGGGCAGAGGCAATCCCCCTTGTTAAGGTAAAGACATCCAACATGATCAGCTTTATCAAACATCATGTCATTTATCGTTTCGGGATACCCCGAAGGATAATTCATAACAACGGGCCTCAATTTATAAGCCAAGCGTTTCATCGATTTTGCGATAAGAATCAGATACAAAATGTGGCCTCTATAGCATATACTCCTGCTACTAATGGTTTGGCAGAAGCCTTCAACAAAACCATTATCAAACTCTTAAATAAGTTTGCCTCTTCGAACAAAAGAGATTGGAATGAGAAGCTAGGAGAATGTCTCTGGGTATACCGCACAACGGTACGAGCACCGACAGGTTGTACACCATTCTCATTGGTTTACGGGAGTGAAGCAGTTCTCCTCATCGAAATTCAAATTCCGTCACTCAGAATAGCAGTGGCTAATGAGTTGATTCAGGAAAAGAATGACCAATTAAGGCTTCAAGAACTAGAAGGATTAGATGAGAAATGCCTTCAAGCCCAATAGCGCATCGCGTTCTACCAGGCACGTATTTCCAGAGCTTTTAATCAAAAAGTAAAGGAAAGAGTGTTCAAAGTTGGCGAGCTAGTTCTAGCCGTGAAAATGCCAATGATCATTACTCATAAGAGTAAGGGTAAATTCCATCCCAAATGGGAAGGCCCTTACGTGATCGAGACGACGTTCTCAAATGACGCTTACAGATTAGCCAAGCCTAATGGAGACTTGTTAATGGCTCCTATCAATGGTAAATTTCTGAAGAGGTACTATGCTTAATCTCCTTTGCTTAAATGGAGTATGGTGAAGATCTCATTCTGACAATACTACTTCCAAAGAACTAGTTGGATCATATTCTATCATGTCCATATAACCTCTGAATAGATATGTCTAAACAAATTTGGAACATCAAAACCTATCACGTCCATATTACCTCTGATAGTGTTTTGTGTACAAATTTTAGTTGGATCATATTCTATCATGTCCATATAACCTCTGAATAGATATGTCCAGCTGAAGCTGTCACGCCCCAGTCCCAAAATACCGAGGGACCGGACGCGTGGCAATGGCCAGCAGCACGCACCGATGGACAACCCAATTTAATGGATCCACCCGGACATACTTAAGCTGTAAAATAACAAGTCTACGACAATCATGGCACAACTAATCTTATCCACACCAGAAATAAAACATGATCCACAGATTAAATAAAGAATATAAATCATCAGCTAGTCTCAACAAAATGTTTCGGGGAACAATCCGATAAATATCTAATACAATGGTTCAACAGACCAGAAAGTAAATGACTGAAATAAATAATAAATACTGAGCATGAAACATGGATGCTCAGGAGAAGTCTTCGGCTAACACCTCGTTCTCGGATGGCGGTACAGCTCCTGGATCAGCTCCTGCTCCGGTCCCGTATATCTCGGGATAGATCTCGTCCTCAAATCCTGGGGACATAATCAGGATCCAGGTCCTCAGGGGACATAGCAAGGTACAAGAAAGCTCATGCCAAAATAAATGCAGTGCAGAAAATAAATGGAATAAATAGGGCAAGTAAGTAACCATCTAAGTGAAAATGCAAGTGAGAGCAGCACGAGTACTCAGGCTGAGCCACTACAAGCTCTGTGTCGGGGAGCCGGTAGTGGTAATAACAAGTAATGTGCCTAGATCTGCTACGAGAGTCTACGGCCTCACAATAGTAGTAGTATATATATGAAACAACCTGTAGCTTGTGTGTCTCTCCCCACCCCATGTAACCACGCATATCACGACCATAACGTCTCATGTCCATGTCAAGCGGGATCATCACTAATGCAACAAGTCATATGTATCTATGAATATAGTATCTCTGTCAAGTCCTGTATCCTACACAGAATCACCACGAATATCTCGGGAATATTTTGTCTCATGAACAGTGTCAAGTGTCCTGGGTCATATGGTACTTGATCAGACAAGTACGAGAATAACAAGTGTCACGAAAGTCCATCTCTAAATGACAGTACCCAACACTGCGTACAGTGTTGGCACCCGAATGATAATCGGACGCTAAGTACGTCACACGGTCCTAGGTTGAGCATGCACAGGAACATAATAAATCAAGGAAAAATATATATATAGACTGCAAAGTTTGGCAAGGTACACTTGCCTGATGTTGGAATATCAACAACTGTCCCTGTATCAGTGGATCCGGTAGGTACTACTCCAAAAGCTGTAATAAATATCACCAACAGTCTCAGAAGATGTCAAACAGCTAGAAATGCTTGTCCTTACGTCCAATTTGGACACAGGGGCAAAAAGGTCATTTTCGGGCCAAAGTGGGGTCCACATGTGGGCCACTTTTCACCGAAAAGCGGGTCAGGGTCAAAGGTCTCCAAATTCGTCAAACTCAGTGTCTACAAGTCAGGAACGATGATACGAACCCAATGAAACTTCCAGAAATAGATTTCGATGAGCCGATCACAAAATCGCACGTCGAGTGGAGCCTTTGGGCCCACGATACGCGATTTTGTCAATGTTCTCGGAATCGACCCAAACTTGGGTCACAGGACCAGCGTATTGCTACGAGTCCGATGGCGCAAGTTTCGTCTCGATCCGACGTGTGTACACAAAGTTACAGCATTTTCCAAAAGGGTCGAATACGGGGTGTTGTTCGCGGATACGCGTTGATTCCGGGGTGCACGCACCTCCGAATCGACTTCTGCAAAATTCCACACGACCGTATCAACGTCACGCACGTTTCGGTAAAGACCGCGTGCGACCAAGTTGTCCCGTTTGGCGGGGCGCACTCAGTTCCGGGGTAAAACAGGGCATTATTTTTCCTGTTTTTGGATCGCGGTGTGCGATCACCACAGGACGCGATGCACCGAGCGGGTTGAACGGGCACCGAGAGGGTTATACAGTCTACGTGTAGCAACTGACGAAAACTAAAACGGAGTTGCGAGGCGAGAGAAAACGATACCTGAACAGGGCTCCGTGAACGCTGAATTTCAATTGTCCGAGCGTCAATTCCGTGTCCTGCGACTGAGTTGCTGTGTCCTGCGCTAGGGTTCAGATTGTGTCCGACGTCAACTGCTGTTCGCGTCCAAGGCGGCCATGTCCGTGCTAGGGCAGCGGACGGCCGACGAGATGAATGGGGCAACGCTCGCGGGTGGCGGCGGAGATGGGTTCAGCCGCGGTGGAACCTGGCGTCCGGACGGTCGACTGGATGGTCGACGGATGGAGCGGGCTGGGTCAACTCCGAGGTGGAGTCGAGCAGAGGTGGTCGTCGGTCGCGCGGGTCGGGACTGGACTCGGCGGCGGGGATTCGAGCAGGGAGTCGGTGGGGGTTCTGCGAGTCGGGTATGCGTCGACGAGGGCGGCCGGTCGGTCGTGAGGTCGAGGAGTCGGCAAGTCGGAGTAGCTACCGGTGCGGCGGAGTCTGCTGGAGAGAGGGGTCGGCTGAGATGAGAAGGAGAGTTAGGTTGGTGGCGGCGGCTACACGAACATCGAGGAGAAATATATAGGTGGTGAACAGTATTTCCGGCGGAGAGTTTAGGGTTTGGTCTGGTTCGGGTTTTGGGTCGGGTTTCATGGATCCGACCCGACCCGGCCCGCAATACTGGGTTGGTCCGGTTCAGTCAGCGGTTGGTTCAGGTTTGGTTCAACTCGGGTTTAAAATTCCAATAGTATTTAGGGTCTTAAACGCGTTTCCTGGATCCAATAAATTCACCGAAAAATACCACAGGACCGGTTTTCCATTTTACACCACAAAATCTTAATTCCATAATATTTTAACACCATCTAGCAGCACTTAAAATTCTTTAACCCACAATTACCTTCGTTATAAATTCCAAAAAAATACCGAAAATACGGGAAAATTGTATTAAAATTTTCTCTAAAAATTTGGGTGTTTACAATCTTCCCTCCTTAAAAGGATTGCGTCCTCGCAATCAAAGAATAAGTTATAATGGAAGGGTTATGGAAATACAAGATTGCTTAGGTTACAACTGCCTCCTCAAACAGGTGGGGGTAACGCTGGCGCATACTATCTTCTCGTTCCCAAGTCGATTCTCCAGGGGAATGATGTTTCTATGCTACACGAACCAGTCTGATTGTCTGTCCCCGCAATATCTTCTCACTGACGTCGAGGATGCCAACTGGTTGTTCTTCATATCTCAAGCTTGGGCCCACTGCAATTTCTGAATGATCGACTACGTGACTTGGGTCGGTCACGTACCTTCGCAGCTGGGAGACGTGGAATACGTCATGCACTCCCTCTAAGGATGGTGGTAATGCAAGACGATATGCCACCTCACCAACGCGTTCTAGAATGTCAAATGGCCCAATATACCTTGGGCTCAACTTGCCTCTGCTCCCGAATCTGATAGTACCACGAGTGGGCAAAATCCTTAAGAATACGTGCTCTCCTTCTTTAAACTCCAAGGGACGTCTGTGCGTATCTGCCCAATGTTTTTGTCTGTCCTGAGCTGCTCGAAGATGATCCTGAATCTGTTTTACCTTTTCCACTGTCTGCGTTACCAATTATGGACCCAGTATTTGACGTTCACCAACGTCACTCCAACATATAGGCGATCTGCACTTCCTTCCGTATAATGCCTCAAATGGTTGCATCTGAATGCTGGCCTGATAACTGTTGTTGTAGGAGAACTCTACTAAGTGCAAATGATCTTCCCAAGATCCTCCGAAGTCTAGCATACATGATCGCAACATGTCCTCCAATATCTGAATGGTGCGCTCCGATTGGCCATCTGTCTGTGGGTGGTATGCCGTGCTGAATTTGAGTCTGGTGCCCAGACTCTCTTGCATGCTTCTCCAAAAATGAGAGGTAAATCTCAAATCTTGATCCGATACAATACTGAACGGCACTCCATGTAATTTGACAATTTATCGCATATACATGTCGGCTAGTACCTCTGTGGACTGTCCAACTCTAAATGGCAAGAAGTGTGCCAATTTAGTGAGTCGATCCACTATAACCCATACTGCGTCTCTTCCGTTGGGGCTCCTCGGAAATCCTGTGATAAAATCCATCGTGATGTGCTCCCACTTCCATTCTGGTATAGGAAGCTGCTGTAACATACCTGCAGTCCTCTGATGCTCGGCCTTTACTTGCTGGCAGACTAAGCATTTGGCCACAAATCTTGCAATCTCTCTTTTCATTCCATGCCACAAGTAATACTGTCTCAAGTCTCGGTACATCTTGGTTCCTCTTGGGTGAACAGAGTACATAGAGCTATGTGCTTCCGTCATTAACTCCTGTCTCAATTCTCCATTTGGAACATACAAGCGGTTTTCAAATCTCAATGTTTCGTCTTCGTGTATGCGAAGTCCTGTCTGCATGCCTGCTTCTGTCTTCTCTTTCAATCTTCTAAATCTAGCATCGGTGGGCAATGCCTCCTTAATCTTCTCCACGAGTGATGACTTAATTTCAAGATTAGCCATCAAGCCATTCTGTCCTGGTAAAATGACCTCTATCTGAAGCTCCTGTAGATCTCTCAATAACTCGGGCTGCATCGTCAAGAAATAAGCCGTAGGCTTCCTGCTGAGCGCATCTGCAACAACATTCGCCTTTTCTGGATGATACTGCAGATCGATGTCAAAATCTACCATCAATTCAAGCCAACGCCTCTGCCTCATGTTAAGCTCCTTCTGAGTATATACATACTTCAGACTTTTGTGATCTGTAAAGATGTCTACTTTCTTTCCATAAAGGTAGTGCCTCCAAATCTTCAATGCAAATATGACTGCTGCTAACTCCAGATCGTGTGTTGGGTAGTTCTTCTCGTGGACCTTCAACTGTCTTGACGCATAGGCAATAACTTTGCCATGTTGCATCAAAACATATCCCAATCCACTACCCGATGCATCACTGTAAACAACAAAACCTCCTGACACTGAAGGAAGAGTCAAGACAGGTGTCGTTGTTAATCTTCTCTTCAATTCTTCGAAGGCCTTCTGGCAGCCTTCTGTCCATATAAACTTTTGATCCTTACGTGTCAGCTTCGTCATCGGTTCTGCAATCCTCGAGAAATTTTTTACAAACCTTCGGTAATATCCCGCAAGTCCGAGAAAACTTCTCACCTCTGCAACTAATATGGGTGTAGGCCAAGTCTCTATTGCCGCAACTTTCTCTGGATCCACTGAAAGTCCTTCTCCTGAGATGATATGTCCCAAGAAAAGTACTTTGTCCATACAGAACTCACACTTACTGAGTTTGGCATATAACTTCTCCTGTCTCAAGGTCTCTAACACGATTCTGAGATGCTCCTCGTGCTCTTCAGGGCTCTTGGAGTATATAAGAATGTCGTCAATGAACACCACCACGAATTTATCCAAGAACTGATGAAAGACTCTGTTCATTAAACTCATAAACACTGCTGGCACGTTGGTTAAACCAAACGGCATCACCAAGAACTCATAATATCCATACTTGGTCCTGAAAGTTGTCTTCGGTATGTCTTCCTTCCTTACTTTGATCTGATGATAGCCGGATCGAAGGTCAATCTTCGAAAATACCCTTGCACCACTCAATTGGTCGAAGAGATCATCAATACGTGGTAAGGGATACCTGTTCTTGATGGTCACAGCATTCAGTGCCCTATAGTCAATGCATAACCGTATTGTTCCATTCTTCTTTGGCACAAATAATATGGGTGCTCCCCAAGGTGAAACACTGGACCGAATGAAACCCTTTCCAGAAGATCATCAACCTGTTCTTTCAACTCCACTAACTCTTTAGGTGCCAGTCGATATACTGATGAAGTGATAGGCTCTGCTCCTGGAGTTAAGTCTATTGTGAATTCTATTTCCCGATCAGGCGGTAAACCTGGAAGATCATCGGGAAATACATCCACAAATTCAGATATGACTCTTGGGCAACCTGTCTCCCCTTCTACAGATAGTACCCTAAGAGTAGGCTGAACTCCTTTCTCTACTGCTCCTCGAAGAAACTCAAATTCTGGATGTCCCGGCGGTCTAAATATAACCCTTCCAAGCCGACAATCAAGAGTCGCATGGTACTGACTTAACCAGTCCATACCAAGTACAACATCATAGTCAGGCATGGAAAAGATCAGAAATTGAGCTCGCATCTCCCTCCCATAAACTACTACAGAACATGATCTACAGACGTCACTAACCGAAATAATTCCACCTCCCGTAAGAATTCTCTTCATCTTCGAAAGGGGTACGGTAGCTACTCTATGGGTGGCAACAAAGCTAGCTGCTATAAATGAATGCGATGCTCCAAAATCAAATAATGCTACAACTGGTAATGAAGCTACTAAAATAGTACCTGCGATGACCTCGCCTGCTGTAGCCTCCTGCTCAACAGGTAAGGTGAATGCCTGGCCTCTTCCCTGAGCTGGACCTCTCTGCTGTTGCTGCTGCTGAAATAGAGATGCCTGTAGTGCCAGGGGTGGTCTCTGTCACTACCATATTTTAGGAAGAAGGGTATTTTAGTAATTTCCTATTTAAATAAATATTGTGCATGGTAAATAATTTTTGTTGTATTATTTAATTGTTGTTGGATGTTATTTAATTATTTTGGACTTATTTTAGTAGACCCAACTAGTGTAGTTTGGACCCATGGACCAACATGAATTAAATAGTTAGACTTGGCCCATTTAGAAAGCCCATGGTTAAGGAGATATATTAAATTAATTAAGTGATTAGACTAGAAGCTTCCTTCCTTAATTATTTCTTCATGAGAGGCCCCAAGGGGTACATTGGACATTTTACAATTGCTTGGGGAAGGGGGCATGGCCGGCCTATTAAAAGAGGGAGGAAATTTCTCTCTCCTCTCATTTCATTTCCAAATCTAGATCTAGAATTTCCCACTACCAAATTCCCTCCATTCCCAAATCCAATTGCCTACCAAATTCATTTCAAATTCTTCCTAATTCACCATTAGAGAAGGAGGAAGCAAGGATCTAGAAGAAGGAAGCAAGGATCTACAAAGAGGAGCAAGGATCTACAATTTGGAAGCAAGTTCATCTCAATTGGAGGTTTTATTGGGAATCCATCTCCCAATAGGTATAATTCAGTTTTTTCCATTAAAATAGCTTCTAAATCTGAGATTTAATCATGTAAAATCAACCCATATGTATGTACTACCCATAGGACTTTGTTTTGTGTTCATAGTAGACCCATGGAGAAAGTTATGGTGCTTTTTGTGTCAATTTTGTTGGAATTCCGAATTTACATTTTGTTGTGTGTGTCAATTGATCCTATAGATCAATTGGGCATGTGCTTATGTGTTTGGGGCTAGTGTCGTGTCCATAATTTGGTACATGTGGTTCGTATCCCAACTATTTGGTGATACGTGTCATTTTGGGGATTTTCCTCCGACACTGGGCTTTGAACATGTCGTATTTTGACACGGACACATAGATCTACTTTTGACACTTTGATTTGTTCATAAATATTATTTGTGACTTATTTGTGTCCTTCGGGGTACATTTGGTTGTGTGTTGGACTCGTGTCACATGCGTATCCTAGATCTAGTGGGATACGGTGTGAAACTTTCCAATTTGGTGTGTTTATGTGTAGATCTAATTATTTATGCTTTAAATTCTTCATTTATAACTAGTATATATATATATATATATATATATATATAGATATTATATATTATTTTAGTGTATTTATTATGGTATTTATTGTAGCATAGATCTATATATTTCTATGTGTTCTAATGTGGTGTATAAATATATGTATGTAGCTTTCTTGCATGCAATTATATATGTACTTATGTTAATAAAATAAATTATATATAAAGGTTTTGTAATATATATTTATGTGTTTAATGTATAATTATATTATTTATAATTATTATGTAATTATTTGGATATTAATGAATGTATTTTTATGTGTGCTTCTAGCCATGTAAAATATGTACATTAATATGTGCATGTGTTATGTAACTATTGATATTTAATTGTGTAAGTTTATATGTATATATATATATATATAAGTATATAGTTATTAAATTGTTATATATATATATATATATATATATATATATATATATATATATATATATATATATATATATATATATATATATATATATATATATATATATATATGTATTTTGATTTATATATCTTATATATATATGTGCTTTTGTGAGGTATAATACTAGTAGTAATATATTATATTATTTGTATAAATATTGGTTTGTATATAATTTATATTAGAGTGTATAATATTGTATCTTAAGTATACTTTGTGTGGGTACCAATGGGGATCAAACCTTGATTCCTAATTGTTGTATTTTTTATTCTATATTATTTATATAGATGTCTTGTGAGGTTGACCTTGGTTTGACCATGTTTGACTTTAGTTGACTTTAGAGTTGACCATAGTTGACTTTTAACTTAGAATTTATTTATTGACCTAGAAGTTGACTAGTTTGACTTGTTCTCTTTCCGGGACCTTGTATTAATGTGGTACTCCATATCTAGGTCTTCGAGGTACCGAGTCAGACATCTGTGATACTGTTCTTTGGACTTCAGGCGAGTACATTCTCTGATAGTTTCTCATTTATGATATCCTCTATGTTCGTTGTATCTAGTGTAGATATACATGTTTCTCTTGACACTATGGTTACACGGATTGGTATATCCGGATCTCGTCATGAGATGTTATTCCTTGGTATATGGTGTATATGGTGCAAGTATTGTTTCATTGGTTATCTTGTACATGTACAGACACCGATTTTCGGGAGGAGTCGCTCTCTTCTTGGGGAATCTAGTGCCATAGCATACCGTGGTTGGATCTATTATACCAGTTGGGGGTGGGGAGTATTAGTATAGATATGTGATCAAATCCCTATTGAATAAAGTATTGGTAAGCGAATAGTGTTGATCATGCACCGCACGTATGATTAGCCAGGCCGCATTATATCTTGCCCAAGCCGATCACATGTTAAGCTAGTACTCACACACTTAGTCATTAGTATTATTGTTTTATTGGCATATTGTTCATTATTGTGTTTCTTTCCAGTATTTCCTTATTGTCTATATATCTCTTGTATCTATTTTGTGCATCTTGTTTATCCACAGCTATTTACTGTTACATAGTTTTTATCATGGATTAGAACTGCTGTTAGAGATGTACTCTGCTCCTTTCCTGACTGGATATATTTTTCCAGATGACACTGAGGAGTACCCTACCTATTATGGACCCCAGGATATTGTGGGTTTAGATTCGAAGACCCTGGCTCAAGAGGGACTTATCCCAACTGAGACAGTTGACCCTGGAGTGTAGCTTTGTAGTATGATAGTATTCTTTTGTACTGGATTTGTCTCCAGCTTATTTTGTTACTCTTCAGACTCATTGATGTACTATTTTTAAACTCATGAGTTGTATGATGACTATTCTATTCTCATCTGATTCGTGCTCATTCTATCTTAGTTCTGTGATTGAGTATACTATCATTATTGGTGGTTCATTTTATTGTTAGATAGACTATCTAGACAGCGTTCTACCGCCGATTCTGCGGCGTAGGCTGGGCGTTGTTTCCGACTAGTATCCTTACATCGGGTACGGGTCGTGACAGTCTCTGCTGGTTCCCTCCTGGGGCTGGTGGCCTGACGCCTCCAACTCCTGTCTGCTGTGCTCCTACTGCTGGATAAGCTGGTCGTGGTGCAGGCAAGGCCAGTCTCGGTGCTCCCTCTCTTGGTTTAGTGCAGTCTCTAGAAAAGTGCTGGTCTGATCCACAAAGCAGGCATAGTCCCAACTTACGCCTGCACTCTCTCTCAATGTGTCCTACCTTGTCGCAGTGGTGACAGGTAGGAAGAGATATGGCCTTATGTATTGCTCTCTCCAGTATACTCCTCTGGAATCGTTTTGCAGAATCTCCAGGTGCTGTCTTGGTTGGTGCGGATGTGTTTGGCCTCTTCAGATTCGATTCCCTTCTAGTGACGCGCTCCATGCGTCGTGCTGCTGCAAGGACCTCAGTATAAGATGTAGGTACGACCGAGCCAATCAATCTCTGAAGCTCAAACTTTAGTCCATCAAAGAACTTTTTAGCTTTTTCTTCCTCTGTCGAGATCAATGTTGGAGCGAAGCGACCTAGGCGTATAAACTCCGCGTTGTATTCTTCCACTATCATACCGCCTTGGATGAGGCGGTTGAACTTGTCTCTGAGCTCTGATCGTACAACTGCCGAAATGTACATCTCTTGGAAGAGTCTGGAGAACTCTTCCCAAGTGACTCGGTCCTGTCCGAGCCTCCTCTCTTCTGCTAGCCACCAGTGATGCACATTATCGGTTAACTGCATTCTGACTGCAGTCATCCACTTCTCTCTCGGTAGTTCAGCGACTTCCAACTGATGTTGAATATTAGTGAGCCATTCATGAACTTCTGTTGGCCCTTCTTTGCCAGAAAATGTACGAGGCTTGAGATGACGAAAATCGGTGATAGATCCCGTCGCTGTTTGCCTCGTTGGTGGATTTGCCTGCTCCAATGCGGATACCAGGCTGGTCCTCAGATACTCTGCCTCCTGGAGATGGGCCTCTTACTGAATTTTCTACTGGGCCTGCATCATGGCATACATCATCTGGAACATCTGTTGCCCGTCCATGACTTGTCCGGGCGGAAAGACTGGCATCTGGGGAGTGAACTGTGGTGGAGGTGGGACATCTCTCCGGAACCTTGGATTAGGTTGACCGGTCTGATCGCTCTGCGATGCTTGTCCTCCATCCCCTGGGGTCACTCCGTCTGTATAAGTAACTACAGCGTCGTGTGGCGTATCCAAAGGAATCTCGTCTCCGTTCCTGGGATCCATTACTCTGCAACCAAAAGATAAACTGTAAGAACGCTCAGAGGAATCAAACAGGATGCAAATCAAGTAACAATTTCGAGTTCGATATAGAGTTCAATAATGTTTTAGATAATGGATGAGACCCTACATTCTATCCTATCCTTAGGGCAGGCTGGTTCGATCCCTAAGTTGAAACTGAACAATTTAGTCGTAGACCTGCATGGGCCACCACAAAAACCATGTCACGCCCCAGTCCCAAAATACCGAGGGACCGGGCGCGTGACAATGGCCAGCAGTACGCACCGATGGACAACCCAATTTAATGGATCCACCCGGACATACTTAAGCTGTAAAATAACAAGTCTACGACAATCATGGCACAACTAATCTCATCCACACCAGAAATAAAACATGATCCACAGAATAAATAAAGAATGTAAATCATCAGCTAGTCTCAACAAAATGCTTCGGGGAACAATCCGATAAATATCTAATACAATGGTTCAACAGACCAGAAAGTAAATGACTGAAATAAATAATAAATACTGAGCATGAAACATGGATGCTCAGGAGAAGTCTTCGGCTAACACCTCATCCTCGGATGGCGGTACAGCTCCTGGATCAGCTCCTGCTCCGGTCCCGTATATCTCGGGATAGATCTCGTCCTCAAATCCTGGGGACATAATCCGGATCCAGGTCCTCAGGGGACATAGCAAGGTACAAGAAAGCTCATGCCAAAATAAATGTAGTGCAGAAAATAAATGGAATAAATAGGGCAAGTAAGTAACCATCTAAGTGAAAATGCAAGTGAGAGCAGCACGAGTACTCAGGCTGAGCCACTACAAGCTCTGTGTCGGGGAGCCGGTAGTGGTAATAACAAGTAATGTGCCTAGCTCTGCTACGAGAGTCTACGGCCTCACAATAGTAGTAGTATATATATAAAATAGCCTGTATCATGTTTGTCTCTCCCCACCCCATGTAACCACGCATATCATGACCATAACGTCTCATGTCCATGTCAAGCGGGATCATCACTAATGCAACAAGTCATATGTATCTATGAATATAGTATCTCTGTCAAGTCCTGTATCCTACACAGAATCACCATGAATATCTCAGGAATATCCTGTCTCATGAACAGTGTCAAGTGTCCTGGGTTATATGGTACTTGATCAGACAAGTACGAGAATAACAAGTGTCACGAAAGTCCATCTCTAAATGACAGTACCCAACACTGCGTACAGTGTTGGCACCCGACTGATAATCGGACGCTAAGTACGTCACACGGTCCTAGGTTGAGCATGCACAGGAACATAATAAAGCAAGGAAAAATATATATATATATAGACTGCAAAGTTTGGCAAGGTACACTTGCTTGATGTTGGAATATCAACAACTGTCCCTGTATCAGTGGATCCGGTAGGTACTACTCCAAAAGCTGTAATAAACATCACCAACAGTCTCAGAAGATGTCAAACAGCTAGAAATGCCTGTCCTTACGTCCAATTTGGACACAGGGGCAAAAAGGTCATTTCCGGGCCAAAGCGGGGTCCACATGTGGGCCACTTTGCACCGAAAAGCGGGTCAGGGTCAAAGGTCTCCAAATTCGTCAAACTCAATGTCTACAAGTCAGGAACGATGATACGAACCCAACGGAACTTCCAGAAATGGGTTCCGATGAGCCGATCACAAAATCGCACGTCGAGTGGAGCTTGTGGGGCCCACGATACGCAATTTTGTCAACGTTCTCAGAATCGACCCAAACTTGGGTCACAGGACCAGCGTATTACTACGAGTCCGATGGCGTAAGTTTTGTCTCGATCCGACGTGTATACACAAAGTTACAGCATTTTCCAGAAGGGTCGGATACGGGGTGTTGTTCGCGGATACGCGTTGATTCTGGGGTGCACGCACCTCCGAATCGACTTCTGCAAAATCCCACACGACCGTATCAACGTCACGCACGTTTCGGTAAAGACCGCGTGCGACCAAGTCGTCCCGTTTGGCGGGGCGCACTCAGTTCCGGGGTAAAACATGGCATTATTTTTCCTGTTTTTGGATCGCGGTGTGCGATCACCACAGGACGCGATGCACCGAGCAGGTTGCACGGGCACCGAGAGGGTTATACAGTCTACGTGTAGCAACTGACGGAAACTAAAACGGAGTTGCGAGGCGAGAGAAAATGATACCTGAACAGGGCTCCGTGAACGCTGAATTTCAAGTGTCCGAGCGTCAATTCCGTGTCCTGCGATCGAGTTGCTGTGTCCTGCGCTAGGGTTCAGATTGTGTCCGACGTCAACTGCTGTTCGTGTCCAGGGCGGCCGTGTTCGTGCTAGGGCAGCGGACGGCCGACGAGATGAATGGGGCGACGCTCGCGGGTGGCGGCGGAGATGGGTTCAGCCGCGGTGGAACCTGGCGTCCGGACGGTCGACTGGATGGTCGACGGACGGAGCGGGGCTGGTCGTCGGTCGCACGGGTCGGGACTGGACTCGGCGGCGGGGATTCGAGCAGGGAGTCGGTGGGGGTTCTGTGAGTCGGGTATGCGTCGACGAGGGCGGCCGGTCGGTCGTGAGGTCGAGGGGTCGGCAAGTCGGAGTAGCTACCGATACGACAGAGTCTGCTGGAGAGAGGGGTCGGCTGAGATGAGAAGGAGAGTTAGGTTGGCGGTGGCGGCTACACGAACATCGAGGAGAAATATATAGGTGGTGAACAGTATTTCCGGCGGAGAGTTTAGGGTTTGGTCTGGTTCGGGTTTTGGGTCGGGTTTCATGGATCCGACCCGACCCGGCCCGCAACACTGGGTTGGTCCGGTTCAGTCAGCGGTTGGTCCAGGTTTGGTTCAACTCGGGTTTAAAATTCCAATAGTATTTAGGGTCTTAAACGCGTTTCCTGGATCCAATAAATTCACCAAAAAATACCACAGGACCGGTTTTTCATTTTACACCACAAAATCTTAATTCCATAATATTTTAACACCATCTAGCAGCACTTAAAATTCTTTAACCCAAAATTACCTTCGTTATAAATTCCAAAAAAATACCGAAAATACGGGAAAATTGTATTAAAATTTTCTCTAAAAATTTGGGTGTTTACAGAAGCTTACCGAAAGTATATCACGTCCATATTACCTCTGATATCACTTTCACCCTAGCCTATCGTTTATATTCTAAAAGGATAGGTCCACCAAAGTCAGATAAAGTCTCTTTATTATCTCCAGAAAGAGCAAATTACATATAAAAGCAAAAGGTACATCATTTGGGAGGAGCAGTTAAGTCGCGAATCTGTTGCGCCAGAGTAACCATTCTCTCATCCCTGGAGCTCAAGACGTCGGTGCGAGCCCGCTCCAACCTTGCCGCCTCATTGTTCAAAGCAGATAGCTCGGACCGAGCATGTACAAAACCTGCGTGGATCACACCCACATGCGTCAAGTTTTGCTGAGCCGTCTCCCTTCGATCCTTCAATACGTCGCGAGCTGTTGATAAAGAGAGAGCCTTCTCCTTGGCCTTAGCGAGGTCATCTTCCAATTTGCGGACCCTCGCTGCCTCTTCCTCATATTCGGCCTCGCACTAAGCCAGCTGGGGAATGACATACCCCAATACGACACGCTCTTGATCCATCTCCTGCTGCTGTTCTTGGACAGATTTGTTCAGAGATTCTATTTGCCCAGCAAGCTCTGCAGTTAAGGAGTCATACCTAGCTTGAACGAGACCTTCAATGCTGCCTCAAAATAGCTGCAAATAATCGTTAATAGGTTATTCCAAACCATTAACTATCTGCTCCAGCGCATCAGCTCTCCCAGCGTCGTTGAAGTCTCTGATCGGCGCTATCGCAAACTGGGAGGACCTCCTTAGAGCCTCAAAGCCTAGATTCTTCTCCAGTACCATTGATATCGGCGTTCTCAAAGTGGTGTAGAAAATACTAGTATACTGCTCAATCAGCATGGCGAAATTAGATTGGACGCTGGGAGTGGCTGTAATATCGGAGAATCCCCTTCCAGGAACGACTGTAGAGGGTGTCGTCACAGTCGTCGCTTCAGTAGAGGGCGCGACAAAGGTAAAGGCACCGACAACGGCCGAAGTGGCTGGCATACTCAAAGGAGGCATCATCGTGATGACAGGCTCATCCTCCTCTGAATATATTGGAACTGTTTCGGGCGAACCGGCACCCGAATATGTTTCCCCTTCAAAGTCGGGCACCTCCGTGTCATCGACAGGAGCTGAAACAAAGCCAAAAGTTGCATCGACGCTGCCCTCCCCGTAAATGTCTTCCCCTGAAAAGAAGACAAGAGAAAGTTAATATCAATATGATGTTAATTTTTCTAAAAGAGGCATAAAAACGACATTTACCCATGGATGATGGTATATATGGCGCGTCTGCAGCCAGTACAGCTAAATCATTTCTTAATGATGCTAAGCGAGCTGTCATACCTGGAGAAGGGGGTGTGCCAACTGACACTGGCAGGTATTCTTCCAGGTCTTTACCGAGATCCACTCGAGGCTCATTGGGTGGAATCTCGCTGGGTATACTTACAGATGCTGCAGGGGTTTCTCCCGTTGCTGGTCTGGATAAAGATATTCTTATTTGGCTTGGCCCCGAAGGCGATCTCGTACCACTACCTAAAGCGGTAGCAGCGACAGCAGCCTCGAGCAAAGATTCTCCAGTACTGCCAGCCGGAATTGTGGAGGTTCCCTCTCTAACAGGCGAAGGACCTCTAGTCAAAGAATCATCCCCAACAGGGAAAACAGCAGGCCCACTCCGAGGAGCCTCATGGCCGAAAGTCCTGTCAGGACCACTAACAGTCTTCTTTTTCTTGCGAGGGGAAGTCTCCTTTAGAACAGGAGCCCTTCACTTACCAGGGATAACCAGAGGCTCTGCAGGCGGAGGTATTTTGCCTATCGGTACTGTCAGCAAAAACTTATCTGGAGCTACAGAGTCTTCATCCTCGTCAGAGGAAACTGATGGAACTTTCTCTCGTCCCGCGGACTTAGAAGAAGGCATCCTAAAACTTTCATGCATATCAAAATCGCGATGAAAAGTATTGGTGGCCACATAAAACTGGGCGTACGAATAGAGGATGCGCAACTCCATGGAGAGTGAAGTCGCGGGCACAATAAAGGTTGCTCCAGTACAACCCATTATGAAGTATCGCCATCCTCTCGCTCCATCAATAAGTCCACCTCTGGACTTGAAGCTGGTGATGGCATTATCCACGTGCAATTGATCATACCCAAACTGCCTGGCGAACCGACTAGGCAGGTAGGGCTCCAAGAAGCATTGGTCTTCACTTCTATACAATAAATGGGAAGGTCTAATGCAGACCAACCAATAAAAAGCTTCAGGAGAAAGAACGGTCTTCCCTTCGCCTGAGTCCTGAAGTCTCGTCCCATGTTGATTCATATGTACAGTGGAGACGACGCAGAAGAGCTTCCATCTATGAGCAAAATTTAATGCTCGCCGACAGTCTATGACGGTCATCACGTTCCAAGTAGAATTCTTGTAATTCAACAAGAAATTATTTCCCAAACTACTGGAAGAGCCGGGAGACATCACCCTGGGGTTATAAAGAATTAACCATCCCATCAGATACAGGAACGGTAATTCTACCCTGGGAAAACTGTCATGCCGTGTTTCGTCGACAAACAGCCCATCAGTAATGGCCCTCAGGCCAGCTTGTATCCGGCATACCATGGCAGGGAGCAGGCCCAGTCTTGCCCCAAACACCAAACGCACTGCAGGTCATAAGGTGTTACGGTGAATGCGATCCGAAGATGCAATGCCAGGTACTACCAATCGGCGTAGCCATACAGAGAGGAACCCTGTAAACACCCTGATTTTTTAGAATAATTTTAATATATTTTCCCCCCAAATTTTTAGTATTTTTCTGGACGAAGAAGCAAGGTAATTGTGAGTTAAGGATTTTTTAAATGCAGTTATTGGTATTAAAATATTATAGAAATAATATTTATGGTATAAAATAGAAAACCGAACATGTGGTATTTTTCGGTAAATTTATTGGACTCCGGAGACGCGTTTAAAGCCTTAAAAGCTATTGGATTGATAAACCAAACCAACCCTGATTAAACCGAACCAAACCCAGCTTATTGGGTCGGGTCGGGTCGGATCCGAGCCAAACCCGACCCGGACCCAAACCCGCATCGGAAACCCTAGCTACCGGAATTACTGTGCATAGCCTATAAATTTCCCTCCCTCGGCGTTCGTGCCCAGCCCAGCCGCCACCAGACTTCCCTCTCATCACCCCTCGCCGCGAGCGCCACCGGAACCCTAGCCGTGCTCCTCCCATCTCGAGTGACCCCATCTCTGCCAGGCGTCGACCTCCTTCCCAGAGCTCCCTCCCCCGCGTCTCACTCCTCCTCCTCCGCCGCTCTCCGGCGTCGATTTCCCCGACCTAGACCCCGACTCCCCATCATCTCCCTCCGCCGTGCTCTTTCCTGAACCCGATGACCGCCTCTGACCCCTACTCGACCACCCAGCCCGACTTTCCCCTCAACTCCTTCTCGCAGCTGCAACCAGCGACCTTGCCGACCCCTTCCGCCGAGTCCAGCACGACACCGACCCGCCGGCCTGTGCTTCCCCGACTCCACGGGACAGCCACCCGAGCGCCGCCCTCTGCCCTAGCCCCGAACGTGGCCAACCCAGGATGCAGCAGCGTCCCCGTGACCGGATACAACAACTCGCACGGACACGAAGTTGACGCACGGACGCGTGGAAACACAGATTCACGGAGCCCTGTTCAGGTACCATTTTCTCTCACCTCGTAACCCTGTTTTCGATTCCGTCAGTTGCATCGCGTAGACTGTATGACCCCCTCGGTGCCCGTGCAATCCGCTCGGTGCATCGCGTCCTGTGGTGATCGCAAACCGCGATCCAAAAACAGGAAAAATAACGCCATATTTTACCCTGGAACTGAGTACGCCCCGCCAAACGGGATGACTTGGTCGCATGCGGTCTTTACCGAAATATGTGCGTCGTTGATACGGACGTGTGGGATTTCGCAGAAGTCGATTCGGATATGCGTGCACACCGGAATCAACGCGTATCCGCGGACACCGTCCCGTATCCGTCCTTTCTGGAACACGCTGTAACTTTGTGTACACACGTCGGATCGAGACGAAACTTATGCCATCGGACTCGTAATAATACGCTGGTCCTGTGATCCAAGTTTGGTCCGATTCTGAGAATGTTGACAAAATTGCGTATCGTGGGCCCCACAGGCTCCACTTGACGGGCGATTTTGTGATCGGCTCATCGGAATCCAATTCTGGAAGTTTCGTTGGGTTTGTATCATCGTTCCTGACTTGTTGACACTAAGTTTGAGGAATTTGGAGACCTTTGACCCTGGCACGCTTTTTAGTGCAAAGTGGCCCACATATGGAACCCGCTTTGGCTCGGAAATATTATTTTTGCCCTTGTGTCCAAATTGGACTTAAGGACAGGCGTTACTAGCAGTTTGACATCTTCTGAGATGGTTGGTGATATTTATTACATCTTTTGGAGTAGTACCCACAGGATCCACTGATACCGGGACGATTGTTGATATTCAAACATCAAGCAAGTGTACCTTGCCAAACTCTGCAGTATTGTTACATATTTTCCTTGCTTTATTATATTGCTGTGCATGCTTAACCTAGGACTATGTGACGTACTTAGCGTCTGATTATTAGTCGGGTGCCAACACCGTACGCGGTGTTGTGTATTGTCATCTAGAGATGGATATTCGTGACACTTTATCTTCTCGTACTTGTCTTATCAAGTACCATATGACCCAGGATACTTGACACCATTCATGAGACAGGATATTCTCGAGATATTCGTGGTGATTCTGTATAAGATACAGAACTTGACAGAGATACTATATTCATAGATACATATGACTTGTTGCATTAGCTATGATCCCGCTTGACATGGACATGAGACGTTATGGTCATGATATACGTGGTTACATTAGGAGGGGAGAGACACACAGGCTATAGGCTATTTTCTATATATATCTACTACTATTGTGAGGTCGTAGACTCTCGTAGCAGAGCTAGGCATATTGTAACACACAGTTTCGCTCAAGCGGACTGCCGTCTCAAACGGCAATAGTGCAGCTGTCCCGACCTGCTTTGCCTCGATCAAGAAGCAATGGATATCCAGACTTGTCCCTACAGGAACCCGGCTAAGGCTTTCAGAGGCTCGCTCGGCGTATCGCTCTACCGAGGCGAATCATCGCTAAGGTGGGTGGCTACGGTGAACTTGTCTTTGCTTAGCCAGCATACATAAAATCTGGAATATTTATGCTAGTCGCTAGGTGAATCACCCCCTGCATGCTAATAAATCCAACGCACCTAGCTAAGGGAATAATCTCAACTTGTATTGCTTGCTAGAATATAGAAATGGAAATACTGCTTATATTCAGACCCTCACATGCTAAGTCCCTAACGGTTTCATCCCTCGGCTTACCTTCGGGTCCGAGCAACGTGTTTACTTATGTTCCTTAGAAACGTATGCTTGTCTGTTTGTATGTTGCCTTGTATTCATCCAAACCCCGGAAGACTACTAAGTAGTCGTTCCGTGCCTGAACGAACCTGCAAGTATCCGGGATCGTTAGGTCACCAAGGCAAATTCTGAACCAGGGAATCTGCACCAAGAATGAATAAATCCCTGAATTACAGCTCGAGGAGCAAACTACTGAATCCTGTCTCAACAAGTTCATATATATATTCTGTTTCGAACTCGTTCCATACCGGACTTGTTCATATATATATTCTGCCACAAACTTGTTTCTGTATCTGACCTGAGACCCTGACTTGCATGTCGCGGACAACTTGTAAAAGGTGATCTTCGGATCTCGTTCCGCGGGCGGTCACCGGGGCACTGGGGCCGACCCGGTCTAGACGGAACTTCTGGTAGTCGTCTGTTTCGGCGGGATAAGTGCAAGGCTCTCCATTTCTGTATGCTTGCACTTCATCCTCGACCCTGAGACTACAGTAGTCGTCTGTTTCGGCGGGATAAAGTGCAATACCCATCGTGTTCATTGCTTGCACTTTATCCTCGACCCTGAGACTACAAATCTGGTCCTTCATGGCTATGCCAGCGACTTCTGTTCATATAGATAAGTCATCCTCGCTTAGCGGCTATCCGCGTGCGAGTCACTGCATCGTATCAAGAACAACTAAACACCTGAACGATCATGTTATAAAACGACCCTCGTGTTTGCATATGCTATGCCTCCTGAATGTTATACTTGCCCGTGCTTGAATTAACAATGTTTGCCTTGGACAGGGAAGGAGATGGTAAGTTGGTAAGTCTCACCGTGTTTTCTCTCATGTTGCACGGCGCACTGCCCGACACGTTTGGCTATTCAATGGTTGCATGAAACTGATCCTAAGGCAACTAGAAAGACAACTAAATAGTTGTGCACGGAACCTGTATTACGTGTTTGGATTTGTCGAGCGGGCGAGTAGCTTCCCCACCAGTGCATTCAATGTACTGATAATCCACCAGTTTGTATGCAGGATGCGGGAGAACCTCGTTCGGTGCGGATGCCTCCTTCATGCGTGCTAAGGCCAGGAGTTCCTTCTGAAGCCTTGCAACGGTGCGTCCGGGACTGAAGCACATATACAAGACATAATGTTGGAGCGCCGCCTGAACATCGCCTGTACAATCATTCCACAAGTGTAGCCAGTTGGCAAGCTTTATGTTTCAGAGAGAGAGCCTTGAGCGACTTGTAATCTCGGCTATACGCCGCCTGTAACACATGTTCATATCAATAAAAGAGTTGCTTACTTCAAACTTGTGTTTCAATGCTTCCGCTATATTTGTCAACTCAGTAAACCTGTTACCGATCGCCTATGCGTTCATGACTCCGCTGTACTCGGACAATCTGTGCGACTCTGTGGCTTAGAACTCTTGCCACCAGCCAATGAACTATGGCCTTGTACGGGCGTGGATCACGCTCGTGCGGCATCACGCCCGGATGGGTCAATGCGATCGTTCCGCGGGAGCGCTGGCGAGGGTGATTCCCGCCTAGCGGGAAAGGCCGATTTGCCTACGGGAGATCGGGGCGTGACATGTTGGTATCAGAGCCTGGCTTCTACGCCTTTGGACTTTAATTCGATATCTCTGTTTCGAAAGCTCGTTCGTGGGTTATGTGCACGCTCTCTCTCAATGCCTCGATGGGATGTTCCAACAATAAGTCTAAATACTTTCGAAATGCGTTTTGAATGATACGATTGCTTGTCTGGTTGTATACTGCGAGTGGCCTTTGTGCCAACCTGTGCGAACCCTTGAGTATATCGCTAGTAGCTTGTCCGATTTTTACTAACCCTAAGTTTGGTTGAATGCATCTAATCGAGGGACGCCTTGAACTAGTGCACCATCCAAGACTTAGAAAAGGTGAAACTCGAGTGCTGAGACTTTGCTATCACTAAGCTGGTTGACGTGTTCACGCTAGAGGGGCCCTTCGAAAGTGCGCACGATCCAGTCTAAGCGATATGCTGATTTCGACGCTTGTGCAAGTGAATATACAAATGAACAAGTACAACGACTTGTCTAGGATTGCCTCAGCCCTAGATTACTGCTTGTCCTTAGTAAGTATCGAGGACGAGACTTTTTCTAAGTTGGGTAGGATGTAACACCCCGTTTCGCTCAAGCGGACTGCCGTCTCAAACGGCAATAGTGCAGCTGTCCTGACCTGCTTTGCCTCGATCAAGAAGCAAAGGATATCCAGACTTGTCCCTACAGGAACCCGACTAAGGCTTTCAGAGGCTCACTCGGCGTATCGCTCTACCGAGGTGAATCATCGCTAAGGTGGGTGGCTATGGTGAACTTGTCTTTGCTTAGCCAGCATACATAAAATCTGGAATATTCATGCTAGTCGCTAGGTGAATCACCCCCTGCATGCTAATAAATCCAACGCACCTAGCTAAAGAAATAATCCCAACTTGTATTGCTTGCTAGAACATAGAAATGGAAATACCGTTTATATTCAGACCCTCGTATGCTAAGTCCCTAATGGTTTCATCCCTCGGCTTACCTTCGGGTCCGAGCAACGTGTTTACTTATGTTCCTTAGAAACGTTTGCTTGTCTGCTTGTATGTTGCCTTGTATTCATCCATACCCCGGAAGACTACTAAGTAGTCGTTCCGTGCCTGAACGAACCTGCAAGTATCCGGGACCGTTAGGTCACCAAGGCAAATTCTGAACCAGGGAATCTGCACCAAGAATGAATAAATCCCTGAATTACAGCTCGAGGAGCAAACTACTGAATCCTGTCTCAACAAGTTCATATATATATTCTGTTTCGAACTCGTTCCATACCGGACTTGTTCATATATATATTCTGCCATGAACTTGTTTCTGTATCTGACCTGAGACCCTGACTTGCATATCGCGGACAACTTGTAAAAGGTGATCTTCGGATCTCGTTCCGCGGGCGGTCACCGGGGCACTGGGGCCGACCCGGTCTAGACGGAACTTCTGGTAGTCGTCTGTTTAGGCGGGATAAGTGCAAGGCTCTCCGTTTCTGTATGCTTGCACTTCATCCTCGACCCTGAGACTACAGTAGTCGTCTGTTTCGGCGGGATAAAGTGCAATGCCCATCGTGTTCATTGCTTGTACTTCATCCTCGACCCTGAGACTACAAATCTGGTCCTTCATGGCTATGCCAGCGACTTCTGTTCATATAGATAAGTCATCCTCGCTTAGCGGCTATCCGCGTGCGAGTCACTGCATCGCATCAAGAATAACTAAACACCTGAACGATCATGTTATAAAATGACCCTCGTGTTTGCATATGCTATGCCTCCTGAATGTTATACTTGCCCGTGCTTGAATTAACAATGTTTGCCTTGGACAGGGAAGGAGATGGTAAGTTGGTAAGTCTCGCCGTGTTTCCTCTCATGTTGCACGGCGCACTGCCCGACACGTTAGGCTATTCAATGGTTGCATGAAATTGATCCTAAGGCAACTAGAAAGACAACTAAATAGTTGTGCACGGAACCTGTATTAAGTGTTTGGATTTGTCGAGCGGGCGAGTAGCTTCCCCACCAGTGCATTCAATGTACTGATAATCCACCAGTTTGTATGCAGGGTGCGGGAGAACCTCGTTCGGTGCGGATGCCTCCTTCATGCGTGCTAAGGCCAGGAGTTTCCTCTGAAGCCTTGCAACGGTGCGTCCGGGACTGAAGCACATATACAAGACATAATATTGGAGTGCCGCCTGAACATCGCCTGTACAATCATTCCATAAGTGTAGCCACTTGGCACGCTTTATGTTTCAGAGAGAGAGCCTTGAGCGACTTGTAATCTCGGCTATACGTCGCATGTAACACATGTTCATATCAATAAAAGAGTTGCTTACTTCAAACTTGTATTTCAATGCTTCCACTATATTTGTCAACTCAGTGAACCTGTTACCGATCGCCTATGCGTTTATGACTCCGCTGCACTCGGACAATCTGTGCGACTCTGTGGCTTAGAACTCTTGCCGCCAGCCAATGAACCATGGCCTTGCACGGGCGTGGATCACGCTCGTGGGCATCACGCCCGGATGGTTCAATGCGATCGTTCTGCGGGAGCGCTGGCGAGGGTGATTCCCGCCTAGCGGGAACGGCCGATTTGCCTGCGGGAGATCGGAGCGTGACACACATTACGTGTTATTACCACTACCGGCTCCCCGACACAGAGCTTTTAGTGGCTCAGCCTGAGTACTCGTGCTGCTCTCACTTGCATTTTCACATAGATGGTTACTTACTTGCCCTATTTATCTTATTATTTGCTGCACTGCTTATATTCTGGCTTGTATATTTTCTGTACCTTGCTATGTCCCCTGAGGACCTGGATATGGATTATGTCCCCAGGGTTTGAGGACGAGATCTATCCAGAGGTATACGGGACCACAGCAGGAGCTGATCCAGGAGCTGTACCGTCATCTGAGGACGAGGTGTTAGCCGAAGACTTCTCCTGAGCATCCATGTTTCATGCTCAGTATTTATTTATTTCAGTCATTTATTTCTGGTCTGTTGAACCATTGTATCAGATATTTATCGGATTGTTCCTCGAAGCATTTTGTTGAGACTAGCTGATGATTTACATTCCTTATTTATTCTGTGGATCATATTTTATATCTTGTGTGGATGAGATTAGTTGTGCCATGTTGTCGTAGAATTGATTTTTATAGCTTAAGTATGCCCTGATGGATCCATTAAATTGGGTTGTCCATCGGTGCGTACTGCTGGCCATTATCACGCGTCCGGTCCCTCGGTATTTTGGGACTGGGGCGTGATATAGTTTTTGTGGTGGCCCATGCAGGTCTACGACTAAATTGTTCGGTTTTAACTTAGGGACCGAACCAGCCTGCCCTAAGGATAGGATAAATTATAGGATCTCATCCATTATTTAAACCATTATTGAACTCTATATCGAACTCGAAATTGTTACTTGATTTGCATCATGTTTGATTCCTCTGAGAGTTCTAACAGTTTATCTTTTGATTGCAGAGTAATGGATCCTAAGAACGGAGATGAGATTCCTTTGGATACGCCACACGACGCTGTGGTTACTTATATAGACGGAGTGACTCCAGAAAATGGAGGACAAACATCACAAAGCGATCAGGCCGGTCAGCCTAATCCACTGTTCCGGAGAGATGACATCCCACCTCCACCACAGTTCACTCCCCAGATGCCCGTTTTTCTGCCAGGGCAAGCCATGGACGGGCAACAGATGTTCCAGATGATGTATGCCATGATGCAAGCCCAGCAGCAGATTCAGCAAGAGGCCCATCGTCAGGAGGCAGAGTACCTGAGAACCAGCCTGGTATCCGCATTGGAATAGGCAAATCCACCAACGAGGCGAACAACGATGGGATCTATCACCGATTTTCGTCATCTCAAGCCTCGCACATTTTCTGGTAAAGAGGGGCCAACAGAAGTTCATGAATGGCTCACGAACATTCAGCACCAGTTGGAAGCAGCTGAACTTCCAAAAGAGAAATGGATGACTGCAGTCAGAATACAGTTAACTAAAAATGCACATCACTGGTGGTTAGCAGAAGAGAGGAGGCTCGGACAGGACCGAGTCACATGGGAAAAGTTCTCCAGACTCTTCCAAGAGATGTACATTCCAACAGTTGCACGGTCAGAGCTCAGAGACAAGTTCAACCGCCTTATCCAAGGCAATATGACAGTGGAAGAATACAACGCGGAATTTATTCGCCTAAGTCGCTTCGCTCCAACATTGATCTCGACAGAGGAAGAGAAAGCTGAGAAGTTCTTTGACGGACTGAAGTTCGAGCTCCATAGATTGATTGGCTCAGTCACACCTACATCTTATACCGATGTCCTTGCAGCAGCACGACGCATGGAGCGTGTCACTAGAAGGGAGTCGAATCTGAAGAGGCCAAACACATCAGCACTATCCAAGACAGCACCTGAAGATTTTGCAAAACGATTCCAGAGGAGTATACCAGAGAGAGCAGCACACAGGGCCATATCTCTTCCTACCTGTCACCACTGCGGCAAGGTAGGACACATTGAGAGAGAGTGCAGACATAAGTTGGGACTATGCATGCTTTGCGGATCGACCAGCATCTATCTAGAGACTGCACTAAACATAGAGAGGGAGCACCGAGACTAGCCTTGCCTGCATCACGACCAGCTTATCCAGCAGTAGGAGCACAGCAGACAGGAGTTGGAGGCGTCAGGCCACCAGCCCCAGGAGGAAATCAGCAGAGACCACCCCTGGCACCACAGGCAGCTCTATTTCAGCAGGCTCAGCAGCAGAGAGTTCCAGCTCAGGGACGAGGCCAGGCATTCACATTAGCTGTTGAGGAGGAAGCTACTACGGGCGAGGTTATCGCAGGTACTATTTTAGTAGCTTCATTACTAGCTGTAGTATTATTTGATTCTGGAGCATCGCATTCATTTATAGCAGCTAGCTTTGTAGCCACCCATAGAGTAGCTACCGCACCCCTTCCGAAGATGAAGAGAATTCTTACGGGAGGTGGAATTATTCCGGTTGGTGACGTATGTTGAGCTTTCCTTGACAGAGGCCTGAAAGTTCTTCAGCTCCGTCTGAAAGTTCTTCAGGGCCCAGATGTCACGCCCAGTCCTAAAATATACGGAACTAGGCCACGTGGCATTGGCCAGCTGACACGTCAATAAGGGATTACCCAATTTAATGGACCCAAAGAGATATGCTACGCTGTCCTAAAATACTACAAGTTTAATACAGGTAAAAATCTAATCTTATCCACAAAATATCAAGGAATACGGAAATAAGTGCTGAAATATATCATGCCATGTCTGAAATGTCATAGTATAATTCAGATTAGTCTGGTGGGAACAAACCCACTACAAAATATAATAAAAGTGCTAAAATAAGATAGAATAGAGTATCGTCTATCTAAGTAGTAGCTCCGGCTCCAGGTGTACTAAAAGATCAGGCAGATTCTGATGGCAGCTCTTCTAACTCCTCCTCAGTGGCATACCTCGTCTCCTGTCCAGGTTCATACACTGTGGGGTAGTATGCCCCATCTAAATCTGAAAGGGAACCAGGTCCTCAGTAGGACATAACAAGATACATAAAAATATGCCATATATAAATATTGAATAAAGTAAATAAATGTGTGTTAACCATCTAAGTTAATGCAATGTGAAGACCTTGTAGTACGTATGGGAAGGTATGGGCTAGACATATGCTGACTTAATTTACCAATGGACGTGATTGGCTAGTATATGCCAAATATGCCCCCAGACACATGGGCACTCTGTAATCGGCCATCTCCGAGGAGCATGGTATCCGAAGGTATAATATTCAAGGAGGTGGGTGTCCCATACGTCTACTAGTTATCTTCTCCGCCCAATGTAACTAATGCCAAGTCATAGATTTCCTGAGTATTCCTGATTTTGTGCTAAGCCATGATGCACGTCACACGTACTGGTAGCTAATTGAGTACGCAACTTGCATCCCAAAATAAAGTATAACCTTGTTGCGTGTACCAGTGTTAGGGTCTAGGAGGATATTAGGATACCCTCGCAGCTGTCAGGTAGGTTTGCTAGAGTCTAAGTCAGTTATACTACTTGTCAACGTACTTGTTGACGGTACCCGAGGCAGACTCAGATATATACTGTTATATGTAAATTCACTAAAATAACATTCAACAGTTAATAATTAAACAGTAAAAACTTGGCAAGGTATACTTGCCTACGTCCTTGAGCTGAGTGTGCCAAAAACTTGTTCTCGCAGTCAAGTCTGAGGGCTCCTGTGACCTGGGGTCACTGACTGCGTTGTAGGTGCACTCTGTTCAAGACGTACAGAGTTCGTGAATTTAACATTTAAATAAAGCGTACCTTAAAGTATAGGATTTATACATATATAAAATACATATATTCTTACTTATATACCTATTATATATATATACATATAATACTTATTTTTACATAATACAAGTGATAATAATTTATATATATATATATATATATATATATATATATATATATAAATATACAGTATTAATAATAATATACATATATATATATATATAAATATATATATTTAAAGGCATAAGTATATATATGATATATATAATAACATAAGTTATACATATATAGTATATATATATATATAAAGCATAATATATATATATATATATATATATATAAAATATTACTTACATAGAAATATAAAGGACATATATATACATGATACATAACATATATATATATATATATATATATATATAAATATATAAATTATATAATACATATATATGCATATAAATATTATTAGAAAGTATATATATATATAGATAATATAATACATAATATATGTGTACGTACATAGTTATATAGTATTAGTATATATAATACATATATATAATTATATATAAGGTATATATATATATATATATATATATATATATATATATATATATATATATATACTTGATATATATACATATATAAATAATATTTATATAATGCACCATAAAATAATATATATATATAATAATTATTATATGCATATACATATATATATATATATATATATATATATATATATATATATATATATATATATAATAATACATAAGATTTTCAAATAAAATAGTAATAAAATATATATGTTATATATATTTTATATACTTAATAATATATATTTATATATATAATAATATATATATATACATATTTATAATAAAAAAATAAATGCATATATATATATAAATATACATATATACATATATAGAGATATATATATATAAATAAATAATATATATATGTATATATATTAATAATAATATATAATATTATATATGTAATTATATATATACTGTATATACATAAATAATAAAATACATATATAATACATATATGTATAAATATACATACATACATACATATATAGGTGTATATATATATATATATATATATATATATAAAATATAAAATATAAAATATATAATACTAATATATGTAAATACGTATATATATAATAATTATATATATACTGTATATACAATAATTACTGAAACAAAAATACATATATATAATAATTAAATATATACATATATATAAATACATATATAATTATACATATATATATATATATATTAATATAATAATAATAATAATAATACATATATATATATATATATATTTATATACATGGTATATTAGTATATATATACATATATAAATAGTAATAATATATAGTATATACTGTATTTATATAGTATTATACATATATATATAAATAACATATATATATATATATATATATGTATATACATATATGTATACACGTATCCATGTGTATATACGTAGAGAGAGGGGGGAGGGGGTGAGTCACCTGACACGTCAGGGGGGGGCCCGCGTCATCGCCGGCGGAGGTCCGTCGGGGCTCCGGCGACGGCTGGCCGTAGCAACAGCAGCATTTGCTGTTAGCAGCAACAGCAGCTGCAGCAGCGGCTGCGGCGGCGGAAGCGGCGGTGCAGGGTGGGGGAACGACGGCGGAGGGGATGGCGAAGGTGATGGTGGCGGTGGTGGTGGCCTGTGGTGGCGGTGGTGGTGGCTAGGGGGAGTCTGGTAGGGGTCGGACTGTTGTTGGTGGTGGTGCGGGTGGTGCTGTGGTGAGGGGTGGCGACGACTGCGGCGGCCAAGGGGAGGGGTGGCGGTGGTGGTTCGACGGAGGAGAGGGTGGCGAAGAGGTTGGTGGCGGTGGCGAAGGTCAGAGGTGGCCGGAGGGGGTGGCTTAGGGCGGTCGGGTGGTGGGGGTGGTGATGTTGATGTTGCTGGTGATGGTGGTGTAGTCGATGCTGGCGACGGGTGGCGGTGGCTAGGGCGGGGGTACAGTGGCCGGGGGAAAGGCCGGGGGGTGGCGAGGCTGGGGGCGGGGGGTCGGAGGTGGTGGTGGCCGGAGATGAGGGTGGTGTGAGGTTCGGGAGAGAGGGGGGTGTATATATAGGGTTAGGGTTTTTGGGTATTTTCGTAAATAGGTTAAAAGGGGGGATATTTTAGGGATTTTGATTTAAATATCTAGATATTTTAGGATATTTACATGTAGATATTTTTGGGGTGGGGCCCACTTCCAAATGGACGGTGTAGATTCACCCTCCAATAGGAGATTGACACCTCACACTGAAAATTTACAGAATAAACCCTGTAATTTCATAAATTGCACGGAGGTCTTATTAATTGGGAAATTGCGTAATTACGCAATTGTCTGAAAAAATACCATATTCCTAAAAATGTTGTAATGTACAGAACTGAGGGAAAATACTGTGTGAGGGCCCTGAGGGGGTGGGGGTGAGCCTGGGCAGGGGCTGGGCCTGGTTTTAGGTGATGCGGATCACTGTATTAATTAATTAATAATTAATGTGCACGGTGTTTACTAATTATTTAAAGGTGTGTAGGGCCAGAATTTCAGTGCGGTGTAAATATACTAAATGTAGTATACTCAAAGTAGAATAATAACGTATTTTTGTTTGGACAAAACAGGTGCCTGTTGGGCATCAAATCTCTATTGGCACAGAGATGGGTACAGATCTGGGAATTTAATTAATAATTAATACGTACGCTTGTAACGATATTTGTGCGACTAAAATGAAGCACAAAACAGAGTATCTGGGAGTTGCACAAAGTTCAAAAAAATAGACTAGCATGTCTAGGAGAGGTATGTGAACTTTGTTTGGGGATAACAGTTAGTGTAATGCTCTAAATTTGTGTGATGGACAGGTGCACAAATCAATAGGATATGTAAGCAAAATAAATTTAAAAAGTTGTAATAAATCCTAATAGATAATAATAATCCTAATTTATTATTAAATGCTGAAATCTGGTCGAGGGAGTTTACAATCTACCCTCCTTAGAATATTTTTTCCTCGAAATAAAAACAGACATATAGTGAGAACTAAAGATTGATTTGAAATATTAGGACATACCCTGGTCTGGGAATAGATGGGGGAAACGTTGTCGAATATCCTCTTCTCGTTCCCAGGTTGACTCGCCTGGTGCATGATGTTTCCATGCAATACGAACTAGAGGGATAGTCTGGCCTCGCAACACCTTCTCGCTTCGGTCTAGGATCTCTACAGGCTCCTCCTGATACGATAAACTCGGGCCGACAGTGATCTCTGAGTGGTCCAGCACATGGCTTGGATCTGGAATGTACCTCCTTAGCTGAGATACGTAGAAGACGTCATGTACTCCTTCCAATGTCTGAGGTAAGGCTAGCTTGTAAGCAACTTCTCCGATGCATTCCAACACATCGAAGGGTCCGATGTACCTCGGACTCAGTTTTCCTCTTCCTCCGAATCTGATAGTTCTTCGGGTAGGTGAGATTTTCAAAAAAACATGTTCTCCCACTTGGAACTCTAGAGGTCGTCGATGTACGTTGGCCCAGTACTTTTGTCTGTCCTGCGCTGCTCGCAGGTATCCTTGGATCTTCTTTACTTTCTCCACCGTACGAACAACCAATTCTGGTCCTAGGATCTGTCTTTCGCCTACATCGCTCCAACATACTGGAGAACGACATCTTCTACCATACAATGCTTCAAAGGAAGCTATTTGGATGCTCGCTTGATAGCTATTGTTGTAGGAAAATTTTACCAGATATAAATGATCTTCCCATGATCCACTGAAATCAAGCATATACGCTCTCAGCATATCTTCCATTGTCTGAATGGTGCGCTCGGACTGGCCATCTGTCTGCGGATGATACGAGATGTTGAACTTTAGGCGGGTACCAAGACTCTCTTGCATACTTTGCCAAAAGTAAGATGTAAACCTCGTATCCCTGTCAGACACTATACTGACTGGTACTCCGTGCAGACGTACGATCTCCTTTATATACATGTCTTCCAAGACTTCTGTAGATTGCCCGACTCTAAAAGGTAAGAAATGAGCAGCCTTGGTGAGTCGATCTACGATCACCCATACAGCATTACGACCACTGGAACTTCTTGGGAAGCCCGTAACGAAGTCCATAGTAATGTGTTCCCATTTCCACTCAGGTATTGGGAGGGGTTGAAGTAGACCTGCGGATCTATGATGTTCAGCCTTGACTTGCTGACACACCAGGAATTTTACCACAAAGTATGCTATTTCTCTCTTCATTCCATGCCACCAATAGTATTATCGCAGATCTCTATACATTTTTGTGCCTCCTGGATGGATAGAGTACGTTGAGCTGTGAGCTTCTGACATCAACTCTTCACGAAGTTCTCCATTTGGAAAATAAAGATGTTCTCCATATCTTAAAGTCCTATCTTCGTGTATGTGACATCCTGTCTGGATTCCAGCCTCTGTTCTTTGTCGAAGTCTCTGGAATCTAGCATCTGTTGGTAGTGCAGCCTTGATTCTTTCGACCAATGTTGATTACAACTGGTAGTTTGACAATTGGCCGTCAACTTCTGGCATAATAACCTTTATACCCAAATGTTCTAGATCTCTCAATAGATCTGGTTGGGTGATCATAAAGAATGCCGTAGGTCTCCTGCTTAGAGCATCAGCTACTACATTAACCTTTCCTGGATGGTACTACAGATCGATCTCGAAGTCTGTCATCACCTTGAGCCAGCGTCTTTGTCTCAGGTTCAGGTCCTTCTGAGTGTAGACGTACTTCAGGCTATTGTGATCGGTGAATATCTCTACTCGTTCGCCGTATAGATAATGTCTCCAAAGCTTCAGGGCAAAGATGACTGCGGCAAGCTCCAGGTCATGCGTGGGATAGTTCTTCTCATGGGTCCTCAGTTGTCTTGAGGCATAGGCTACAACTTTTCCATGTTGCATTAAGACACAACCTAATCCTTTTCCAGATGCATCGCTATATATTACGAATCCTCCGGATCCAGATGGTATGGTCAAAATGGGGACAGTAGTCAGACGCTTTTTTAATTCATCGAAAGCTGTCTGGCATTCTTATGACCATATAAATTCCTGCTCCTTGCGGGTCAAACGGGTTATCGGCTCTGTGATCCTTGCAAAGTTCTCTAAGAACCTCCGGTAATATCCAGCAAATCCTAGAAAACTTCTCACCTCTGAGACGTTGGTAGGGGTTAGCCATGTCTCTACGGATGAGATCTTTGCTGGGTCCACCGAGATGCCATCTCCTGTGATCACGTGCCCAAGAAAAACAACACGATCGAGGAAGAACTCGTACTTGCTCAGCTTAGCATAAAGGCTTTCACGCCTCAGCGTCTCTAACACCAGTCTTAAGTGTTCTTCATGCTCCTCGTGGTCTTCGAATACACCAAGATGTCGTCGATGAAGACTACCACGAACTGGTCCAGATATTGGTGGAAGACTCTGTTCATCAGGTTCATAAATACGGCAGGTGCATTAGTCAATCCAAAAGGCATCACCAGGAACTCGTAGTGACCATAACGAGTCCTGAATGCTATCTTTGGAATATCTTCTCTCCGTACTTTTACCTGATGATAGCCTGATCTCAAATCTTATCTTTGAGAATACCACTGCTCCTGTCAGTTGGTCGAACAGATCATCAATCCGCGGCAGGGGGTACTTGTTTTTTATTGTCAAAGCATTAAGGGCTCTGTAATTAATACACATCCGGTATGTTCCGTTCTTCTTTAGTACAAACAACACTGGTGCTCCCCAGGGTGATGCACTAGGACGAACAAATCCCTTGATCTGTAATTCTTTTAGTTGCAGCTTCAGCTCGTCAAGCTCCTTCTTCGCCAATCGGTACACATTTGAGGATACTGGTGCAGCTCCAAGTATCAACTCAATAGTGAACTCCACTTCTCGGTTAGGCGGTAGGCCTGGCAATTCCTCCGAAAATACGTCTTCAAATTCTGCAACGATTGCTGGGGGTGTTGTCTCCATCGCCATGTAAGCTCTAGGAGTCTGGCCTACTCCTTGTTCGATGGTGCCTCGTATGTACTCGAACTCTGGGTGACATGGGGGTCTAAATATGATGCTTCCCTTTCCGCAGTCGAGTATAACATTGTACTGGCTTAACCAGTCCATGCCTAAGACAACGTCGAAGTTTGGCATTGGGAGTACCAAAAATTGCGCTCTCAGTTCTCTACTACAAACGACTACCGAGCATGTTTCAATAATGCTGGTAACCGGTACGATGCCTCCTCCGGTAAGAATTTTCCATCATTTAGGCAGTGGGGAAGTGGCTAGTTTGTGCATGGCTACGAAACTACTAGATATGAAAGACAGTGTAACGCCAAAATTAAATAATGCGGTTGCAGGTAATGATGCAACTAAAATGGTACCTGTAATGGTTTCACCTTCCGGCTCCTCTACAACTACAGCTAAAGCAAAGGCCTGCCCATGCCTTTGTCCTCCAGACTGCTGTCTGGCTTTGTTGAACTAAGCCTCCTGTGTGGCCAGGGGTGCTCCCCTCTGATATCATCTAGATGTTGAGGGATGTTGACCTCCAATTGAGGGTAGCATCCTCTGGGCTGGTGCTCCTGATCTTTGCCCATTCTGAGGTGCTGCATCTTTGCGTTATGGGCAGTCTCTGGCCATATACTGGCTAGCTCCACATATCAGGCATAGTCCTTGTTTCTTCCTGCAGTCTCGGACATAATGTCCCTTCTTGCCACAATAGTGACAAGTCGGAAGCTCTTTGTTCTGATAGGGTCCCGTCTTCTGCTGTGTCTGGTTTCCCGGGCGACGGATTGGTCCTCCTGCTCCGGGCTAGTTTCTGGCCGGTATGGTTGGGTTAGAGCGTCTTGCTCCTCGGCCAATGGATTCTTGTATCCTTACTTCTGAAAGAACCTCCTCGTAGGAGATCCTCGACTGCGTCGTAGTATACCTTTGGAGCTCGAAGGTAAGGCCGTGGTGGAACCTCATGGCCTTCTCCAGCTCGTTCGGTATCAGGATGGCACCGAATCAACTTAGTCGACTGAACTCTGCGTCGTAGGCGTCGACGGTCATATTCCCTTGTTCCAGGTGTAGGAACTGGGAGTACAAGGCATTTCTGACCGTGGCTGGGAAGTACTTTGCATTAAAGTACTCCAGAAATTGTTTCCAAGTCTGGGTCTTGCCGACGCTACGTTCTATGGAATTCTACCAGTGATGGGCGTTGCCTAAGAGTTGGGCCCTCACGGCGGTCATCCATAAGTCTGGTTGGAGTTGTGAACCTTCCAGCAGTATTTTCGTGTTGGAGATCCAGTCTGAGATCTCCTTTGGAGTTTCGCTTCCCGAAAAGGTTCTCGGGCCCATCTGGCGAAAGCCTCGGACAGTGCCAGCTGGTTGGACAGGTGCTGGTGCCGGGGCAGTTGTCCTTTCCAGAGCCATCATCAAGCTCTGCCTCAGGGTCTCCGTCTGTTGCCACTGTGCCTGCAACATGGCTTAGAGGAATTGGAACATTTGAGGTTGTCCTTCAAGTTGTGGCATCAGGGCTGGAAGGGCTGGAGGTGGAGGCAAAGGTGTCTCCGCCTGCGGTGTATGTGCCTGGAAAGTTTGCCCTTCTTGCTGGGCTGGTGTGGCTTCCTGGGTAGGATTTGGGTGAAGGTACGGGGTTGTCGGATAGACCAGCATCCTTCTCGGGGACTGGTCCCTCGGGGTGGTTGGGGTCCTTTGGACATCTAGCGAGGGATCTGTTGCTTGATCAACCCCATCAGTTGCTTGTCCACTGGGTATGTCCATATTTCTGAAGAAGATAGAATAATTAGAAAAGTACGTAGGAAATAATATAAAGATCAAGCAGGATGCAAAAACTTAAAGATAAAGTCAGTGTGGATGAGACCTAGTATTTTTATCCTATAACAGGCTTGCTGGGCATGTTATCATACCACTAGCAAATTACTAGACCTGCATGGGCCACCACTAAAACCATGTCACTCCCCAGTCCAAAAATATACGGAACTAGGCCACATGGCATTGGCCAGCTGACACGTCACTAAGGGATTATCCAATTTAATAGACCCAAAGAGATGTGCTACGCTGTTCTAAAATACTATAAGTTTAATACAGGTAAAAATCTAACCTCATCCACAAAATATCAAGAAATACGGAAATAAGTGCTAAAATATATAATGCCATATCTGAAATGTCATATATAATTCAGATAAGTCTGGTGGGAACAAACCTACTATAAAAGATAATAAAAGTGCTGAAATAAGATAGACTAGAGTATCGTCTATCTAGGTAGTAGCTTCGGCTCCAGGTGTACTAAAAGATCAGGCAGATTCTGATGGCAGCTCTTCTAACTCCTTCAGTGGCATACCTCGTCTCCTGTCCAGGTCCATACACTGTGGGATAGTATACCTCATCTAAATCTGGAAGGGAACCAGGTCCTCAGTGGGACATAACAAGATACATAAAAATATGCCATATATAAATACTGAATAAAGTAAATAAAGGTGTGCTAACCATCTAAGTGAATGCAATGTGAAGACCTTGTAGTACGTATGGGAAGGTATGGGCTAGACATATGCTGACTTAATTCACCAATAGACGTGATTGGCTAGTATATGCCACATATGCCCCCAAACACATGGGCACTCTACAATCGACCATCTCCGAGGAGCATGGTATCCGAAGGTATAATATTCAAGGAGGTGGATGTCCCATACGTCTACTAGTTATCTTTTCCGTCCAATGTAACTAATGCCAAGTCATAGATTTCATGAGTATTCCTGATTTCGTGCTAAGCCGTGATGCACGTCCCACGTACTGGTAGCTAATCGAGTACGCAACTTGCATCCCAAAATAAAGTGCAACCTTGTTGCGTGTACCAGTATTAGGGTCTAGGAGGATATTAGGATACCCTCGCAGCTGTCAGGTAAGTTTGATAGAGTCTAAGTCAGTTATACTACTTGTCAACGTACTTATTGACGGTACCCGAGGCAGACTCAGATACATACTGTTATATGTAAATTCACTAAAATAACATTCAACAGTTAATAATTAAACAGTAAAAACTTGGCAAGGTATACTTGCCTACGTCCTTGAGCTGAGTGTGCCAAAAACCTGTTCTCGCAGTCAAGTCTGAGGGGTCCTATGACCTGGGGTCACTGACTGCGTTGTAGGTGCACTCTGTTCAAGACGTACAGAGTTCGTGAATTTAATATTTAAATAAAGCGTACCTTAAAGTATAGGATTTATACATATATAAAATACATATATTCTTACTTATATACCTATTATATATATATACATATAATACTTATTTTTACATAATACAAGTGATAATAATTTATATATATATATATATATAAATATATATAAATAGACAGTATTAATAATAATATACATATATATACATAAAAATATATTTAAAGGCATAAGTATATATATGATATATATAATAACATAAGTTATACATATATTGTATATATATATATATATATATATATATATATATATATATATATATATATATATATATATATAAAATATTACTTACATAGAAATATAAAGGACATATATATATATATAGATGATACATAACATATATATATATTATATAGTATATATATAAATATATTAAATATATAAATTATATATATATATATATATATATATATATATATATATATATATATATATATATTATATATAAATATATAATACATAATACATATATATGCATATAAATATTATTAGAAAGTATATATATATATATAGATAATATAATACATAATATATGTGTAGGTACATAGTTATATAGTATTAGTATATATAATACATATATATAATTATATATAAGGTATATATATATATATATATATATATACTTGATATATATACATATATAAATAATATTTATATGATGCACCATAAAATAATATATATATATAATAATTATTATATGCATATACATATATATATATATATATATAATAATACATAAGATTTGCAAATAAAATAGTAATAAAATATATATGTTATATATATTTTATATACATCATAATATATATTTATATATATAATAATATATATATATACATATTTATAATAAAAAATAAATGCATATATATATATATATATATATATATATATATATATATATATATATATATATATATATATATATATATATATATATATATATATATATATATATATATATATATATATATATATATATATATATATATATATACATATATAATTATATAGCGATATATATATAAATAAATAATATATATGTATATATATTAATAATAATATATTATATTATATATGTAATTATATATCTACTGTATATACATAAATAATAAAATACATATATAATACATATATGTATAAATATACATAGTATAAATATACATACATACCTATATATATATATAATAATAATAATATATGTAAATACATATATATATACTGTATATACAATAATTACTGGAAAAAAATACATATATATAATAATTACATATATCTACTGTATATACATAAATAATAAAATACATATATAATACATATATGTATAAATATACATACATACCTATATATATATATATATATATATATATAATATATGTAAATACATATATATATAATTATTATATATATACTGTATATACAATAATTACTGGAAAAAAATACATATATATAATAATTACATATATACATATATATAAATAAATATATAATTATACATATATACATATATAGACATATATATATATATATAATATATATAATAATAATACATGTATATATATATTTATATACATAGTATATTAGTATATATATACATATATAAATAGTAATAATATATAGTATATACTGTATTTATATAGTATTATATAACTATATATAAATAACATATATATATATATATATAGATATATGTATATACATATATGTATACACGTATACATGTGTATATACGTAGAGAGGGGGGGTGAGTCACCTGACACGTCAGGGGGGGCCCGCGTCGTCGCCGGCGGAGGTCCGGCGGGGCTCCGGCGATGGTTAGCCGCAGCAACAGCAGTAGTTGCTGTTAGCAGCAACTGCAAGCAGCAGCAGCTTGCAGCAGCTGCAGCGGAGGCGGCGGTGCAGGGTGGGGGAACGGCGGCGGAGGGGATGGCGAAGGTGATGGTGGCGGTGGTGGTGGCGGTGGTGGTGGCTAGGGGGAGTCGGGTAGGGGGTCGGGCTGCTGTTGGTGGTGGTGCGGGTGGTGCTGTGGTGAGGGGTGGCGGCGACTGCGGCGGCCAAGGGGAGGGGTGGCGGTGGTGGTTCGACAGAGGAGAGGGTGGCGAAGAGGTTTTGTGGCAGTGGCGGAGGTCAGAGGTGGCCGGAGGGGGTGGCTTAGGGCGGTCGGGTGGTGGGGGTGGTGATGTTGATGTTGTTGGTGATGGTGGTGTGGTCAATGCTGGCGGGGGTTGTCGGTGGCTAGGGCGGGGGTTACAGTGGCCGGGGGAAAGGCCGGGGGGTGGGGAGGCTGGGGGCGGGGGGGTCGGAGGTGGTGGTGGCCGGAGATGAGGGTGGTGTGAGGTTCGGGAGAGAGGGGGGTGTATATATAGGGTTAGGGTTTTTGGGTATTTTTGTAAATAGGTTAAAAGGGGGGGTATTTTAGGGATTTTGAATTAAATATCTAGATATTTTAGGATATTTTGTCACGCCCCAGTCCCAAAATACGTAGGACTAGGACACGTAAGCATGCCAGCCGCCTGTATATATGGCAACTCCAATATATGGAAACCATATATACGAGCGTACGCTGTATAATGAACAATAATTCATAAGTGGTAAAACTAATTACAAGTCACAGGATAATATCTAAATCTCATCCACAGAAATCAAATAAACATGAATAACCAATAACCATGTAACTAGATCTCAATAAAAAGTATCTAAAGAATGACAGTCGGATGGAAACAAATCTACTGCCGAAATAGAATATAAAAAGGAACCAGATACACACCATATAAGAACAACGTCTGACAATCACGAGGCTCGAAGAGAAGACCTCCTCGGAATACACGTAACATGTCCGGATCTGCGCTCCTGCGAATACTCAGGAACATCTACATCTGGCAAGGGACCAGGTCCTCAGAGGGACATAACAAGATACAGAAAAACAACATACCATGTATATAAATACTGAATGAATAAATAAATGGGGTGTGCTAACCATCTAAGTGAATGCAATTTGAAGACCTGATAGTACGCATGGGAATGTGTAGGCTTGACATATGCTGACGTAATTCACCAATCGTCATGACCGGCTAGTATATGTGTCATATGCCCCCGGACACACGGGTAGCTCTGCAATCGACCATCTCCGAGGAGCATGGTACGAAGGATAAAAACTCAAAGAGGGGGTGTCCCATACGTCTACTAGTATCTTCCCCGCCCAATATAGATGTACAAGTCATAAAAATGACGTGGACACCTCCTACTATGATTCAAGTCTCAATAAAATAAATAACTAAGCTACATACCGTTACACGTGTTGCTCACACTGATGGCCAGTCACGCATGAGGCACGCGTCCCTACATGAACTCACTCTGTGACGTGTAATGATACGTGTCAAGGCCTGGGAAGTTATAACAAAAACTTCACAACTTTTAGGTAGGTCTACTAGACACTAGGTCAGACACAAGTCCTAACGTCAACGCCTTCGTTGACTGCACTCGAGTTTTCTCGGACACGCACATTTATATAATATTCTAATAAATAAACATGTAACTAAAATAACTGGATTTAATCAGTACAACAAGGCAAGGTATACTTGCCTGGCAAGAGAGCTGCAAATATAACGTCCAGATGTCAAATGCCAAAAGTCAGAAACTATGGCCTCAGAGTAAATGTCTCCGGATGCTGAAATAAACATCACTAACAGTCTCAAAAAATATCAAATAGCTAGAAATACCTGTCCTTAAGTCTAATTTGGATACAGGGGCAAAATGACAGTTTTCGGTCAAAGCGGGGTCCACATGTGGGCCGCTTTGCACCGAAAAACGTGTCAGGGTCAAAGGTCTCCAAATTCGTCAAACTTAGTGTCAACAAGTCCAGAACGTCGATACGAACCCAACAGAATGTTCAGAACTGGATTCCGATGTGCTGATCACAAAATCGCCCGTCAAGTGGAGCCTGTGGGGCCCACGATACGGGATTTTGTCAACGTTCTCAGAATCGAACCAAACTTGGATCATATGACCGGCGTATTGCTACGAGTCCGATGGCGCAAGTTTTGTTTTGATCCGACATGTGTACACAAAGTTACAGCGTGTTCCAGAACAGGCGGATACGGGACATTGTCGGCAGATACGTGTTGATTTCGGTGTGCACGCACATCCAAATCAACTTCTGCGAAATCCTGCACGTCCGTATCAACGGTGCGCACGTTTCGGTAAAGGCCGCGTGCAACCAAGTCGTCCCGTTTGGCCGGGCGTACTCAGTTTCGGGATGAACCGGGATATGGTTTTTCCTGTTTTTGGATCGCGTGCCGCGATCGCCATATGACGCGATGCACCGAGCGGGTTGCACGGTCATCGTGAGGGTCACATAGCCTACCCGTCACAACTGACGGAATTAAAAACGGAACTACGAGGAGATAGAATGGGTTACCTGAACAGGGCTCCGCATAATGAATTTTCCGTGTCCGGGAAGAGATTCGACACGACGCTGATCATGTCCGGGCTGTGTCCAGCTCTGAAATGCTGCTGTGTCCGGTACTGTTGTGTCCGGTACTGTGTCGAGTCTGGTACTGGGGCAGCGGGTCATCGCGGGGTGGTCCAGAGCCGCTATGGCTAGGGCTCCGGGGTCGTCGGCTCGTCGACGGAGGAGCTGGGTTGGAGCACGGCTTAGACGAGCGGAGATGGCGCTCGGAGTCGTCTGCCGTGTTGGCAGCAGGTGGGGTCGGAGTCACGGGGTGCTGGCCGGTGGAGGGTGGCCAAGTCGTGGCCGCTGCGTGGGGGGAGGTCGGAGGTCAGGTGAGGAGGAGGAAGAGAGATGGGTCGAGGGTGGCGCGGAGCTCGGGGGGGGGAAGCTGCTGCTGCTCCGGTTGCTTAGGGGGCGTCGGGTCAGAGCTCGGGTGGCGGTTGTGGCGAGTGGCTGAGGAGGTGGAGGTCGAGGTGGTGATGATGATGGTGGTGGTGGCGAGTGATGGGGGGTGGCGGTGGAGATGGGGGCCGGAGGAGAAGGAGCTGGGGAGAGAGGAGGAAGTCGAGGTGGGTCGACTCGCCAGGAGGGGAAGGCGGAGGTCGGGGTCGACTCTGGCGAGGGTCAGCTGTGCACAGGGGGTCGGGGTCTGGAGCCGCCGTGGGGTAGGGGAGAAGTTAGGCCGGAGCTCGGGGAGAGAAGAGGAGGAGGAGGAAGAGGACCAGCGGGGGGGCTCGCCGTGGTGGGGGGAGGCTTGCCGCGGGGGAGGGGGGGTCAGCTCCGGTGACCGGGGGGGTCGGCTGAATGGGGGGAAAGATTTTAGGTTTTTCATTTTCTTTTTATTTTCTTTTACTTTATAGAAAAATTATATTAATATTTTAAGTAAAATATCTTGAGATATTTATAAGTTATTTTCGGGATATTTTTGGGTGGGTCCCGTCTCCAAATGGACGGTGCAGGTTCACCGGCCAATGAGGGGGTGACACCTCGCACTGTAATTTGCAGATAAGTCGCTGTAATTTCATAAATTGCACAAAGGTCCTATTTTGGGAAATTGCGCAATTATGAAATTGTCTGGGAAAAACACCCGATACTTGAAAATACTAAAATTCACAGAATTGAGGGAAATTGCTGTGCGAGGGTCCCGAGGGGGTAGGGGTGAGTCTGGGCAGGGACTGGGCCTGGTTTTCTAGGGTGATACGGGCCATCGTATTAATTAATCATTAAATACTGCGCACGGTGTTCACTAATTATTCAGAGGCAGTTAGGGTCATAATTTTCTTGCGGTGTCAATACACTAAATGTAGTATACTCAGTATAGAATTATCGTATTTTTGTCTGGGCAAAACAGGTGCAGGTTGGGCCTCTAATGTCTGTTGAAACAGGGATGGGTACAGATCTAGGAATTTTAATTACGTACGTTTGTAACGATATTTGTGCATCTCAAACGAGGCTCAAAATAAGGTATCTGGGAGTTGCACAAAGTGCAGGATAGTAGACTGACATGTCTAGGAGAGGTATGTGAACTTCGTTCGGGGATAACAGTCAAGGTAAAGCTCCAAATAATTAGGTGATGGACAGGTGCACAAGTTAATAGGATACGTAAGCAAAGCAAATTAAAATATTGCAACAAATCCTAAATTGCTAAAAATAATCCTAAAATACTGGAATCTGGTCGAGGGAGTTTACAATATACCCAACTTATAAAAATTTCGTCCTCAAAATTAAAACTAAGCCGGGGTAGAAGTCAAAGACGGCATAAGATATAATTTAACAAAGTAATTTATATCTTGGTTACGAATAGGTTCGAAAAACGTTTACGCATGTCGTCCACACGCTTCCAAGTAGATTCTCCTGGCGCGTCATGCTTCCATGCCACGCGGACCAAAGGAATAGACTGATTCCTCAATACCTTTTCTCAATGATCAAGGATTTCCACGGGTTGCTCCTGATATGACAAGCTTGGCCTAATGGTGATCTCCGAATGGTTGAAAACATGACTGATGTCAGTCACATATCGCTTGAGTTGCATCACGTGGAATACTTCAAGTACTCTCTCAAGTGAAAGTGGTAGAGCAAGTTGATATGCCACTACTCCCACTCTTTCTAGCACGTCAATGGTCCAACATACCTTGGACTCAACTTGATGTGTCCTCCGAATCGAATGGTGCCTCTAGTAGGTGATATCCTCAAGATGACATGATCGTCCTCTTTGAATTTCATGGGACGATAATGACGGTCTGCCTACTGCTTCTGTCTGTCTTGCGTTGCTCGCCAGTGTCCTTGCATTTACTTAACTGTCTCTACGATGTTGACCACCAACTCTGGTCACGCGAATCCTTGTCTGGTACAATGCTGACTGGTATGCCGTGCAATCTTACGATTGTCTCATAAATAAGTTAGCTAAAGCTTCTGCAGGCTGGCCAAATCTAAAGGTAAGAGTTTATGCTGACTTGGTGAGTCGGTCCATAGGAATTCTTAATCCTTACAAGTCAACCTAGTCATAGGTGCTGCTATCCATTCAGGAGTCAATTAATTGTTCATCCGGGTGAAATCCATTTTGACTCCTGATAACAAAATGATACATTCTATATCATAATACTTGGGTTCTGAACTTGACCCGAGTTACGAGGCAAAAATGCTGTCATAGTGATGCACGTATCAGGAGCGTAAGTAGGTAGCGAAGGTCATTCTAAGGGTAGCACGGGTTTAAATTACAATCTAATATAATAATAGGGTTTGGTAATTACCCAAAAAAAATAAACAGAAATGGCTACAAAAACAATACACTTCTCGTACTTATACTAAGTACGAGGTTTCATCTTTCCGAAATAGGGGAAGACAAAAAACAAAAATCAAGAGTTCAATGGGGAGTTAATAGATTAGAAGTGTGGGGATCAAGGCGTTTAAAGAATTCAATGGGAATTGTCAAGGCAGTTGTGGATTGAAATCATATTCTGGTAATCCCTATTCACATATTCGTATCAGTACATTCATGTAGCTGATACGATATGCTCAGACATATCTAGCGGACAAGTACATCCGTCTACTAATCACTATATATCTCAATCCACGTAAAGTAGTTATGCGAAGGGCGAACCAAGTGTACTATGGTTGATCAGACCGTAATACACTGATTCTGAAATGTATTAGTGTAGTACTCCAATAATACATATATCATGAACAAGCTTGATAAAGAATAAGCTTGCAAAACTAGGCTATAGTAGCAGTATAAGTCAAGGTAGTATAGTAAATATAAGTACGCTAGATTATGATATGAGAAGTACAAAATAATTCAAATTCACAAAAAGACAAATACTCTACAATCTCTATAGTTATTATTCTAATTCCTTGTCTAAGTCGCTAGTTGACCCAAAAGAGGTATGGCCTTCTAAGTTCTATAATCTTAATATACACTATAGGTTGTCTGCATAAAACAGTGATTTCAAGAAAGTCCGCATAAAGTAGGGGTTCGAGGTTGTCTGCGTAAAGCAGAGATAAAATAATTTTGGCGTAACGCATGGCTTCAGAGTTATCCGCGTAAAACAGAGAAGCATAAGGTAGAGCTTCAGAGCTGTCCGCGTAAAAAGTCTGTGCATAGAAATCTGCGCGTAAATATCTCCTGCGTAAAGTCTAGCTTACGTTGCAGCGTAAAGTTGTACGAGAAACTCTTGAGTTTGTCAGTCAAATTAGTGAATCCTGACATCTGACAAAAGTACTTGTACAACGATCGAGTGGATGGTTTGTGATGATGATTTGCACGGGGACCCAGGTTGTTGTTTAGTGACTTTATTGGATACAAGTCACTTTTACGCTCGAGGTGAGACAAAATCAGATGTCCTGTCAGAAAGCTGTTTCTTTTTGCACAGGGCTCGAGGTGTATCTCTGCATTTAATACACGGGATTGGGTCATGCCTGGGGAAAGCTAAGGCTATAATAATATGCTCACATCCTATCATTATTCTACGCCTAATCAGGTTACTCTACGCTGGTTATCTATTTATTCAAGAATCATCAAGTTTATGCAGGGCAGTTACCTACGTGGCTCTCATGACGCAGGATAAGGAAGACTAAGAGATCGTGGGTAGTGGTTGTTATAACTGCAGCGCAAAGGAGATAATCTCCTGCATAATTTGTTTTTTTTTTACGCCAACAAGAAAGTCATTAGGCCTTTACGCCAACTAGGCAGTTGTTTGGTTCTTATGCCAAAAATGGTAAAATGGGTTTTACGCCAACAAGGGTAAAGGGTCTCTGGCGTAAAACTGGGTTTATCCAAACATAGGATGAGGTTTTAGTCTTAGTATTTAACTTTGGATTTCTGTTGGTTCCTTAAGACTAGGGTCAACACTATGGTCAATTCTCTAACTAATCCTAGTAGTGTTTATACTACTCTCAAGTCATACATAAATATGTCAAGGGATGATGGTAAGTTAATCTATAGGTAGGGATGCTAGGGTTTATTTAGGTAATATGGAAGACTAGAGTTCATTAAGTAGTCTGAACTTAATGATATGTCGATGCCCTAGTTGTGTTCTTTAATAGGAATATTACTCTAATTATCATCCTATCAACAGGGATTCCTATATTCTAGCAGGGGCTATACTTAAGGAATAATCAGGGAAGCACAGGAATCAAGCAGGATGCAATTATGTAAGTAGGATAGACTGGAAGGAAGATAAGTCATAGTTAATTATGGATGAGATCCTATACTTTAATCCTAGGTGCAGGCTTGCTCGGTACAGTAACGTAACCGAGACAATATGCTCTGACCTGCATGGGCCACCACTAAAAACATGTCACGCCCCAGTCCCAAAATACGTAGGACTAGGACACGTAAGCATGCCAGCCGCCTGTATATATGGCAACTCCAATATATGGAAACCATATATACGAGCGTACGCTGTATAATGAACAATAATTCATAAGTGGTAAAACTAATTACAAGTCACAGGATAATATCTAAATCTCATCCACAGAAATCAAATAAACATGAATAACCAATAACCATGTAACTAGATCTCAATAAAAAGTATCTAAAGAATGACAGTCGGATGGAAATAAATCTACTGCCGAAATAGAATATAAAAAGGAACCAGATACACACCATATAAGAACAACGTCTGACAATCACGAGGCTCGAAGAGAAGACCTCCTCGGAATACACGTAACATGTCCGGATCTGCGCTCCTACGAATACTCAGGAACATCTACACCTGGCAAGGGACCAGGTCCTCAGAGGGACATAACAAGATACAAAAAACAACATGCCATGTATATAAATACTGAATGAATAAATAAATGGGGTGTGCTAACCATCTAAGTGAATGCAATTTGAAGACCTGATAGTACGCATGGGAATGTGTAGGCTTGACATATGCTGACGTAATTCACCAATCGTCATGACCGGCTAGTATATGTGTCATATGCCCCCGGACACACGGGTAGCTCTGCAATCGACCATCTCCGAGGAGCATGGTACGAAGGATAAAAACTCAAAGAGGGGGTGTCCCATACGTCTACTAGTATCTTCCCCGCCCAATATAGATGTACAAGTCATAAAAATGACGTGGACACCTCCTACTATGATGCAAGTCTCAATAAAATAAATAACTAAGCTACATACCGTTACACGTGTTGCTCACACTGATGGCCAGTCACGCATGAGGCACGCGTCCCTACATGAACTCACTCTGTGACGTGTAATGATACGTGTCAAGGCCTGGAAAGTTATAACAAAAACTTCACAACTTTTAGGTAGGTCTACTAGACACTAGGTCAGACACAAGTCCTAACGTCAACGCCTTCGTTGACTGCACCCGAGTTTTCTCGGACACGCACATTTATATAATATTCCAATAAATAAACATGTAACTAAAATAACTGGATTTAATCAGTACAACAAGGCAAGGTATACTTGCCTGGCAAGAGAGCTGCAAATATAACGTCCAGATGTCAAATGCCAAAAGTCAAAAACTATGGCCTCAGAGTAAATGTCTCCGGATGCTGAAATAAACATCACTAACAGTCTCAAAAAATATCAAATAGCTAGAAACGTCTGTCCTTAAGTCTAATTTGGATACAGGGGCAAAATGACAGTTTTCGGTCAAAGCGGGGTCCACATGTGGGCCGCTTTGCACCGAAAAACGTGTCAGGGTCAAAGGTCTCCAAATTCGTCAAACTTAGTGTCAACAAGTCCAGAACGTCGATACGAACCCAACAAAATATTCAGAACTGGATTCCGATGTGCTGATCACAAAATCGCCCGTCAAGTGGAGCCTGTGGGGCCCACGATACGGGATTTTGTCAACGTTCTCAGAATCGAACCAAACTTGGATCATATGACCGGCGTATTGCTACGAGTCCGATGGCGCAAGTTTCGTTTTGATCCGACATGTGTACACAAAGTTACAGAGTGTTCCAGAACAGGCGGATACGGGACGTTGTCGGCGGATACGCGTTGATTCCGGTGTGCACGCACATCCAAATCAACTTCTGCGAAATCTCGCACGTCCGTATCAATGGTGCGCACGTTTCAGTAAAGACCGCGTGCGACCAAGTCGTCCCGTTTGGCGGGGCGTACTCAGTTTCAGGGTGAACCGGGGTATAGTTTTTCCTGTTTTTGGATCGCGTGCCGCGATCGCCACAGGACGCGATGCACCGAGCGGGTTGCACGATCATCGAGAGGGTCAAATAGCCTACGCGTCACAACTGACGGAATTGAAAACGGAACTACGAGGAGATAGAACGGGTTACCTAAACAGGGCTCCGCAGAATGAATTTCCCGTGTCCGGGAAGAGATTCGACACGACGCTGATCGTGTCCGGGCTGTGTCCGGCTCTGAAATGCTGCTGTGTCCGGTACTGTTGTGTCCGGTACTGTGCTGAGTCCGGTACTGGGGCAGCGGGTCATCGCGGGGTTGTCCGGAGCCGCTGTGGCTAGGGCTCCGGGGTCGTCGGCTCGTCGACAGAGGAGCTGGGTTGGAGCACGGCTTAGACGAGCGGAGATGGCGCTCGGAGTCGTCTGCCGTGTTGGCAGCAGGCGGGGTCGGGGTCACGGGGTACTGGCCGGTGGAGGGTGGCCGAGTCGTGGCCGCTGCGTGGGGGGAGGGCGGAGGTCAGGTGAGGAGGAGGAAGAGAGATGGGTCGAGGGTGGCGCGGAGCTCGGGGGGGGGAAGCTGCTGCTGCTCCGGTTGCTTGGGGGGGCGTCGGGTCGGAGCTCAGGTGGCGGTTGTGGCGAGTGGCTGAGGAGGTGGAGGTCGAGGTGGTGATGATGATGGTGGTGGTGGCGAGTGATGGGGGTGGCGGTGGAGATGGGGGCCGGAGGAGAAGGAGCTGGGGAGAGAGGAGGAAGTCGAGGTGGGTCGACTCGCCGGGAGGGGAAGGCGGAGGTCGGGGTCGACTCCGGCGAGGGTCAGCTGTGCACAGGGGGTCGGGGTCTGGAGCCGCCGCGGGGTAGGGTAGAAGTTAGGCCGGAGCTCGGGGAGAGAAGAGGAGGAGGAGGAAGAGGACCAGCGGGGGGGGGGGGGGGGGGGGGGGGCTCGCCTCAGTGTAGAATATTATCGTATTTTTGTCTGGGCAAAACAGGTACAGGTTGGGCCTCTAATGTCTGTTAAAACAGAGATGGGTACAGATCTAGGAATTTTAATTACGTACGTTTGTAACGATATTTGTGCGTCTCAAACGAGACTCAAAATAAGGTATCTGGGAGTTGCACAAAGTGCAGGATAGTAGACTGACATGTCTAGGAGAGGTATGTGAACTTCGTTCGGGGATAACAGTCAAGGTAAAGCTTCAAATAATTAGGTGATGGACAGGTGCACAAGTTAATAGGATACGTAAGCAAAACAAATTAAAATATTGCAACAAATCCTAAATTGCTAAAAATAATCCTAAAATACTGGAATCTGGTCGAGGGGGTTTACATATTTACATGTAGATATTTTTGGGGTGGGGCCCACTTCTAAATGGACGGTGTAGGTTCACCCTCCAATAGGAGGTTGACACCTCACACTGGAAATTTGCAGAATAAACCCTGTAATTTCATAAATTGCATAGAGGTCATATTAATTGGAAAATTGCATAATTACGTAATTGTCTGAAAAAACACCATATTCCTAAAAATGCTGTAATGTACAGAACTGAGGGGAAATGCTGTGTGAGGGCCCTGAGGGGGTGGGGGTGAGCCTGGGCAGGGCCTGGGCCTGGTTTTGGGTGATGCGGGTCACCGTATTAATTAATTAATAATTAATGCGCACGGTGTTTACTAATTATTTAAAGGTGTATAGGGCCAGAATTTCAGTGCAGTGTAAATATACTAAATGTAGTATACTCAAAGTAGAATAATAACGTATTTTTGTTTGGAAAAAACAGGTGCATGTTGGGTCTCAAATCTCTATTGGCACAGAGATGGATACAGATCTGGAAATTTAATTAATAATTAATACGTACGTTTGTAACGATATTTGTGCGACTAAACACGCCTTATAAAGCTGTCTTCATTCTGGTTTGGGATGAAGCACAAAACAGAGTATCTGGGAGTTACACAAAGTTCAGAAAAATAGACTAGCATGTCTAGGAGAGGTATGTGAACTTTGTTTGGGGATAACAGTTAGTGTAATGCTCTAAATTTGTGTGATGGACAGGTGCACAAATCAATAGGATATGTAAGCAAAATAAATTTAAAAAGTTGTAATAAATCCTAATAGATAATATTAATCCTAATTTATTATTAAATGCTGAAATCTGGTCGAGGAAGTTTACACCAGGCAGACAAACGAACCCATCGAAGGTTTGAAGGGCTAACCCACCCGCCGGTCCGAGGATTAACCTTGGGATACACTCCTCTATGCCCCATGAAGTCATTGCAAAAAGTCGGCAATTGGACTGGTTGGAGCAGTAAAGTGTCTTCACTCGGGACACTGCCCGAAAACAATCTCCAGAAAGGCATCACAGGGCCTGAAGGGCGGCTCACAAATGATCCTTGGTCGGACCCTTTCTGATAAAATATCTTCTCCGGCTGGCCGTGAAGATGAGGGGTCTGGGTCCACGACATCTTTCTCAGATGCGTAGCATGGAAGAATACCGAGATAGGTTAATCTCTCAGCATCTTGGGCAGGTACATGACCATGCCCCCAACAGTAAAAACCCAGTCTTTCTTCTTGGGCTTCGTCTGGGATTGTTTATCAATCATATCCCCGAAGAGGAAAGCTAATTTTATGTATTTTGCCCCGTCTATATACATCAAGGCCTCTCCGTTGATCATGCTCAACAGGATTCGCTCTCCTTGAGACGATATCAGGATTCTCCTTCCTTCAGGATACTGGGGTCCGGAAATAGGAAATGTCACATGGGACAAATCCTCCAGGTAATTAGAGTTCAGCATCCCAGCAACAGAACCCATCACATCAGCCAACGGAGGTATCTGCAAGTTAACTACAAAGTGTAAGAAAAACATGTCAGTTTCTATACTAGACCTCACAATCTTGCAGCTTATGCCAAAGAGCAACAGTCTGTGCTTTTACGCCAAGACTGTAAAAAAACATGAGTTTTTTACGCTAGAATCTCATTCCGAGGTGTAAAATTCAAGATTGGCAGTATACACAAAAATTTGACAGTCTGTGTTTTACGTCAGACTGCCAAAGTTTGAGTTATTACGCCAGAATTTTCATCCAGAGCGTAACACTCAAGGTGTGTAGTATACGCCAAATTTTGTCAGTCAAAAATTTTACGCCAGACTGCGAAAATATGGAGTTTTTACGCTGACACATTAGGAATGTGGGCGTAAATGATAAAACATCCCTGTGCAACATCTTCCTCGAAGAGGCTCTCAGCACAAAAGATGACCTAGCGCGTTCACGTACAACGTGTGCGAAGGGTTTTCTTCGATTTTTTTGTCGTCCCAAAAGCTTTACCTATAACACCCGGTGCACAGCTTGACGGTGGGACACTTCATTCCGAGCGAGGTTCTCTTTGCCCGATGGGAGTCGCTCTTGCTTGGGCAGAAGAACGAGAAGAGGAGGAAGCTTTCTTTCCCTTGGTGGTGGAAGATTGTTTCGGTGCCATTGCTAAAAACTTAGAGTGCTCAGAGAAGAAACGAAGAAGAGCTCTCAAAGAGACGAAGGTTTTTCTTTCGCAAAAGACAGATGAAAATGTTTCTCTCTGAGGACCTTGGGGTACTTATAGAGTTCAGATAAACTCTTCGAATCTCTAACCAAATCCGATATTTAATATTCGGTTATGATTGGGGACTACGTCAGCCTATTATTCAGGGAAGGCGGACAGTCAGCGAATTCAAAAAAAATTCGTGCAGAGCAGATTCGTAATTTTACGCTAAGGAGCTTTTTACGCTCGGAAAGCCACAAATCTACGGTTTTACGCTCATAGGCTATAAGCCTATGGTTTACGCCCGGATGTTTTTACGCTCGGTAGCTTTTACGCTCAAGAGGCTACAAACCTACGACTTCACGCTCAGAAGCTACAAATCTATGATTTCACGCTCAGAAGCTTTTTACGCTCAGAGGCGACAAATCTACGACTTCACGCTCGGAAGTTTTCTTCTCAGAAACTATAGATCTACAGTTTTACGCCCGGATGCTCTTATGCTCAGCAGCTTTTACGCTCGAGAGGCCACAAACTTATGATCTTACGCTCATCTATATTACGGACCTATAACTTTTCGCATATCTTAAAATACGCAGGCCAGAGTATGCGTATATCTGAACAATTCTCAAGACGGCCAATTACAAGGGTTCATGCAGAAGATGCTTCTTTCTGGCCTCAAAATATCCCAAGTACCCAAAGCATACAGGGTTTAGCATAGAGAATGACTCTTCTTCTTGGCTCGATTGGAAGTTCATCCAAAATCCAGTCTGAATATTTTCTCTACAGTTCAAGATGGCGACTCAGTTTCGACAACCATTTCTCGCCTTTTCCAAAGGATTTTCGGGAAATTATTCTTGAAAATGATGATCTGAATAAGAATTCTTCACATCGGAGAAGTGACAATTCAGAATTCTACGCAAACTCCTCGTCCAAAAACAACATGATAGTTCGGATATTCGACTTAAATGCTAAAACAATTTTTCTATGCGCCCTCAATTACGCATAAAAGACGGGACAAGGTCAGATACTCTTTTTATCAGAGTTAGCGTAAAGTTATTCAGACGTGTCGAAGCTACACATATTCAGACTTCATCACAGTAAAATATGATAAATCATCAGATGCGTAAAAGAAGACAGTTTTATTAATCATGATTATATATGATAAAAATCCAGTTACAAAGGGTTTTTCATCTTCATGATTATATATTATGAAAATCCTTGTTCTACCAAGGGTTTCTTATTTTTATTTAAAGATCACACCAAGAATCTGCTGCGCCAGGTCATCATATTGGTAGAGATCTTTTTCCGTCTTCTTCAGCAGTTAATCGATTTTCTGCGACCGATTAACAAAAAAATGATTAATGGCGGGAGGATACACAACTGGGCATGCATAAATTATTCAAGAGCCCATCCTCCATACACCATGACAGATTGAGTTGAGGTTTTAGACCCAACTCAATACTGGAAGACAGGACTAGTTTGTCTGCCCTCGTCCACCAACGGCGGGAGAAAATACAGCTTGCAAGCTATGTGGTCGAATGTGACCCTTCCTCTCTCCTAGACGAATCGCCATATGAAGTTGCTGATTATCCCGAGCAAAGGAAGGTATGATATCCTTCCATGATCCATCGTTGCAGAGGACATTTGCTCGAAGATGCCTTCATTTTTGGCTCCTTACATGCTGGAAGAACATGATCTTCTTCTTCCTCAAGTCGACCCGACGAACTCCGGCAATCATCTCTGTGAGGTGAAGGAAATATGAGAAGAACGGTTTAACTCATCAGCCTTTATATAGGCAAAAAAGAACACACCGAATCCTAACAGACTCCCAAAAATCTACCAAGAAATCAACCTCGAGGAATGAGTCAGACTTGACCGTTTCATTCTTCATTCAAAGTGTTTCAAATTACGAGGAATTTGAAAACTTTGAAGGGGGTCTTGTAGAAGCATGAAAAATACGTTGTAGAGTTATACGCAGTATTTCAGTGCTGGGCGGCGTAAAATATGACTTCAGAGCCATCGGCGTATAACATAGCTTCATCGCTAGTACAGCGTAAAATATAGCTCCAGAGTCAACCCGCGTAACGCAGTATTTCTAGACTGCTTCAGCGTATAAAGGTTGCTACTTCGCCTTTATGGCGTAAAATCCATCTACTTTTAATGCAGCGGGAAGTTATACGAGGATCGCTTCGTATCCCTCGAACGAGCTGTACGAGGAATACTTCGAATTCTGCAGATGAACCTATCAGACAGTACAATGAACCTGACTCCTAACAAAGGGTACAGCACGACGATCAAGACGATGGCTGTAATGATGATTCGGCACAGAACTCCAGACCGTCGTTTAGTGACATTTCCTTGATACAAATTGCTTTTATGCATTCAAGGGAATACGCTGCCTAGTTTTATACAGGCAGATGTGAGCTTTTATGCTCAGTAGAAGAAAAAACAAACTGCCATATCAAAAGCTGCTCTTCGTACAAAGCTCGAGGCACGTCTCTGCATTTAATGCGCAGAAGGGGGGGCAGATCTCTGCATTTAATGCACGAGATTTGGTTCTACTTCCAAAGACTATGTGAGCCATGATTACGACTAATACGTCCACATCATCACCTTTGCATATTACGCCATCAGGTTATTTCCAGCTATAGGAGCACGCTGTACGCTATCTCCTTGAAATACGCCACCTGGCTATTTTCAACTATAGGAGTACGCCGTATGCTATCTCCTCAAAATACGCCAACTCAGGCTATATTTGCAAAGGTATATGAACAGGCTATTTGGTCCAGAATGCGGTCAAGACCTCAGTCAAAGAAGGATAATTAGCTATCTTTACGCTAGCTACCTATCCATGCAGCATCAAGCTTCTACGCTTACTTGGCTTCTACGCCTACCTAGCTTCTACGCCAGTTTAACAACTTTTTGGCTTCTACGCCATGGTGACAGTCATTAGCTTCTACGCCAACCTTTTATACGTGAGGGGCAGTTACCTACGTGGCTTGCATGCCGTGATCTTCGCAGTAGTTATACGCGTTGCCTCATAATGGGACACGCGTCACACGCTTATTCAGAAGATCATTTATACGTGGGTGACAGTTATTCTAACCGCCGCGTAAAAAGTGCCACACTCTCCACTGTCCGGCTTCTACGCCGACTGGACGGTTATTGTCACTAAAACCCTATAAATAGAGACCTCTATTGACAAAGGTCCGGGGTCGAAGGGTCAAAGATTTGGAGCTGGAGAACTTAAGGTCGGAAATTGATTTGTCTTTGAGAGAGAAGAATCCAGAGCATAGACAGAGAGTAGTGATCGACGATTTTGACATCAAGCATCTACTCCCCTTTACAATCTTTGAAGCTTCTTCTTCTTCTACAGCACTTCTTTATCATCGTGTGGTCCAAGGAACAAAGTGATCGACCGCAGATCAGACTCCTATAACAATATTTACCCAGATTAAATTTTGTACTTAACATCCTCGTATAGGATTAATAATACTTCTTGTTTGTAAACCTAAGAAAGGGTTTCGTATAAACCTATTTTTATTTCTTTCGTTTATTATCAAACACAGTCGCTAGCGGGATTCCTTGTTTCAGCCTCTTTTCCCTTAACCAGTGAGTGGTTTGGACCCTTCTTTCCTACTTTTTCACGCCAACATCTCTAATATTTCAAACGTTCACTCGATGATGCCCTGTTGGACGCCTAGAAAATCCTTAGCCACAAGGCATGCCAGCTACTAAGAAAGGAACATGGAAATTGTAGACTATTTTCATTATATGCTTGCACACATTATAAACTTGGATAGTTTGTAAAAGAAAGTTGGTTTTTGGTGGCGGCCTGGTGCCTCGGATAGAGTTTGGACTTATGGGATACCAAAATCGGAACACCGCTTGAGGAAATATGAACTATTGCATAAGATATATATGTTGCTGCTTTACTTCTTCTGTTTATTTTGATGCATTGTATGAGATATGAATTATTCATGCATTTGCATGGTCTGGGACAACTTGTGCACAAGGTTTAGTATTTCCTCGAAACGGCTTTCCGGGGCACTGAAACCGTATCGATCTGAAGGGAAATATTTGATCGTGCTAGTCACGATGCATAGCGGGACCTCCAGCAGGACTTGCTACCCAGGCTGATAGGGCGCGCCGCTAATGCTTGAAATAAGTCCCTAAGGTGTCGATCACACCAATGACCGCATAGAATAGAACACATGCTAACTTATTGTCTTGTGCAGATGGTAAGTATACTTGTGTTTCGTTGCAGGGAAGACGTGCATCGGTTGAGTAAGCAATCGGTGTACTGGTTGGATTAGATGCTATTTTTATTCCTATCAAAACATGCAACTAATATGAATTGATTTCACTTGCTTCCTTATAGAAGATCATCTTAATGCATGCTCGCCCCTAACAAGCTAGTGTCGATTTAGTCGAGTGGGTTCATCTCGCTCACCAGTACAAGTTGTGGGAAACTATTTTATGCAATCAGACGGTGCAACGCTAGTGCATAGCGAGGAGGCGTTAGGAGCACCTCTATTTTGAAGTATAGCTAGAGTCAGTTCATTTTGGAGGCATGGACTTCAGTCTATACAAGGGCATAATGTACAAACGACGTGGACTATCTGATGGAGCGCGCCCTGCATTTTGAGTTATCTTTTGTAATGAAATTCAAATAGCCGAGAAGGCGCATCAATGTAAACTCTATGTAAATTACTCTGAATTATCAATGAAAAAGCATGTTTCTTCCTGCACTTGTGTTCAAATCTCTATGAATGTGTTTTATAAATTGTGTTTCAAAATGGATTCCTAAAACTGCAAGTTCTTGTCTTGTGCGAGCGCAACCCCAGGCTCGCACGACATCACGCCCCAGCGAGGACGAATCGGTTCCGTAAAGGATCCGGCGAGGACGAATGACCCTTTCGGGATCGGGGCGTGACAGAGATTACAAACCGCTCATGCTCTCTCTCTCTCTCTCTCTCTTACAATGAATGTCCCCTTAGGCTTAGAACCAATACAAACGATCTGGATGATGATGTTCCCATACATTATGTCTCATATATGTGAGCTCCAGGTCCGTGCGCCACGCTCCAAGATGCCAAGTGCGGTCCGATGCCTCATTGCGTTAAGCGATCTCCGAATCCGTACGAGTTTCCTCTGTACCCTGCATGCAGACTGGATGGGTGTCAGTACATTGAATGCACTGGTGGGGAGGCCTCTCGCCCACGCCACAAAACAAGCACGTTCATTAGTTATGTGCACCGACTGGTTTTGTTGTCTTTCTATTCTTTTGCCTTAGGATCAATTACATGGCAATATAAAGAAAGTAATCTCCGTGTAAGCTCAAGAGTGTCATAATAATGAATAATTGAGTTCACCTTACCATTTCTTACCATTCGGCCTACCCTGTCATATGCAGCAATATAAACAATAATCTACGGAATAACAAGGAGCAACTATGAAACCCTAGTGTTATGCCGTACCTCTGCCTCACAAGATCCATTTTACTAGAACTATGTGCGATACCATGTATCCATTCTAATTATGCAAAATGTCGTGCAAACGCACTCCTTCCCGTTTCTCCTTTTCTCAATGCGGATAGCCGCTATGCAAACATGACTTATCTATATGAAGGTCACTGGTTCTGCTAGCCATATTGGACATAATCTGCGATAGACGGCTGTCTTCCCAGCTCGGTTGCTAGCCTTGTTGGGCCTCCCATCCGTCTAACGAGTCGGCGCCCATCCAGGTCGGTAGCAAGCCTTACTGGACGTCCCGCTCTCGCCCGCTAGTCATCAGCTAGCGTATCGCCAGGACTACACTGGCACTGTCCTCCCGGGCCGACACGATTCGGATGCCTCAACAATCGTGTCGAGGACTCTCTCTACCTGGTGCGCAACTAGTTGTCCGTGACCATGCAACTACTCCCCCACTTCCAATCCTAGCCGAGGACAACTCTCGGATCAATTTTTGCCGAGGACTACAGTCGGATCTTTCCTTCTTTACGCAGCTCCCTGATTAGAGACTGCCTCGGTGATCTACATATCCCGAGTACCTTCCTTTCCTTCCATCTCCTGACTCGGAACAACTACTTGATAGCCTTCCTCGTCTATGCATGCAACATGATTTTTCTCCATCCCGTGTCATGTTCCGTGTAGTACAATGCCTTAGTATGAACTCACACTACTTTACGGCATATATAAAAGAAGTTACTACATTCCAACTCAACAATCCCGACTACACAAATAACAAGTAAGATCTCCATGTTCTATACAATGATAAGGCGGGGTTATCCCCTTAGCTATGTGCGTTCATCTCTTTTATTAGCATGCAAAGGTTATCGCCTGTAAACTAGCATGTAACATTCATTTTCTTAGTGTCCAGCTAAGTAGAGACAGGTTCACCGGGGCCATCCACCTTAGCGATGTATCGCATCGGTCGGGCGAGACTCCGGACGCGCCTCTGATAGCCTAAGTCTGACTCCATTGAAGATCCCAACATGAATGCCTTTGCATCAAACGAGCCATCTCACTGAGCAAGGCGGGTTGAATAGCTACACTTGTGCCGTTTGAATCGGCCCTCCGGGTTGAGCTGAGCGGGTCGTTACAATATATATATATATATATATATATATATATATATATATATATATATATATATATATATATATATATATATATATATTACAAATTTAATCTAAATATATTCAAATCAAATTTAAATTATTTTAATATCATTTAAATTTTTATTAAAATTTTCAATAAGATCAATAATTTTTATAAATCTAATTTTCTCAATATATATATATATATATATATATATATATATATATATATATATATATATATATATTCAAATTTACAAATTTTAAACTATTTTCAATAATATTTGAAAAAAAATATGTTATATATATTTCTCAAAATTACTTAACGTGCAACGAACGTGCATTTACACCATAGTGTGTACTGAATCTCCATGATATGGTACCATCTAAACTATGGTCCTATATCCTGATATATGTTATTTCTCAACCATGACTAAAGGGCGAAATATGGACCAAAGATTAACACATTTTGATAGAAAATATAGAAATTGCATATTTTGATAACAATGTTTTTAATGTACTGGTGTGAAGGGGAATGCGAAAAAGTACATATTATGTAAATTTGATACAAGAATCTCGTAAACCAAAATATATAAATCTGAAATATCATTTCAGAAAAGAATTTGAAAAAAAAAAAATAGTAACATTTAATTGGAGAAGTAAACTCATTTACTAGAACACCATTATGTATATTGAAATGAAAAGAAAAAGAAAAAATCAGTACACATACATTTTAGAGCACAAGCTAGAAGCATCTGTACACCCCCATAAATTTATTTATGGATGCTCTTATAGCAATACTCTGTAGATAATAAGATATATATAATCAAACAATATGCTTTCTTCAAGTTTCATCACTAGTATATTATTTTGTGTATTATCCGCTCCTCTCACGTGCAGTGGCGGATCTACGTACGTAGGGGCCTGGGGTAGGTTCGGGCCACTCTATTGTTTTATTTTTATTTTTTGCTTTTTTTTCATATTCATATTTTTTTTTTTTTTTTTTTTTTTTGTTATTCAATCTACACTTAGTTCATTCTAGTCCATTCCAACTCACCTAAGTCTGAATTTTCGGTTTCGACCTTGCTCACGTGTGATTGTCTATGCACCTGAAAAAGAAGGGAGAATTCATTTATCTGATCCAAAATGAATAAATGAGATTTATGGTGGAGGAAAAATATTGTTCTATGCACTTGAAAAAGAAGAATGAATCCATTGATCTGATCCAAGAAGAAGGTCTACATCTCTCTAGTGACGGAATAATATCATATTCCATAAACCACCAAATAAAATTTATTAGAAGCACTTTTGTTCGGAGTCTATTTTTGTTCATCCATTAAAGCTATGATGTATGTTCATCTAGAGGAATAATCTCTTTCTTATTTCGCAAGCACCTTTCTTTCCCATGACGACTAGGAACGGGAGAAAGACCTTTAAAGCGGTTGAGGGGCAGCTGACCGAAAGGTCCGCGGGTAGGTCGACTATGCTATTTAAGATTCGTCCTCCAATTAAATATTGTCACGTGTCAAAATAAAAGTCAAAACTATTTTGAATGTTCACAGAACTATTTCTAAAGTAGTTTTAGGTTGCATGAAAATATCACGTCACGTGACAACACTTAATTAGAGGGTGAACATACATTCTAATTTTGGTGGGTGAACAAAAATGGACTCTTGTTGTCTATGCCAAAATTCCATTTATCGAGATACAATGAACTGTCAAATTAAACATCTAAGTCAGGAGAGCAGATCTGTTGTCCAACTATTTATGTTCCATATTCTGTTCCCACCATATTACATATGGACCTCTCTTTTGTTTTATATCGACTAGGACCCAAATGTAATAGGGTGGGAATAGAATATAGAAACAAAATAGTGGGACAGCAGATCTGGTTTGCTAAATCAATAAGATCAAATGCACATAACAAGTCAGAGGGTGAATCCCTCACATAGTTAGTTCATTAGTGCAGGTTTCTGATTACAAAAGAAGTATTGTCATTATAGCATAGTCATCAAAGAGGTCTAACATTTATTGGATGTACCGGTATCAGTGCATCATTTTTCTTTCCAATGGTTAGTTGCATGAAAATATGTGCATGCACATCACAGTAATCCAATGATTGGCATTAAAAAGATGCAGCGAGGTCGTCTTTCATATTTGGAGAATTTCGTGTATTTACGTTTGTTACAGAGAGAAGTTATGTAACCCATAAAAATTATCAAGTAGAATATGATTGCACCTAACAACATGAGATATATTGATTGCACTCGAAATTATTTGCTGTCTTATTTTCTAAAGAAAGTATATAAAACTATACATTTGCTGTATTATTTTTATCAAAGAAAGTGGGAGATTTGCTGAATTAGTTTTAGTTTCTAGAAGAATAATATAAAGATTGAATTTCTGTAGTCCATATATCGTTTATTTTCCCCCATATTACTAGGACTAGGACTAGGAAACGTAAGCTGTATTTTTTAGGTTCACCTTCCCTTTATATATTCCTATGCTTCACGTGTAAGTATATACCCTTCAATCTCCACGTCCTTCTCTTTCTCTCTCATTGATGAGAAGGTGGTGAAAGGAAAGGAAAGGAAAGGAAAGATAGAGATGGGGAAGGATGGTGATGACCATGGGAGGAAGGAGGAGAAGGAGAAGGAGAAGGTACCCTTCTTCAAACTGTTCGCATTCGCAGACTCAAAGGACGTGATCCTTATGTCGGTCGGCATGCTCGGAGCGGTCGGCAACGGTCTCATGATGCCCTTCATGACGTTCATCTTTGGCAGGCTCATCAACGTCTTCGGCAATGCCGATAGGGATAACATCGTCCGGGAGGTCTCCAAGGTTTGTATCATCCTCTTTTTTGAACGAGTTGCAATGCTATATTCATACGACACTGCTATTTTCACGCGTCCGCCACAGTAGAGTGGAGTGGGGTAGGGGTAGGGGGCGAGACGGAGCGAATAGGAGGGACACGTCGGCACGGGCACACGCGGTCACCCACTCCCGGCGGTCCAAATATTATTTTCGATATTCATATTTTTAAGTTAACTTAATTTTCCATTATAACATCTAATTGGTTCCTAATTCGTACTATCTTTTCCCTTCTTCTTTTTTGGTTAGATCGAATAACTAATGAATCCAGATGCATACATACATAGCATCTGAAATTGAGTTCATTAGTTTAGTATTTTTGAGAAGTAAATTGATTGTTTAATTCTAGCTGTTTCAATTATTTCAAGCAGTTTTCTTTGTCTAAGACTATCCCCAATCGATCAACAAGTTTTGTTTCTTCCTTTCTGATTTTATAAGAGAGGATGCAATCAAGAGCCTAATTTTATAAAATCCAATAATACATGATAATACATGGTGCAAGAAGTTTATTGATATTGTGTTACAATATAAAATATCAAAATAATTGGGAGATAAAGGTTAACAATGAAAGTTCAGGGTTATTTATTCTCTACTTGGTGGGATGCCCAACTTGTATTATGTAATGAGTTATGCTTAAATCATAGTGACTTGATGAACTTTTATGCTGGTCGTTCGTGCTACTAGCTATGAAGCCCTCTTTTATGCAGTGTCGTTTCTCACATTCTAAAGTTTATGTACAAATACTCAAAAAATAACATCTGCTTTGAGGCATTTTTTGATGTTCTAAGGGTTCTGTTACTATAGTTTTTAAAAGAATAGGGATGCCTAAATCTAAAAATAGATATTTCACATTAGATAAAAAAAAATTTGGACTCTTTCGATTTTAGGTCTTATGCGATCACACTGTTTGCACATACTTAGGATCAACCATTCTTCTATGCGACTTTGGGGCAAGCAGTAAAACCATAAGACGTTACCAAGGCAAGAGTTTCTTGAAAGTATATTAGCCAAACCTTTTCCATATAATTTTGTGTTGATATAAACTATTGGAAAAGATAATTAGGGCAAGTCGATGTGGAAGAAGAAGAAGAAGAAGAAAAAAGTGTCTTGCCTAACCCTAGTATTGGAGTTCAACCCTTTTCATAACAATTGAGGAGTACCAGAATATCAGATAAATAGTTGTAAAATTAAACTCAAACCAACAACCAGGAAATCCTCAGACCAACCTAAAGAAAGCTTTCAATTCGAACGTGGCTTTTTGTTTCTCTACGCAATTAACTTTCCGGTACTAGGAAGTGTCGTTATGTATATCTTTCCTATTTCAGGTCAGATTCCAGTATAGGTACCAATACAAGTTAAAAGAGTCCGTAGAGTTGTGCATAAAGAGTACATCTTCCCTTCCAGGTACGTATACCATTAATGGTAATGAGTGAAATGAAGAATAGACCAAGGTATGTGTCATAGCTAGAAACAAAAGTTACTTGAATTGTGAGATGCTAGTCTTAGCTATAGTCCATAACTTCGTTGTCATGCATTGCCAAATATCTACAGATGATCCAGCTTCCAGTCTACTTGTATAATTGCCTAGACAACCTTAATGTGAACGCAAATATTCTTCCTGAACCACTATATGAACTAGTCATAGAAGAAAAACAAATATGTGCATGTTGATAGAAATCTCACAACATGTCGGTAGATAGAAATTTCATAATATGGAGGTGGGTAGAAACCCCACCACACTCCTTTCTTCATACTTCTGGTAATTCACGCTATTAAACCCTGGTGTCATTTCGAACTTCCAAGCCCTTAAGACTTTCAATTTGTTTGTGCTGGATACTTGGTTCATACAACTCAAGAAACTACACATGATGTATGATATGCTCTGATCACTATGCTCAGATGTTCGAAAGGAAATCTGACCCAGGTCTTGTGGTGCAATTTCAGGTGTCTCTGGAGTTTGTGTATTTGGCTATTGGAGCAGCGATTGTTTCCTTCCTGCGTAAGTATGAGCGTGCCATTACTTGTTGTTGACATATTAACATGATTGTTTTTTTTTTCTCTTTCTTCGTGTTCTACTTCATTTTTCTTTCCACATAACTAGTACTAGAACTCAAAACTTTTCAGCTCTGAATACTCAAATGTTAAGAGAAATAAAACATCAAACAGTGAACCCTTCCAGTGCAAAACATTTGAGCAATGAACTCCAGGGGTTCAGGCATAACTTTCAATAATGACAGACCTTGGAATACCTGGTCTATCATCCTTGAAGACATTGGAAACCTGCTTGCAGAATGGAGAACTTGGTAAATTTGTATGAAAGAACAGAGTATGCAATAAATGTTATCACCATTGAATCCTACCATGCTCTCTCTCTCTCTGTATGCACTATGGAATTCTCCATGGTTGGTCCTCTCTATTAGCAGACCTCTTTGTCATTACAAAAGTAGTGAATTATTTATTTTGTCCTGGATGTAAATTTAATTTTAGTAATGATGCCGACCTACATTAAGCATGCTTAGAACTAGTACTCAACAACTCTTAAGTCAATGCATCAACTTGTATCCAATGCCTGTACAGAACATCTCTTCACTTGTGAATTGCTTTGACACCAAAAAACCTTAGAATATCTATGAAATCATTATATGCCCAGGTTAGCTTACATTAGCCAAATAAATTGTATCATTCTGGACATTCAAAGACATGAATTGGACTCAGGCTCTTGCGACATTATTTACAAGAAATCCTAGCTAGAGAATCATGGTTCATCGATATCAGATATCCTTCTTTTTTAGCATTCATTCTACCATGGAACTAGATAAATATTTTGAATTTCTTTGTCTCAACAGAGGTGGCATGTTGGATAGTAACTGGTGAAAGACAAGCAACACGAATTCGCAGTTTATACCTGAAGACCATACTAAGACAGGATATCGCATTTTTCGACAATGAAACCACCACTGGACAAGTTATTGGGAGGATGTCTGGGGACACAATTCTCATTCAGGATGCAATGGGGGAAAAGGTGATACAATTCTTTGGGCAACTATTTCATATTTTCAATAAGCTCTCTCTCTTCTAACTGAACTAAGTATGTCATCTTCTGCACTCTGCTGCTTCTCTCATCTTTCCTAAGGTTGGGAAATTCACACAACTTGTTTCAACCTTCTTTGGAGGCTTTATTATCGGATATACACGAGGATGGCGTCTTTCGCTCGTCTTGATGGCCTGTATTCCGCTCATTTTCACTGCTGGTGCGTTTATGTCGATAACAAGATCAAAGTTGACGATCCGTGGACAAAAGGCATACTCTGAAGCAGGAACAGTAGTCGAACAAACTGTTGGGTCGATAAGAACAGTAAGTACTTCTCGAATATATTACCATAGCCTAAGTTCAGTTTGTGCACATAATAAAATTTTGGTTCTTCTTTTTAAGGTTGTGTCCTTCACTGGCGAGAAGGAAGCCATTGATAAGTACAACAAACTTATCGGAACTGCATCCAGATATGCTTCTCAAGAAGGCGTTGCGGTTGGCCTAGGAATTGGTTGTGTTTTGTTAGTCATGTTCAGTAGCTACGGTTTAGCTGTATGGTATGGCTCCACGTTGATCATTGAGCATGGCTACAATGGAGGAATGGTTATTAACGTCATGATGGCAGTCATGATGGGGGGAATGTAAGTAGTAAATAATTCACAGTTAACCATAGTAACCCATGCTCAAAGCATTGAATTTTACAATGTTTTCTCTTATGAATTTGTGTTTCAACAGGTCGCTTAGCCAGGCACCCCCATGTCTGAATGCTTTTGCAGCAGGGCGAGCCGCGGCTTACAAGATGTTCGAGACGATCAACCGGAAACCAGATATCGATGTCTACGACACGAGTGGCATCATGCTGGAAGATGTCAAGGGCGATATCGAACTGAGAGATGTCTACTTCAGCTATCCGTCAAGGCCTGACCACCTGATCTTCAACGGCTTCTCGTTGTACATCCCGAGAGGCAATTCTATGGCTCTAGTTGGAGAGAGCGGCAGCGGAAAGTCGACTGTCATCAGTATGGTCGAGAGGTTTTACGATCCAACATCCGGTGAGGTGCTGATAGATGGAATCAATCTGAAGAAGCTGAGCCTAAAATCGATAAGGGAGAAAATAGGACTTGTAAGCCAAGAACCAATCTTATTCACAACTACTATTAGAGAAAATATTGCATATGGAAAGGAAGGTGCAACAGAGGACGAAATCAGGAGAGCAACAGAGCGTGCTAATGCTGCGAAGTTCATTAACAACATGCCTAATGTAGGCTACTGCCTCTTGCTTTAATTTCATTTTATTTGGGGGGGTTAAGTAACTTATTTTGGTTTCTATGAACAGGGGCTTGACACAATGGTTGGTGAGCATGGAACTCAACTCTCCGGTGGGCAGAAGCAGAGGATTGCAATTGCAAGGGCAATTCTAAAGAACCCCAAGATCTTACTTCTCGGCGAGGCAACAAGTGCGCTAGACGCAGAGTCCGAGAGGATCGTGCAGGATGCATTGGAGAAGATCATGGTAGACAGGACAACCATCATCGTCGCCCATCGCTTGAGTACAGTGAAGGATGCTGATACTATATCGGTTGTCCAAAGAGGAAAGCTGATCGAGCAAGGATCGCACGTAGAACTGACCAAGAACCCTGATGGCGCCTACTCGCAACTCATCCGCCTGCAGGAGGTCAACAAACAAGCCGAAGAAGCGCCATCAGCAGGACCTGGATACGTAGAATCGGGCTATGATATCACAAGAAGTGTTGGTAGATCTGGTAGCAGCAGCAGGAAATCCTTCCATAAATCTGTAAGTCGAGCTTCCTCTCTTGGTGGAAGCAGTAGGCGTTCTTTTGCACTCTCTCTAGGTTTGCCTGGTGCCGTCACATTCGAAGAAGATGTACATGTAGGAGATGAATCCGCAGAGACTGAGCATGGAGATGATGTTAAGAAGGCGGCTCGGAAGCCAGTTCCTACCGGGAGACTGGCCACCTTGAATAAGCCGGAACTGCCCATTCTTCTGCTGGGAACGGTGGCTGCTGCCGTCAACGGGGTTCTTCTGCCGATCTTCGGAGTCCTGCATTCGAGTGCCATCAAGATATTCTACGAACCACCAAATGAACTCCGGAAAAAAAGCCGGTTCTGGGCACTGATGTATGTTGTTCTAGGAATTACTGCTCTCATTGTGATCCCGGTGCAACACTACTTCTTTGGCAAGGCTGGCGGGAAGCTGATAGAACGCATTCGATCCCTGTCGTTTCAGAGGGTGGTGCACCAAGAGATCGGATGGTTCGACGATCCTGCAAATTCTAGGTATATATCTCCTAATCTTCTGTTTAGTGTTGTATGAATCTTCTTGATCTTGACACAAATTCAAAAAAAAATTGTTCACAAAGCGGGGCGATAGGCGCAAGGCTATCAGCAGACGCTTCGACAGTGCGGAGCCTAGTAGGAGATTACTTAGCATTGCTAGTACAGAACTTGTCTACAGTCACAACAGGGCTTCTGATAGCTATGATTGCAAACTGGAAACTAGCACTTGTGATCCTAGTGTTGATCCCTTTGGTGGGTGTCCAGGGATTCATTCAGTTCAAGTTCATTAAGGGATTCAGTGCAGATGCCAAGGTTTGTCTATGCATACAAATGTTCAATCAAAGTTCAAATTGATGGCTTCAACTAACAGAATTTAACAGGTCATGTATGAGGAGGCTAGCCAAGTTGCAAATGACGCCGTTGGTGGTATCCGCACCGTCGCTTCCTTCTGCGCAGAGGAGAAGGTGATGGAAGCTTACGAGAAGAAATGCGAAGGTCCGGTGAAGCATGGAGTCAAGCAGGGGATTGTGAGTGGCTTGGGTTTCGGCTTCTCGAACTGCATGCTCTTCTGCACCTATGCTCTCTGTTTCTATGTCGGGGCTCGTTTCGTGCACGATGGGTCTGCAACGTTCAGTCAAGTCTTCCGGGTGGGTGGTTCTGGCCATTCTCTTCTGCACCTATGCTCTTCTGCTTGTGCTTGCTTGCTAGTTCTGACATTCTTACTACTACGATGCAGGTGTTCTTTGCATTGACTATGGCAGCGTTTGGAGTCTCCCAGACTAGTGCAGCTGGGCCGGATGCCAGCAAAGCCAAGGATTCGACAGCTTCAATCTTCTCCATCCTCGACCGGGAGTCGAAGATCGATTCCAGCAAAGACGAAGGCACGGCATTGACAAATGTGAGGGGAGACATCGAGTTTCAGCATATCAGCTTCAAGTACCCGACCCGTCCCGACGCGCAGATCTTCAGAGACTTGTGCTTGAGTATTCCCTCAGGCAAGGTACGTACAACACAACTAATTTATGTTGAAATAGGACACGGTACATACTGAAATCTGATGCTTCGTAAACATTATTAACACAGACTGTTGCGCTGGTCGGAGAGAGCGGTAGCGGAAAATCGACGGTGATCGGATTGCTGGAGAGGTTCTACGACCCTGACTCGGGAACAATCTTGATCGATGGCGTGGAGATTCAGAGATTCAACATCAACTGGCTGAGACAGCAGATGGGATTGGTGAGCCAGGAGCCTACACTCTTCGGAGGCACGATAAGTTCCAACATAGCCTACGGAAAGAAGGGCGAAGCAGTGGAGGATGACGTGGTCGCGGCCGCTAAGTCGGCGAACGCGCACCACTTCATATCCAGCCTGCCCCAGGGCTACGACACCGACGTCGGGGAGAGAGGCGTCCAGCTGTCCGGTGGCCAGAAGCAGCGCATTGCCATAGCCCGGGCGATCCTCAAGGACCCGAGGATACTCCTGCTCGACGAGGCGACGAGCGCGCTCGACGCCGAGTCGGAACGGGTCGTGCAGGAGGCGCTGGACAGCGTGATGGTCGGCAGGACGACTGTCGTCGTCGCGCATCGGCTTTCGACGATCAAGGGCGCCGGGATCATTGCGGTCGTTAAGAATGGCGTGATCGCAGAACAAGGCCGGCATGAGGCGTTGATGGCTCTGCCTGCCGGAGCTTATGCTTCTCTGCTTGCACTTCATTCAAGCTCCAAATGATGTATGTATCCAAGACCATGCTTTTACAGCCCAACAATTTTAGTTAATTTCGCTACTTTTTGGTTTTCTGTTTAATTCAATTTCTAAGATGTTAAGTACCTAGAATGTATGTATGTTGTTGCACATTTTAAAACTAAATGTTCTGTACTGTTACAGTTGTAAACGACTCTAGAATAATAATCCATGACTATATTTTAATTAGTCCTACAAATACCGATGCTCTTTTTCTACCTTGTACACAACAGACATTACAAGCTTGTTATTATAAAAGAGTTTTGTCCTTACCAATTTTTTCTTCCACCGAATTTTTCTCTTTACATTTTATCTCTCTCCAAATTAGTTCTTTCTAGCTAGTTGGCTGCCACAATTCAAATAAAGTGATATCAGAGCTAGTTTAGGTCGAAGTCAAAGATGGCAAGCGAGATAACTCTCTTCCGAGTTCTTATCCTCAACAAGGACAACTATGCCAATTGGACTATCAAGATGAAAGCTTTCCTAGAAGCACAAAAAAAAAAAATGCTTTGAAGGTTGTCAAAAAAAAATGCTATGTTGAGTCAAAAGATGATATTTTAATATCTCAAGTTGAAAAGAAGATGTTGAAATCTTGAAGAAAGAGAGGGAAAAAAAAAAATCTTACTCATCTACCAATGGCTGGGATTATGATCTGTTCGGATTAATTTCAAGTACAATGACCTCCAAACTTTAAAAGGTACACCTCCAAACTTTAAAAGGTAAATTTTAAACTTTACATATAAAAGGGTCTGAAACTAATCTGGCCTATTTTGCTAGAGTTTTAGCCATTGTTAATCAATTAAAACATGGCAAAAATATTACCAACACTCGAGTGATAGGAAAAACTTTCGCTCTTTGGTTCAAAACTCAATGGCTCATTACAAGCAAGAAAATGAGAAATAAAAAACAAGTGATATTGGAACAAATTCTTTAAATGAAACTCATCTTCAAGGAGAAAAAGAACTCTCTCTCTCTCTCTCTCTCTCTCTCTCTATATATATATATATATATATATATATATATATATATATATATATATATATATATATATATTGGAAAGGGATTCGGAGTCCCGCGGGAGTCTCATTGTTCCCCACTTTTGGATCGTGCGGGCTCCACGCGGATCCCGCGATCCAATGGTTCAGGAAAGCGGGACTTCGGAAGGACTCCAGGGACAGATCTTTTCCGTCCCCATATATATTAAAATTATTTTTCAATAATATAAAAAATATATATATATTTTACGTGCAAAGTATGCGAATTTACTAAGTCTAAGAAAAGTTGTTGTTAGATTTAGAGTGTTTTGTTAAATATATAAAACCGATTAAGAGAACTAAACCAAGATTGACGAAAGGTTGGTTCAAGTTCTATAGATTCTGACGTTTTTGTTTAATGTGTAAAATCGATTACGAGAATTGAACCAAGATTGATGGGGTTCAGTTGGTTCGGTTATATAGATTCGGGCGGTCCAATATGATTCTTAATTATAGAAAACCGAAAGATGACAACCGGTTAGAGAACCGAAGGATGACAATTTTGTTCGAAATTAGCCTGAAAATTGAAACAGAACAGACCGTGCCTACCCCTAATGACTAAGTATGAGGAATATATGGTAAATTTTAAAATTAACTAAAATAATTGTGAATAAGTAGTAGGACTAAATGGTAAAGTTTAAAAATAAGACAAAAAGGAATTGTGAATATATTGGAGGACCAAATGGTCAAGTTTAAAAAATGGCTAAATTAAAAAATGGTTAAATTATAACTTGATATCCTCAACTATCCAAAATGTTCAATTTGACACCCTCCACTTTGATAGGTACTAATCTAAAATTTTAAAAAAGACAAAACTACCTCTATTCACCTCCCCCCCCCCATCCTCTTCCTCCGATTGGCCACTGGCGAACCCTGACCCCTCCCCCACCCCCGCCTCCTAGGCACCACTCCCCCTCCCCCGCCGCGCGCCACTCTCCGCAAGAGCTTCCGCCGAGCACGCCGTCCTCCGTCGCGCGACGACCAGGATGCACGTGCCTCCGCCGCGCGTCAACACCTGTGCACGCTTCCGTCGCGCGTCGCACCCCTGCGTGCATGCCTCCGTCGTCCTCCAGCATGCGCGCTTCCGTCAGCTTTGTCTTCCCCGCCCCTCTTCGACCCCGGAGAAGGAGGGGGTGCCTGAGAGAGGGAGATGGGTAATTTGGTAATAAGAACTGGAAAAAAATTATTACGCCTTTGCCGAAGATCAAACCCGGGTCACCCGCGTGACACTCACCACTATCTACAACGACTTGTGTGAATTGCAGCAGAAAATTACCATGTTGTTCACATTATAAACTCCTTTTTAGGATTTTAATTGTTACGATAATATTTGGTGCTTTTAGTATTCACTGTGTTGCTACGAAATTAAATGTTGGTCTCTGTTCTATAACAAAACAGGTATATATTATAACATCATTTGCAACTGCAAAATTAAAAATTCTATTGCTCTAATCATTCCTAACTCCGTATCCATAACATTTTCATAACGGATTTTTTCGTCTAAAGAAATAAAATATGAGACAATTCCAACTAAGTTGGCGGGTTGGAGGAGAGGACTGCCAACTTAGTTGGCGGATGGAATTTAGTTTGGCTAGGTTTTATTAAGTTATTGACTTAGTCTTTCTCTGATTTGTAATTATCTCTAATCATGATTGTAGGATTCAATTGTAACCTCATGAGTTAGTTTATTTTTGTAATTATCTCTAACCATGATTGTAGGAATTCATTTGTACTCTCATGAGTTAGTTTATTTTTGTAATTATCTCTAACCATGATTGTAGGAATTCAGTTGTACCCTCATGAGTTAGTTTTGATGTAAACTTTACTATATAAAGGCTCACGCATCAAAATAATAAATGCAACCTTTTTCCATATTTATCATTTATTTACATGGTATCAGAATAGCCTAAACCGATCCTACGCTATGTCTTCCGAAAATAACCAGATTACTCCTTCCGCTACTCAAATCTTGTTCACTGCTTCTGGTGGCGCCACGGCCAACCTTCAATTCCCGGCGCTAGCAGTCCGTCTCGATCGCTCCAATTACTCTCTATGGCGCGGCACTATTCGCTCGGCTCTTGAGGCTTATGAGCTTGAGGGATTTCTTGTCGCTGGTGGTGCTCCTCCGCCGACTGTTTCATCGGCCGCAGATTCATCAACCACCACCAGCCCGAATCCTGACTTTGTTGCTTGGAAGCACAAGGACCGACTGGTTCTTTTATGGCTGCGATCCACTCTCTCCACTCCTATGCTTGGTCACGTTGTTCGGGCTGCCACAACCGCGGAACTTTGGTCCATGTTAGAGCAGATGTTTCACTCCCAAACTCGTGCCAGGCAGATGCATTTGAAACAACAACTTCAATTGCTCTCCAAGGAAAACCTGTCTATCTTGGAATATGTTGAGAAGAAAAGGGCAATTTCTGATTCCCTCGCTGAATGTCTCACCTCTGTATCGGACGAGAATTTTGTCTCTTTTGTGCTATTTGGCTTAGGGGCTGAATATAGTGCATTCAAAACAGCACTGAGTATGCGGCTGGAACCGATTTCATCGAATGAGCTGCTCGGCCTCCTTCTTCAGGAAGAACGGCGCATACTTGACTCTTGCGCCGAATCTAGTTTTTCGGTGGCCCATGTTGCTCATCGTAGAGGCGCGGCTGCAAGTCGACATTCCCCGTTGGACTCTGCCACGTCTGGCTACCGATCTCGCCCGGTGTGTCAACTCTGCGACAAGCAGGGTCATGAAGCATGGAACTGCCATCAACGACTTAACCTGTCTGCCTTCCCTGCCACCAATTGCCGCGCCGCTGATCGCCTCCGCCAGTCCGCCAGCAAGCAGGCTCATGTGGCGTACACCGCCAGCCCGTCCGTCATCACCGACCCATGGGTGGTCGACTCTGGAGCGACGAATCACGTCATGGCTGACCTGTCCGGCCTCAACCTCCAGTCCGAGTACACTGGCAGTGACAGCCTTGTCGTCGCAAACGGTCAGTCCCTTCCTATTACGCATACAGGCAATCTTTCTCTCTCTACTAAACATATTGCTAAATCCCTTACCCTTAAAGATATTCTTGTTATGCCTAAAGTATCTAAAAACCTTCTTAGTGTTCGTCAATTATGCCTCGATAACAATATTTTTGTGGAACTTCATGCTAACCATTGTTATGTTAAGGACCTTCAGGATACTCAAGGGAATCGTTGAGAATGGCTTGTACCGGCTTCCTGTTCGCTCACCCACTCCCAGAGTTTTTGTTGGTGAACGCGCCTCTGTCGCTTGTTGGCATCATCTCTTTGCTCATCCGCATGAGTGTCACGCCCCAGTCCCAAAATGTAAGAAACTAGGCCACGTGGCATTGGCCAGCTGACACGTCACTAAGGGTTTTAATCCAATTTAATGGACCCAAAGGAACGTGCTACGCTGTCCTATAATACTACAAGTCCAATATAGGTAAATCTATCTCATCCACAGAAATATCAGAAAATAGTGCTGAATATATATAATGCTGAGTCTGAAAATGTAATATTACACATCTTGTGGGAACAACCCACTACAAAATATAATAATAGCAAAAAATAGGATAGACTAAAGTATCGTCTATCTAGGAAAAATAGCTCCATTTCCAGGTGAACAAGCTTCTAGGATCAGGTAGATTCTGATGGTGTCTCTTATAGTTCTTCCTCTGTGGCATGCCTAGTCTCCTGTCCTGGACCATACACTGTGGGGTAGTAGGCCTCGTCTAAATCTGGAAGGGAACCAGGTCCTCAGTGGGACATAACAAGATACAGGAAAATAACATGTCAGGTATGTAAATACTGAATAAATAAATAAATACAGGGTGCTAACCATCTAAGTGAATGCAAGTAAAGACCTCGTAGTACGCATGGGAAAGTGTAGGCCAGACATATGCTGACTTAATTCACCAATCGTGTTGACTGGCTAGTATATGTGTCATATGCCCCCAGACGCATGGGCACTCTGCAATCGTCCATCTCCGATGAGCATGGAACGAAGGTATAACATACAAGGAGGGGTGTCCCATACGACTACTAGTTATCTTTTCCACCCAATGTAACTAATGCCAAGTCGTAATTATTCCTGAGTTCTCCTGATTTTAAGCTAAGCCGTGATGCACGTCACACGTACTGGTAGCTAATCAAATACGCAGATCGCATCCCAATATGTATTGCAACCATGTTGCGTGTTCCCGTGACAGGGTCTAGGAGGATATTAGGATACCCTCACAGTTGTTGGTGAGTCTATAAATACTAAGTTAATTACACTACGGGTCAACGTATCAGTTGACTGTACCTGAGGCAATCTCAGGTACTCACAGTCATATAAAATTCAGGAGAAATAGCATATAACAGCTTTTGAATTTAAACGGTAACTTCGCAAGGTATACTTGCCTACTTCCTGATTGTGTTGGAAACCTGATCTCACAGTCAGTTTTGAGGGTTCTGGTGACAGGGGGTCACTGACTGTGATGGAGATATTTTCTGTTTAAGACGTACAGGTCTCGTAAATATAATTTAAATAAAGGCACAATAATATAGTATATATAAACTTATGTAAATATATACACATAAGCCAATATATATATATATAGGGTTCATATATATATAGAGTATATATATATACATAAAGATATAGTATATATAGTAGTATGTATATATTCATATAGCATATATATATAATAGATATATTTTACATAAATACATATAGATATAAAAATAAAATAAAGCTGGAATTGAAATATATATATACATACATATTTATGTATACTAATATATATATATATATATATATATATATATATATATATATTTCATATATATATATATATATATATATATATATATATATATATATATATATATATATATATATATATACATATATATATATATACATATATATATATATATATATATATATATATATATATATATATGTATATATATATATATATATATATTTCATATATATATATATATATATATATATATATATATATATATATATATATATATATATATATATATATATATATATATATATATATATATATATATATATATATATATATATATATATATATATATATATATATATATATATATATATGTAGATAGATATATTTACATATATACATATATATATGAAAGAAAAGAAAAATGTAGAAATTGAAATATATATATACATACATATATATTAGTATATAGTATATATATACATATAATTACATATATAAAAAAAATGAAGAGCATATAAATATATATATATATATATATATATATATATATATATATATATATATATATATATATATATATATATATATATATATATATATATATATATATATATATATATATATATATATATATATATATATATATATATATATATATATATATATATATATATATATATATATATATATATATATATATATATATATATATATATATATATATATACATATAATTATGCTATACATAAATATATATATATATATATATATATATATATATATATATATATATATATATATATATATATATATATAAGAAAGAAAAACAAAATACATATATATTTACATATATACATATACTGTATATTTACAGTATAATAATATATATATAATATAATAATATATAGATACATAAATATATATATAATTACATACATATATATATATATATATATAAGGGAAAAATAATAAAACAGAAAATAATATATATATATATATAATATACATACAATAGTATACTGTATAATATACACAGTATATTAATATATAGTATATATATATAGTATATAGATAATATATATATATATATATATATATATATATATATATATATATATATATATATATATATATATATATATATATATATATATACATATATACATATATGTATATATAAATAATAATAATAATAAGAAAAAAATGCAGAAGTATAAATACATATATATATACTGTATATTTACAGTATTTATAATATTATTATTAATATAATATTAATTACATATAATAATATATATTAATATATACATATATATACATAGATATATACATATATACATGCATAAATAAATAAAATTATACCTATATACATATTTTTAGGGGGGGTACTGTATCTGTCTGACAGGTGGGACCCTTGGCTCGTCCCCGGTGGGAGGACGACGGCGGAGGTGGCGGTGGCTGGCCGGAGGGACGGCCACAGTTGCTGTGGCTGTCAGCAGCAACAGCAGCAGCGGGGGCTTGCGGGGGCTGCCGCGGCCGTGGCGGGGGCGGAGGTGGTGGTGCAGGCAGATGGGTCGACGGAGGGGAGGGTGGCGAGGCGTCTGGTGGTGGTGGCGGAGGTCAGGGGTGGCGGTGGTGGTGACTGGAGGCGGTCGGGATGAGGGTGGTGGTGCAGTCGAGGAGAGGGGGTCGGGCACTGCGGGGGTGAGGGCGGCCGGAGTGGTGGTCGTGGGGCGGTGGGAGTTGGTCGGGACGGTGGAGGAGGTGGTGGCGAGTCGGGTGGTGGTGGTGGCGGTGGTGCACGGTGGCGGAGGGTGGCGCTGGGGGTGGTCGGGTGGTGAAGTCGGTTGTTGGTGTTGGTGGCGGGTTGGTTGCTGCGGGGGTTCTAGGCGGCGGAGGAGGTGGTCGGAGGGAGTGGCAGTGGTCGGAGGGAAGGCTGGGGGAGGGGCGAAGAGTTTGGCGGTGGTCCGGTGGGCGGAGGGTGGCCGTGGTGGGTGTGGGATGAGGTCGGAAAAGGGGTGCTGGGGTGCTGTATTTATAGGGTTAGGGTTGAGTGGCATGGGTGGTAATTAGGGGGAAGTTTAGGAGTATTTTGGGTTTTTAAATATCTTGGCTGATATTTTGTGGGTCCCACTTGACACATGGACGGTCCATATTCACCAGCCAATGAGGTGATGCCACCTCACATTGGAAATTTGCATAAAAACCCCTGAATTTCCATAAATTGCAAATAGGTCCTAAAATTGGTATTTTGCGTAATTACGCAATTTTTTTGATAAAATACCCTGTTCCCAGAAAATACTAAAATGCTCAGAATTGAGAGAGAAAAGTTGTGGGAGGGTCCTGAGGGGGTGGGGGTGAGCCTGGGCAGGGCCTAGTTCTTTGGGTGATACGGGTCATCGTATTTATTATTTAATAAATACTGCGCACGGTGTTCTCTAATTATTTAGAGGCAGGTAGGGCCATAATTTTACTACGGTGTCAATATACTAATTGTAGTATATTTAAAGTAGAATATTATCGTATTTTTGTTTGGGTAAAACAGGTGCCTGTTGGGCCTCAAATTCCTAGGGGTACAGAGATGGATAAAGAGCAGAAAATTAAATAGGAAATAAATACGGACGTTTGTAACGATATTTGTGCGTCTCAAACGAGGCTCAAAATAAAGCATCTGGGAGTTGCACAAAATTCAGAAAAATAGTCTAACATGTCTAGGGCAGGTATGTGAATTTTGTTTGGGAATAACAGCTAATGTAATGTCCTAAATAATCGTGTGAGGGACAGGTGCACAAATCAATAGGATATGTAAACAAAATAAATTTTAAAAAGTTACAGTAATTCTAATTAGCTAAAATTAATCCTAAATTACTGAAATCTGGTCGAGGGAGTTTACAATGAGTCCATCTTGCGTCGTCAATTAGTTACTTTTAATTTGCCTATTTCTGCAAATAAATCATTGCCTTTGTGTAGTGCTTGTCAATTAGGCAAGAGTCAAAGACATCATCTACCCTCTTGTCATGTTCCCTCTAAACATCCTTTTGATTTAATTTATTCGGATGTTTAGGGTCCTGCCTCTGTGTCTTCTTTAAATGGTAATCGCTATTTTGTCATTTTTATTGACGATTGCACCAAATTTGTTTGGGTTTATTTCTTGGCAGCTAAGTCTCAGGTTTTGTCTGCCTTTACATCTTTCAAAACTATGGTTGAGACACAGTTTTCCACTAAACTCAAAACTTTTCAATCTGATTGGGGTGGCGAGTACCGAACTATATCAACGTTTCTTGAAACTAATGGCATACTTCATCGTATTTCTTGCCCTCACACTCCTGAACAAAATGGTGCTTCTGAAAGAAGGAATAGGATTATCATTAAAAAAGGGTTGGCTCTTTTGGCACATTCCCATCTTCCCATGGAATTTTGGGAACATGCCTTTTATAACGCCATTTACTTGAATAATAGAACTATAACTCCTATTCTTCAGAACAAGTTTCCGTATGCATGCCTATATCAGCGTCAACCTGAGTATCATTTTCTGAAATCCTTTGGTTGCTTGTGTTTTCCTTATCTTCGCCCTTACAACAGTAGCAAGTTGGAATTCCGTTCTGTGGCGTGCATCTTCTTAGGGTATAGTGCTAAACATAAAGGATATCTGTGCTATCACGTTTCTTCCTCTCGAACGTACATTGCTCGTCATGTTGTCTTTGATGAGTCTTCTTTTCCTTTTCTGGAGCATAATTCTCAGTCCGGACAGCTAGATTCGCCTCGTCCTGACCTTTCTCTTTTTTTGCTTCAAGAAGCTGCATTAACACCACTCTCGGTTGCATCTTCTCCTTCGGATCCTTCTCGACCGACTCCCATTCAGTCGTCGTCTTCGTCTCCTTCCGACCTCACGCCACATTCCCCCACGGTGGTGCCACCTTCCCCACCACCGATCCCTTCGCCAGTTATGCCATATCAACATGCTCTCTCGTATTTCCGCCCCTCCAACACTTCAACCCACGGTATGGTCACTCGAGCCTCCACTAATTCCCTTAAACCTAAAGCCCACACTGCTACCAAACACTATATTCCCTGTGATTCCTCTGATTTTGAACCCAAAAATTTCTTACAAACCAAAAAGAACCCCAATTGGCAACATGCTATGCAACTAGAGTTTGATGCCTTAATTGCTAATGGGACTTGGTTCCTAGGCCCTCCTCTTCTAATACTGTTGGTTGTAAGTGGATTTTCAGGATCAAGAAGAAACCAGATGGCTCTATTGACCAGTACAAAGCACGTTTGGTTGCCAAGGGATACAATCAAGAAGAGGGAGTTGACTACTTCGACACATTCAGCCCGGTCATCAAGCCTACCACGATTCGGGTGGTATTGAGCATTGCTGTCACTCGTCATTGGCCTCTCCGTCAGGTTGACATTAATAATGCCTTCCTCAATGGTGATCTAGCAGAAACTGTCTATATGGAGCAAGCACCGGGTTTCACTTCCCCTGATCGGCCGTCCTATGTCTGTCGCCTCAAAAAGGCACTTTATGGCCTCAAGCAAGCTCCGCAAGCATGGTTTCAGAAGCTCAACCAGGCTTTGCTTCGTCACGGGTTCCGGCAATGCATCTCCGATACCTCTCTTTTCATCAAACGTCATGGCTCCGATGTTGTCTATGTGCTTGTTTATGTGGATGACCTCATTATCACCGGTTCTAACTCTTCCTTCATTGATGAGTTTGTCAAGTATCTCAACTCGGTTTTTTCTCTGAAGGATTTGGGTGATCTCAACTTTTTCTTGGAAATTGAAGTCCATCGTAATTCAGCTGGTCTTCTACTCTCCCAAAGAAAGTACATTTTGGACCTCCTTGATTGCAGCAAAATGATGGGCGCTAAACCCATAGCCTCGCCGGCTGTTCCAGGTTATCGGCTCGTTTCAGGCGGTGATCCATTCTCCGACGTCCATCTCTACCGCAGCATCGTAGGAGCTCTCTAATATGCCACCATCACCCGGCCTGAGATTTCCTACTCAGTCAATCGGGTCTGCCAGTTCATGCACCAGCCGTCGGAACATCATTGGGCTGCGGTCAAACGAATCCTCCGCTACCTCAAGGGTTCACTCGATTCCGGCCTCTTCTACCGTCATGCTCGTGACACTCAGCTTGTTTGCTTTACTGATGCTGGTTGGGCTTCTGATCCCGAGGACTGCCGCTCTCAACATGGGCTCTCTGTTTACTTTGGAGGCAACCTTGTGAACTGGTCTTCTCGCAAACAGAATGTGGTTGCTCGCTCTAGCACTGAGGCTGAGTACAGGGCTATTGCCTTTGCCTCGGCTGAACTTATTTGGCTTCAACAGCTTCTCAAGGAAATGGCGGCACCATCTCCTGGTCCTCCCATTCTTCTTTGTGATAATCTCAGTGCCACTTTTCTTACTGCAAACCCGGTCTTTCACCAACGGTCCAAGCACATCAAAATCGACTATCACTTTGTCCGGGAACAAGTTCAGGCAGGTGCTCTGATTGTTAGGCATGTCAAATCTGCTAATCAGATAGCGGACATTTTTACCAAAGCTGTTGGCTCCTCACGGTTTCAAAACTTACGATCCAAGCTTCTCGTTCGTACTCGATTGTGACCTTGCGGGAGGGTATTAAGTTATTGACTTAGTCTTTCTTTGATTTGTAATTATCTCTAACCATGATTGTAGGATTCAGTTGTAACCTCATGAGTTAGTTTATTTTTGTAATTATCTCTAACCATGATTGTAGGGATTCAGTTGTACCCTCATGAGTTAGTTTATTTTTGTAATTATCTCTAACCATGATTGTAGAGATTTAGTTGTACCCTCGTGAGTTAGTTTTGATGTAAACTCTGCTATATAAAGGCTCACACATCAAAATAATAAATGTAACATTTTTTCATATTTATCATTTCTTTACAGGTTTGATTTATTTTTTTAAGTTTAGTTTAATTTATTAGTTAATTTTTTATTATTTAATAATTGATTATCGATATTAATTTGTTATTATCTATATTATTTTGTTATTATCTATACTAATATTTATCATCAATGTTATATTTTTTATTAATAAGGTATTATTTTTTGTTATTTTATTAAAAAGTTGATACCATAACTATAACATAAATGAGTCGTCAAGTCGTATATATATTATCAACCATTTTATTAAAAATAAATTACGGTAAGAAAACTAATTTCTCTCATCTCTTCCTCACAAATGTATATATTTGAAATTAAATTTAAAATTGTTTAAAAACTAAATTTAAAAATTAATTCAAAAAAAATATATCACAAATATTTAAATTGTTTAACAAATCTTAATTTAAATATATTTAATTATATTTAAATATTTGAATCATTTTTTCAACAATATCATAAAAATATTATATTACGTGCAACCAACGTGAATTTACTAGTTTTTTATAATGAGGCTTAAATCCCTTCTTTTTAAATATATTATCTAAATAATTTATTTATTGAATATTTTGTTACACCTAATTTAATTAAAATTAATTACGGTATCAAATATTCGAATTATATTAAACTAAGTATATGATATTATCTAACTAAATACATATCCAAAATTCTAAAAATATATTGTAACAAGATATTATCTAAATAATTTATTTATTAAAATTTATATTTAAACTGACTACAAGATATTATCTAAATAAATTCATCATTATTATTATTTATTATTATATTAAATTATATGTAGATAACATAATAATAAATTTTTTTTTGTTGAATAGATAATAACAAATTATTAGAGATAGAGATTAATTGTTTAAATAAATGGTTGAGTATTTACTTAGACGGCTCACTTTTGAGCCGTTTTGAAGCCTCATTATAATAGTAGAGATAGAGATTAAATTTTAAAATAAATATTTTTGATTTATTATTATCTATATTATATTTTTTATGATATTACTAATAAATAATTTCTTATTATCTATTCAACAATAACAAAAACCAAAAAAAAACAAAACAAATATTTATTATTATGTTATCAACGTATACTTTAATATAATAATAATAATAATAATAATAATAATAATAATAATAATAATAATAATAATAATAATAATAATGAATTTATTTAGATAATATCTTGTTACAATATATATAGATACCGTAATTATATTTTATATCATAATTAAGAATTATTTGATTGTATAATATAGTTATGGTATCTTGTTAAACAATTTAAATATTTGTGATATTTTTTCTTTGAATTAATTTTTAAATTTAGTTTTCAAACAATTTTAAATTTAATTTCAAATATATATATATTTGTGCGGAAGAGGGGAGAGAAATTAGTTTTTTTTACCGTAATTTATTTTTAATAAAATGGTTGATGATATACATAGGACTTGGACGGCTCATTTATGTTATAGTTATGGTATCAACTTCTTAATAAAATAACAAAAAAAATTACCTTATTAACAAAAAATATAATATTGATGATAAATATTAATATAGATAATAATAAATTAATATAGATAATAACAAATTAATATAGATAATCAATTATTAAATAATATTAAATTAACTAAAAGATTAAACAAAACTTAAAAAAATAAATCAAACCTAACCAAACCAAATTAAATCCCACCCGCCAACTAAGTTGGCGGTCCCCTCCTCCAACCCGCCAACTTAGTTAGTGGTCTTCCCCCCTCTCTCCCCACTCACCAACTCAGTTGGCGAGTTGTCCTCCTATGTGTAAATTATTGTTCTTCTTTCAACATGACATTATAAGTCACCTTCGACATATAACTTTTGAACTCCATATTTTTCTTGAAACAAACTATCCATATGTTAGGAAAATTCAGTTTTAGTATTTTATTGATCACACTTGGAGTGCATATACACTAATAATATTAATAACATCATTTTTTTTTAATCTATAATGTTATTCATTAATGGTTCAGAAAATTTTTCATACAAAAATTATTTTTAAATAAATTAACTAAAACGAAATAATTTTGAAAATATTTGAAATTACGAAAGTTTTCGTCATATGAAAAATTAAATTTTTTTATATTTGCCAAATTTTTGCCAACAGGTTTGGCAAAAATCAGGCAATGGATTTTATTTTTATAATTTTTTTTGTTTGTTTTTTTAGGTTTGTTTTTGTTGGTTTTTTTGGATAGTTGGGTTTATTTTTTTTCTTTTTGGTTTTATAAAAAATTAACCAATAGATTTTCTAATGACAATTTACAAATATTATATACCGCATCTATTATCATTCAAAATATAATTTTAGAAATAGCAACTGTTTGATTATTATCTATACTAATTTGTTATTATGTATACTAATATAATTTTGAAAATATAATTATTATCTATACTAATTTGTTAAATAACAACTTTTTTGATTAAATAAAAATCAATTATTAGTTAAATTTTTATTATTTATACTAATTTGTTATTATCTATACTAATATGAATGATATCCGTTTGATTAAATCAAAATATAATTTGTTATCAAAATATACTAATATGAATGATAACTGTTTGTTATTATCTATACAAATTTTTTATTATCTATACTAATTTTTTGTTACTTAACTAAACACATATTCAAAATTTAAAACATATATTTATGAAAAATTATAATTAAAATAGATATCACAATTTAATAAATAACAAACTAATTATTTGTTATCTATATAAATAATTATCTACTATATGGAAATGAAGTTGTTGAGTAGTTCAATCAAATCTATTTATGTAAATATATAACACGTTTATTATTCATCAATCATTGTATCGTTCCAATGGAGAAGAAGGGTTGGATTTTTACTCTGCTGCTGCTGTTAGTTTCATCATGCTGCTTCTTCGTTGCAGCGGCCACGGAGAAGGAGTACGTATCGGCTGTGGGGGACCCAGGGATGAAGAGAGAAGAACTTAGGGTCGCGCTCGAGTCCTGGAACTTCTGCAATGAAGTTGGCTGGGAAGCCCCCAAGATGGGGAGCCCCAGGGAGGCAGATTGCTTTGATCTCAAACAACTCTCTCCACCATCTGGTACTCGAACTCACTCTTGCTTTTCCTATACTTTCCTTTTCTTCTTAAATAGATTCTAAAAAAAAATCTGGATGAGAATTCTCCAACAGATTCTTAAAAGAAAATGAAAAAAAAAAAAAACACTGTTTGGCAACACGCGGGTGCACATCCAGTGCACCCTCCTCCTGCTCCGTCTCAGTCTACTCCCCGTCCCTCCAGCTTCGTCGCCGCCTCCTCGACCCCGATGACGTCGACGACGACCTCTCCTCCCCTTATTGCTCCGGCCGCCGGCGAACCTCCTCCTATGCCGAGCCCTCTCTCTTCCCTCCATATCATTCCGCCCTATCCCGCCTACCACTCCGATGCGTGCACCAACGCGTGCTAAATAGCAAAGTTATAAAAAATGGATAAGAAAATGTTTCGGTATAGCATATCTTGACAATGTATATATATAATTGTTTTTCTAGTGACTAGACGATGCGTATAATACTTTAGACCGATTTGTTTTCAATATAGTTGGTTTTATTAGTCTTAGATCAACTGGTTTAACTTTTTCGCCAAACCGAGTGATCCTAGTGATCAGCTTAAAGAGACATAAAAGGTCTAACTAGGCTGTGGAAGATCATGTTGAGGGAGGCATAGATGTTCTGATTGGGTTATGAAGGATCAGCTGTATTATTTTTTTTCATTTATGATGTAATTTGAAAGACAGTAGGACCAAATGACATAATACTGTATGAAAAAACTGGTTTAACTTTTTCTTTAAAGAAAAAAAGAATGTATAGATGAGAACTTTTGACTAGTATCTATGTTTTCATTATATTTAATCTACCAAAATGTCGTATACTCTCAATCATTAGTTTTATTTTGGCTTAATAAACTTAAGGACAAGAATATGAAGCAACCTTATACAAAACTAGTAACTGCACGCAGGCAAGCACGGGAAAATTTTGTTTGAAAAATAAATAAATATAAATTTATTATAAATAATATCGTTTTTAGAAATTAAACTTAAGCAACTAAGAAAAAAAAAATCTATAATTAAATTATATTAGGTAGTTAAATAATTAGTTATTTTTTAAAATTACTAATGCAGTATTTACAAACGGATTAGACAAGTCAATTTTAAGTTGTTTTTAAGTCAACTTAATTCTACTCTTATAATGATGCTTGTAAACGATCGTCTGTCTAAAGGAGTATGTAAATACTCCACTAAATATATTTTTTAAAATAACTAATTATGTAACTATCTAATATTATTTGTTTACAACTAAACAATTCTAACTCAAATGGTTAAAGTGGGAAGTATTTTTCTTGGTTCCATGAGTTCAATTCCTAAGAACGACAGTATTTATAATAATTTTATATTTAAATTTACAATTTGTTCACATTACTATCTTTACTATTATAATGAGGCTTGGATACGTTTCAAAATAAAACCGTTTATAAATACTCCCCAAAATAAATTTTTTTAAAATAACTAATTATTTAACTAAAAAAATAAATAATTATTTAACTACGAAATATTACGTATTTACAACTAAATAATTATAACTCAAAGTTGTTAATGTGGGAGGTATTTTTCTTGGTTGCTTGAATTTGATTCCTAGAAACGACCGTATTTATAATAATTTTATATTTAATTTTTTAACAATTTGTTTTTTTACGCACTTGCAATACATGTGCAATCTTAGTAAGTATTAAGTAGTAGAGATGATTAGAATTCATTTGTATTCTGATTTATTTTTTGTATTTTAACACATGAATATCTAAAATTTGCTGACAAAAATATATCAAATTTGCCTCAAATTTGTAATCAGTCACATTTTGGAGACCGTTTGTAAATTATGGCATTGGTGAAACATTTAATTTCTTAATTTGTCGACAGAGGAAAATTGTACCGAGGGAAGCTACGAGGTGATTCACAAGGTTACCGAGCCTGACAACAAGCTCGGCGTCGGCCAGCCCTTCCCCGGAGGATCGAACTTCAACAATGTCGACCTCTACGCTGCCGAGAAGGAAGTCTACTTGGGCCGAAAATGCGAGGTGAAAGACCACAAGGACAACAGCACCTGGCAGTACTGGATGATCATGCTCAAGAACGGCAACATGGACACCTCCGCCTCCCTCTGCCCCAAGGACGGCGTTCCGATGGGCCCCTTCCCGCCGGAATCCAGGTTCCCGTGCTTCGAACCCGGCAAGTGCATGAACCAGCCCCTGGTCTACCACGACTACACCAGCTTAACGGACGGGACCCTGCTCAAAGGCAAGTTCTTCGGAACTTGGGAGGTCGACGCCAACCTCTCCATGGGCCTCACGGAGGAGATAGCGAGGAGGACGAGCGTGTCGTACTACTCGGTGACGTGGGAGAAGGAGCTTCATGAGGGGGGCTGGGAGTTCCACCATGTGCTCAGGACCTCCAAGAAGTACCCATGGCTCATGCTCTACTTGAGGTCGGATGCTACAAGGGGATTTTCAGGGGGCTACCACTATACTACTAGGGGAATGACCAAGAAGGTATCAAACATTTTTATCTTCTACTTCATGTAATGTTAGTTTATAAGTTCGACTACACAAACTCGAATAGGAACTCAAAATAAGAACTTAGCAAACTTATTTTCTCTGTTTACTCTTTAAAATTGTACTTAATTTTTCTACATTCTTAACCTGAAGTATTGGTCTTTTGAAAGTATCACTAATTAAAGTAAGCAGATATGTTATATTCATTATTATCTTTCGAAATCTTGAGCTTATAGTTTACTTATGATAGAATAAGTATACAACTCTTAACCCTTTATAAGTTCTCGAGTTTTGTGCAGCTTTGGGAACTTTAAACAAGTCATCGAGCAAGTAGAATAAATTTTGTAACCTTAACCCCTTGATGCAGTGGGTGTGGACTTTAACACTTCAGAAACATGCTAAAGAAGCGCCAAAGTAGTACTATAGTTTCAAATGCACCACTTAAGAGAACGTTGAATGCAGGTGCCAGTGTCCCCCAACTTTAAGGTCAGAGTGAGGCTTGACATCAAGAAGGGAGGAGGCCCCAAGAGCCAGTTCTACCTCATGGACATGGGCAGCTGCTGGAAGAACAACGGAGACCCCTGCGACGGCAACGTCACCAGCGACGTCACCCGCTACAGCGAGGTGATAATTAACCCGGACACGGAATCCTGGTGCAAGCCCGAGGAGCTCAACAACTGCCCCCCTTACCACACGTTTGCGAACGGCACTCGCGTCCACCGCAACGACACGGAGAGGTACCCGTACGGCGCGTACCACATGTACTGCTGTCCGGGCAACGCGAAGCACCTGGAGGAGCCGTTCAACATCTGTGATCAGTACAGCAATCCTCAACCTCAGGAGATTCTACAGATTCTTCCTCACCCGGCATGGGGTGAGTATGGATATCCGACCAAGAAGGGTCAGGGATGGGTCGGTGACACGAGGACTTGGGAGCTCGATGTTGGCGGCATGTCCAATAACCTTTATTTCTATCAGGTAAAGATCGATTATTCCATTGTTTTAATCATATCACATATTACCTAAGAAAGTAAGTTCAGGTATAAGTTCAATTATCTTGAACTAAGTAGGATATGAACTTGTTCTGCGGGTCAAAAGACTTCTAATCATATCACATATTGCCTAAGAAAGTAAGTTCAGGTATAAGTTCAAGTATCTTGAACTAAGTAGGATATGAACTTTTTCTGTGAGTCAAAAGTCTTTTAATCATATTACATATTACCTAACAAAGTAAGTTCTGGTATCTTGTAATAAATTGGTATAAACTTGTTCTGTCAGTCAAAAGCTTTTTAATCATATCACATATTACCTAACAAAGTAAGTTCAGGTATCTTGAAATAAGTTGGATATGAACTTGTTATGTCTGTCAAAAGCTTTTTAATCATATCACATATTACCTAACAAAGTAAGTTCAGGTATAACTTCAGATATCTTGAACTAGGTCCGATATGAACTTGTTCTGTCAGTCAAAAGCTTTTTAATCATCTCACATATTAATAACAAAGTAAGTTCAGGTATAAGTTCAGTTATCTTGAACTAAGTTGGATATGAACTTGTTCTGTCAGTCAAAAGCTTTTCAATCATCTCACATATTAATAATAAAGTAAGTTCAGGTATCTTGAACTAAGTTGGATATGAACTTGTTGTGTTAGTCCAAAGCTTTTTATTCATCTCACATATTACTAACAAAGTAAGTTCAGGTATCTTGAACCAAGTTGGATATGAACTTGTTCTATCAGTCAAAAGCATTTTAATCATATCACACAAGAATGCTATCAAACTTTTGATAGAGTATCCATCTTGTCTCATAATCATCTCTTGAATGTTGTTGATGTTCGATGCAGGATCCGGGTACGACACCGGTTAAGAGGCATTGGCCTTCCCTTGATGTCGGTACGGAGATATATATCAGCGATGAGGATCAAACAGCCGAATGGACAGTCAGCGAGTTCGACATCCTCATTCCAAAGGAGTAGAATGTAGTTTTGTAGGGTTTGGTTCCGCTAACATATGCTTGGTGCTAACTAGAGCTAGTCCATGATTTCTTTCAGTTCCCAACTCAAATATTTCATTTGAGTTTTACTGACTTTTAGTGTTGAGATCAACATGTTATTAGTTTATTTGTCAATATGAACAAATTTGAGTCAAGTTTTCTATTATCACTTGAGATTTTGATGTATTTGTATTTCTCGGATAGTTATTTAAACAACTAACTATGAATCATGCCCATTTTAGTAACTCCATCAACGATTGAAAAATACGACAAGTATCATTCAAGATACAAAAGTGTTGCTTTAGACGCAGGGCCGGGCCATAGGGTGGACGAGGTTGGCGACCGCCCTAGGCCCCTCAATAGACAAGGCCCCTAGACGGGTACCAAGGTTAATTACTAGCATAGCCAGTCCTTGTAGCTGGAAGGTCCAAACAAGTTCTAAACTCACTTAAGTAGTACGTCATAGTAATGACATTAGTAGGAAGATAGCTCAAAGGGGTTCTACATCTACTTATACATGGTAAGTTTTAATAATTAAAATGGCAATAACATATTTGAACCATCAATTAAGAAATGTATTGAGAGAGCTATTACTACGAAACCAACTAATTTACTCTTTTTTTTCAAATATCTCTTATCATTATAAGAGTTACTTTTTTCTTTTGTCTCCAAATGATCTTGTTTATATTTTTCTTGTTTGACTATTAGAAAAAACGATACTAAGGTTAGTCAACCAATTATTTATTATTATTATTATTATTATTATTATTATTTTATTTGTTAATTTTTTAGAAGATTTTTATTTATAAAATTGGTATCCATCAGTAAAATTTATTTAGAAAAATCGAATATTTTTTATTTATTTATTCAAGAGGCCTCGCTTTCAAATTCTGCCCTAGGTTCCAAGAGTTCTCGGACCGGCCCTGTTTAGACATTTCTATTTTGCGTGGTTAACTGCGGAAAACTTGATCACATTTTATCGACCATATGATATGGCAGTGTATAGATTGATGATAGTAATACGATAGTCCTACACATAAAACACATAACAGTATCACATCATATCATTATCATCAGCAAAATATGGTCAAATATTAGTCTCCCCCTAGCACTTCTCTTTTATTACAGAATTTGTTTGCTTGATAAACTCACTCCACAAGTGACGACTTCTATATTTTTGTGCCATACACTCAGATTGGTTAATTATTTGTGAGACTAAGTCTCTTCCATAGAAATTTTCATTTACCATCAGTCACCAAGATAAGGTTTACTTAGGTCTAAGTGTTTATTTAACTTGAACACTTTTTTTTTTTCAATTCAATCTTCTAGTGTTGTTACAATCCATCATTTCAGCCAGTTTTCTTAAAAAAGTTTCGAGTTATACAACATTTTAATCCATAAAGTACTTTTCTATATTATTGTCTTTTAAATTTCTTTTTTTTTTTTCAACTTTAAGTGGTATTTTTTGTGATCACATGCAATCCCAAATATTCTATATTATGGAAATCTGTTATGCTTATACATGAGCACTTGAGTCCTTGTGAATGCATCTGGATTAGTCATTTTGGCAAGTAGATAGTGAAGACGCGATACACTAAGAATGGGTAAATCATGAGGTAAGTAAAGGTGTGTAGTATGTAGCTCAAATGGGAAAATAAAATATATATCGAAGAGAATTAGAAGTCACTGTTAGTTAATTATATATTGGTACACCCTGTTCTATTCTTTCTCTCATAGAATAGTACTTTATAAGATTTATTTGGACATTTTCTCAACTTTTAGTATTGTTTTTTTTTTTTTTAAGTTATGTCTCTTGTGGCTAGACTTAACTAATCGAATTATTCAATACCGATTGGTAAAATATGACTTCAAGATTACACGGTACAGTCCAGTTCAGTGCTATATATGTAGGTTATGGTTAAGTTTTGTTTTGGAAAAGTACAAACTTAATTGAATCAAACAGAGCATTTCAGATTTCACAACTGGCGAATTTTTTTACTGTTCCTGCAAATTATGAGTTCCTCCCAGAATGTGAACAAATATATCATATCGATTGTTCAACTGTATTTTGGCATCTTACGAGTAGAGCTGAATTTGGGTTTTTTTTCAATGTTCTCGTCGTAACACGCGAGCATACTCACGAAACCTAGATCCAACCATGGATTATCCTTTTAACATTCTTATGAATCTCTTCGTCACGGTCAAGGGCGGAACTACCTTAACGGACCCCAATTTTTTTTTTCTTTCTTTTTTTTTAAATATATTTTTTTTTCATATATGAGTCAGTTCCAGTTTGAATATCTAGTTCCGCCCTTGGTCAGGGTAACAATATATCCTAAATTGCACCTATAATGTGCTTATTGCATATACGATTGCAGAGTAGAGGAGGAAGATTGTGTTAGGAATGGCTGACAACATGCGTATAACTGTGTCAATGCCTATGAAATAGTGAAATGAATCCTTATGAAACAGTGAAATAAAACCTTATTTATGCTGGATCATAAGTGTCTGTTCTTGGCTATTCCAACTCTGTAGCATCTCTTAGTACATCATTATGTTCTGAATGGTATCGTAGTCCGAGTCCCTCAAACAAATGCCGAAACACAAATTCCGAAACCCTTTGTATAATGTCCTTCTCAGTTGTTCTAAATTTGAAGTCATTAATAGTGTATGTGCCCGAATACTTCGCCTTGTTACTTGGTCTTATGGCTAATACAGAATTTGTTAGCTTGATGTTAGGATTATTTTGTATAAGGGTACTAGGTTTAGGACCTAATTAGACTTTGAGTGCTGGATTTGTCCGTTGATGGGTTTGGATACTCCAAATTTTTTAGTGACATATATTTAGTAACGAAATTGGGCTTTCAATGACGAAATGAGTCTTTAATAACGAATGTTCGTCACTAAAATGTGTCACTAAAAAATTTCGAGTATCCAAATCCATCAACGGACAAATCTAGTGCCCAAAATCTAATTAGGTCCTAAACTTGGTACCCTTATATAAAATAATCCTTTAAATTAACTAATGTATATTCTGTCACACTTGACAATCACCTGCATGATTACAGGCAAGAACATGAAAGTAACAGTTACCTTTCATTCATTTTGGTCCAAAGATGCCAAGGGAGGGAATGAAGACTTTGCGAGTCTTTTAAAGTGTTGGAGTGGATGGGGTTCCCAACCTATGTGAAAAATATCCCGGAGTTAAATTGAGTATTCCTACATATAATATGAATACATCAATATATTTGGATTGGATATTCCTATATATAATAGGAATATGTTAATGGATTTAGATTTGGATTGGATATTCCTACATATAATAGGAATATGTCAATGGATTTGGATTTGGATTTGGATTGGATATTTTTATATATAATAGGAATACTATTTGTGAGTTTGAGGCTATATATATTAGGTGTTTCCTAGTCCTAAAATATATCTAAGAAATATCGCAAAAGGAGGCAAGAGTGCTTTTACAACATTGGAAAGAGAGAGGAAGAGATTAAAGGCTATTTCGAAGAGGAGATCGGTTTCGGATAATTCTTTTCTCGTCATCTCCGTTCTTTGTTTGTCTATGATATATTTTCTATTCCAAAGAGTTGTGCTGATCCGTTTGGATCGGTGAGAAGCTTGTAAGGAGTCGGTGTATTTTTTATTCCATTAGTGAAGGCTTTTCAGGGTTGAACTCCGATCGTCCTGTAGTTTTTCCTATTTGAGTTTTCCACGTTAAAAATTTTGTATCTGCGATTTATGTTTGGCATTTTTTGTTTGTGTGATTTTGCTCGGTTCTCTCACAGAGCTTCTTCTCGCTTTCGTTCCCAACAAATTGGTATCAGAGCCAGGTTCTGGGGTTCAGAGAGGTCAGGAGTTGACAGGCAAACCAGGGATGAGAGATGGACGCGAAGCCGGTACGCATGGTAAATCTGAACTGTACCAACTATCATTATTGGCGGAACAAGATGAAGGATTTCTTGTTCGTCAAGAAGCTGCATCTTCCAGTATTTGCGTCTGAGAAGCCCAGTGACAAATCCGAATAGGACTGAAAATTCGAGCATATACAGGTGTTTGGATATATCAGGCAGTTCATTAACGAGAACTTGTACAATCATGTTACCAATATTGAGCACGCGAAGACGCTGTGGGATAAACTGAAATCTTTGTATGCGAAGAAGACTAAGATAAACAAGTTGTTCCTGATCTGAACGATGATGGATCTGCGGTACAAAGATGGTACATCTATTACAGATCACTTGAGTGAGTTCCAGGGCATGGTTGACCAGCTATCCTCGATGGGAGTCAAGTTCGACGACGAGGTTTAGGGACAGTGGCTGCTGTGTACATTGCCAGACACATAAAAAATCATACGAGTGTCTATAATCGCTTCTACTCTGAAAGGCGTGGTCAGTCTAGAGTTTGCCAAGAGCGAGAGTACTGAATGAAGAGATGCGGAGACGTTCTCAGGGCACTTCATCTACATACCACTCAGAGGCGCTAGTTTCAGAGAGCCGCAGAAGGAGTAAGAGCAGGGGTCCAGGTGGTGGCAGAGACAAGAGCAGGGATAAGTCCAAGGGTCAGTACGAGGACTCGAAGTGTTACCATTATGGCAAGAAGGGCTACATCAAGCAGAACTGTTTCGCTTGGAAGAGAGAGAAGAAGGGCGACAAGGGGAAGCAAAGTGAGAACACTACAACGGCAGCCTCGGCACATAGAGGCGATGTGATCATTGTAGATGATGAGGTAGTTATGAACCTCGCATGCGATAATAACTCTTGGCTGGTGGACTCGGGTGCTTCATCACACGTATCTCACAACATGGCACTATTTTCTACTTATACAACAGGCGATTGTAGTGTCACTACGAAAAATTACGGGATTAGTGACGTTTTTAGCGACGGTAAATTAAAACGTCGCTAATTCAGCGACTCTGAATATTAACGTCGCTATATGTCGCTGTTTGGCGACATATAGCGACGTTTAGCGACTATAATTCAGTTTTTTAAAAGAATAGTCGCTATAAGTTATCTTAGGTCGTTAAACGTCGCTGAATTTTATAATTTAGCGATGTTTAGCGACGTATTTAGCGACGTTTATATTAAAAATATTTAGCAACGTGTTTAGTGACGTCTGTGACGTCGCTAAATATTTATTTTAGCGACGTTTTTGTTTGACATTGCTAAACATCGCTAAAATTTTGTTAATTAGGGATCAGTTTTGATTTCCCCCATCTGTCGAATTTTTCAAAAAATTTCAAAATATTTCGATTTCCCCTACCCCCCTCTCCGGCGACCAACGTCTCCACAGCGGCCTACTCCGGCATCCCCCTCTCTCTCTCTCTCTCTCTCTCTCTCTCTCTCTCTCACAGGACACACATGACACTGACACGACACATACACATGACAGACACAGACACGACACACATACACACACGTGACACCAACCCTAACCCAAAACTGACACGACATGGGATCAAGACCTAGGGTTAGGGTTAGGGTTGGGGTTTTTGACCTGGGGTTAGGGTTAGGGTTTTTGACATGGGGTTAGGGTTAGGGTTTTTGACCTCGGGTTAGGATTTTTGACCTAGGGTTAGGGTTCCAAATTATACTAAGGAATCCTTATTAGAACCTGACTGGATCCTTGATAGAAAACTTGTCAAGAAAGGGAATAGAGCTGCAATAGACCTTTTGGTTCAATGGAAAGAAGGTGATGTCCATACTGCTACTTGGATCCCATATGATGAGTTTATTAGAACATATTCATACTTTGACCTTGAGGCAAATTCAAAATAAGGAGGAAGTATTAATACATTCCTATTCAATGTAGTATCAGTGTGATCCAAGTGTTCAAGTGCAGTGCAGTGTGCCTAATTCATCAAGTACAGAGTACAATGCTTTAGACTCAAGATTTAGTATCAGCCTATGCCAGAGCTCAGTATCAAGCCTATGCCAGAGCTCAGTATCAAGTATCAGCCTATGCCATACCTCAGTATCAAGTCCCAGTTACAGTACTAATTCAGTTTCCAGAAGTTCAGTATCAGTATTAAACTCCTAGCATCAGTTAGTAGTCAGTATAATTAGCACTAGTTACTAATGTTGTAATTCATAGTTGAGTCAGCAGTGTAGTTAGTTGGCCTTATCCTAGCTTTGAAGAGAATTTAATATTTTTTGACTTTACAAACTGGCCTGCTGGCTATATTAATTAGTACATTACTTGAGTTATATACTTAATATCAAATTGTTTATCAGTTATCAACTAGCAGCTACCTACTTATTAAACATAAGCAATATTACATTCAACTTGTCTGCAGGGATAGGGATAGGCAATATCTTACATATAATTATGTGACTACTTTGTGTAGATTGACAACTGTTCCAACTGCCAAGTTCAAGTTTCTTGCACAATAGAAAAGAATAAAGTGTCAACCAATTTGTCTCCCCCCTGTTATTGTCTTGCGCCTATAAAATTACGTAATAGGTCCTTCTTGACGGTGATGCACAATTATAATCATATATATCCTACTTTGCTTCTTCTATGTGACTTCAAATATAGATTACCTAGCCAACTAATTGTCAGCTTCTTCTTTAGAGAATCATACTGTATATAATGATTTATAGGATACATACTGCTATTTTTGCAGAAGTATCGAGAAATGGATATGAATTACTACCTGCGTCATCATTCGTGGATGTACAACCGTCATCCTGATGACATATGCGGTATGAGGGATGAATTCATTGAGGGTGTACAATAATTCCTGCAGTTCGCCAAGGCGTTCCCTCAGTACATAGACGGTGCCAAAATTAAGTGTCCGTGTGTGAGATATCGCAACAGGAAATATCATCCAGAAGTAGAAGTCACATATCATTTGTACTCGAAGGGCTTTACGCCGAATTACTATTAGTGGACCGCACACGAAGAACTTGTGTCTCTAGCATTGGAGTCGGAGCCTTATGTAAAGCCGTATATGGATGTCCACGACCACGATGCTTACGATGACGGGTGGGTGAACATGGTTTTTGATGCGGAGGGGCTTAGTTTCAATCCGGATAATTATGATACAGCGGAACCTAGTTTCAATCCGAACAATTATGATGCAGCTGAGGAGGCACCGAATGCCGATGCTGCAAAGTTTATGGAGTTGCTGGATAATGCAAGGACTCCACTATATCCTGGTTGTGAGGATCATTCACCATTGGAGGTGGTTATAAGATTATTGAGCATCAATTTTAATTTTAACATGTCGCAAGAATGCTATAATCGACTGATCAATTTGATTATAGAGATCTTGCCCGATGGTGCAAAGTTGCCTAAAGACTTCTATCGATCGAAGAGGATGGTGAGATCGCTCTGGATGGGATACGAAAAAATTGATACATGTCACAACGGGTGCATGTTGTACTACAAAGACGACAAGGATGAAGATGTGTGCCAATTCTGTGGTACTGATCGCTACAAGGCCACTGGTAGAGAAAATTATGTCGGTACAAGAAAGCCTACCGATTCGATGCACTACTTGCCTTTGACGCCGCGGTTGCAGCGGTTGTTTATGGTTAAGGAGACTGCAGAAAACATGAGTTGGCACAGGCAAAAATAGATCGAAGGAGTATTGGATCATCCATCCGATGGAGAAGCATGCAAGCACTTTGATCGAGAGTATCCAAATTTTGCTTCGGATCCGCGTAATGTCAGATTGGGGCTCTCCTCTGATGGTTTTACCCCATTTGGACCTTTGGGCTCTTAGTATTCATGTTGGCCTGTGATCGTCACTCCGTACAATCTACCGCCTTGGATGTGCATGAAGACTCCGTATATGTTCCTAACCGTTATTATCCCGGGTCCGAATAATCCGAAGAGGAACGTCGATGTGTATTTACAGCCGTTGATAGATGAGTTGAATCAGCTATGGAAAGTAGGTGCCAACACGTACGATGTTTCTAGAAAGCAGAATTTTTAGATGAGAGCAGCACTTATGTGGACCATCAACGACTTTTCGGCCTATGAAATGTTATCAGGATGGAGCACCCATGGTTGTCTCTCATGTCCGTATTGCATGGACCGTACTAAGGCTTTCCGTTTGAAATACGGAGGCAAACCGTGCTTCTTCGAATGTCATCGACAATTTCTATCGAAAGATCATCCGTATCGGAGGAACAAGAATGCTTTTCGTATGGGCGTTGTGGAGAAAGCCAATCCACCGCCAAGGTGGCCCAGATACATGATATGGAAAGAGATAAAAGATTTATCAAGTGCTATCGAAGAGCCTGCTAAGGGGTACAAGTGTGACGGATTTGGTCGCACCCATAACTAGATGAAGAGGAGTATATTCTGGGATCTGCCATATTGGAGCACCAATCTGATCAGACATAACCTTGATGTCATGCATATCGAGAAGAATATGTTTGATAATATAATTAATATTGTAATGGAGGTAAAGGGGAAGACGAAAGATAATCTGAAGGCCAGGTTGGACTTAGAAGAAATATGTAGACGTCCTACGTTGTATTTGATAGAGGAGGGGAATGGAAAGTTAAAGCAACCTAAGTTAATTTTCTCACTGGAGAAAAAGGATAAAGGGAGACTTTGTAGGTGGATTCAGGGTCTAAAGTTTCTAGATGGGTACGTGTCAAACTTGAAAAGATGCGTCGACCTCAAGAAGAACAAACTGGCGGGTATGAAGAGCCACGATTGTCACGAATTCATGGAAGGTTAATTCCGATTGCATTTCGGGAATTCTTACCGCAGGTCATTTGGGATCTATTGACAGAGATGAGCATATTCTTCAGAGATATTTGTTCTACTAAGTTGCTCGTCGATCGTCTAGAAAAGCAAGAGAAGGACATTACGGTAACACTATGTAAGCTCGAAAAGGTGTTTCCTCCTGGATTCTTCGACTCTATGGAGCATTTGCCAATTCATCTTTCCTATGAGGCACGTGTTGGTGGTCCTGTCGGTTATCGGTGGATGTACCCCTTCGAGCGCCATCTGAATCACCTAAAGACAAAGGTGAAAAACAAGTCACGGGTTGAGGGCTCTATTTGTGAAGCTTATGTTCTCGAGGAGATTACAAACTTTTGCTCGACGTATTTCAAATCTCATGTTGCTACTAATAGAACAAAAGTTCCGAGAAACGATGACGAATATCAGGAATCTAATGATGCAATACTCAAAGTACTCAATACGTCCGAAAAGCCTTCGAGAAAAATAAAGAAGAGATATTTGAACGACGACGAGCTAACGGCTGCTCAGTTGTATATATTACTCAATTACGACGAGGATGAAGTGGAGAAGCTAGAGGGGTAAGTAATTAATACGTCCATTTTTACATCATCTCAATGTAATAGTATAAGCTACTATTATACTACTAATCAGCAGTTGCTTCATTATTTTTCAGCACATATAATGATGAGTTGAGGTCGGTTAGACCCTACATAACAGACGAAGAAGTAGAACAAGAAATGAGATACCATTTTCCTTCTTGGTTGAGCGCATACATAAGGTGCTTGGTAATTACTTTTTATTTCTGCACTTGCAAAACAAATAACTTAATATCGCTACTTTGGTATTTAGGTCGATCGTCTAATAATACCCGAGACTGAATCTATTAGAACTCTTGCCAAGGGACCAATTACTGCCGTTAAAATATGGCCAAGTTTCTGTATGAATGGGTTCAGGTTCAAGTCAACAAATGCTCCTATCAGAGACAGCTTTCTGGATCTTGATTCCATGAAAAATAGTTGTTTGTGTATCAAATCTTCGAACTACAAAGACTTCGATTCAGGCAATGATTTCTATGGCAACTTACGAGAGATTGTGGAGTTGACATATAATTATGGCACAGAACCTGCTAATATCGTGCTATTCAAGTGTGAATGGTTCGATCCGATTAAAGATCAAGGTTAGAAAATTGACAAGCATGGCCTTGTGGATATAAACTACAAGCGTAGATATCAAGGCTATGAACTATTTGTCCTATCAAGTCAGGCTCAGCTCGTGTACTTCATAACTTATACTAGACGGGGGACAGCGAGGTCGGATTGGTGGGCAGTATGCAAGACTAAAGCTAGAAATACCTTTGACATTGACGAAATAGCTTATCAGGAGGACGAGCTACCTCTTGTAACAAATATTGTAGATGTGGACTCAACGAAAGTTACTTATTACACGAGTAATAATTTAAAAGATGTAGAATTATCAGAAGAGAAAGACGAAGACGAAGACGAAGTAGATGAAAGTGAAGACGAGGAGGAGAAAGCGGAAGAGGAGGACGAGAAAGGCGAAAAAGATGAATTTTTTGAAGATGGTTGAAAATAAAATATTTTGCCTATAGAATGTAACTATATTTTGACTGTAGAATGTACTATTTTGACGAATATATATATTATAATTTGACTGTAGAATGTACTATCCATTTAGACTTGTGACACCACTGGTTATTTACTGTACAATTCTATGAATGCTGTGAGATATGCATATCATTTTTACTGTAGAATGTACTATATATTTGTGTATTTCTTTATTCATCATATGTTGTTATCAGGTATGACAGGACGATGCGGAGGGTTCGATAGATCCCGAGGTAGACAGAGTGCTCCTCCGGTACTGCCTACTGTTGGTTCCGGATCGTCATCGCCTAGTACTCCAGTATATCGATCAGTCACATCTCCGACTGCGACGACGTTACGTGGCATCACTCCTGGGACAAGTAGTTCTAGGCATAATAGTACTCCCTCGTCCAGCGTTCCTCCTGCTGACGGAACCATGGAGATAGATGAGCATGTAGAGGAGGTCGTGCCGACGTTGTCCCAGTATCAGCAAGATCCTCTATGTGCACCTCCGGAGGAGACGAGGACAGAGATTTGGGCCGACGGTACAAAGTAAGTCAATTAGATGGTTGAGCATCATATATATCGTGTATTTTTTTATTCATCATGTATTGACTTTTTTGATCTAAATAATTATCTCTGTATAGATATCGTCCATCGTCGGTTTAGAGATGCCTGGGCCTATTTCTGAGGAACAACTATGGTGGCCCTTGGATCAACTACTCTGAAGCTCCGGATGAGAGGAAGGCATTCTGGTTTGCGCACTTCAAGGTAAAAGTATATTATATAAATCCTTTAATTTATACATATTATATAACTTATCCGTGATGCTCACTTACTAAATTATTTATTGTAGCAAACGTATTTCTATCCTCCATACCGGGCCGAGTTGATCGAGCGGATATTTTCTGCCGTTGTCGCCAAGCTTATCCGTGATGCTCTGGATGACCAGAAGGCTCGTGATTGTGCTGGAAAATCGATCCAAGGTTGGATCACGCCTGAGCAGTGGACTGCGATGAGGGCTAGATTCGACGATCTGAGCTACAAAGAAAGGTCTGAGAAGGCCAAGGCGGCTAGGCGGAATGCTGCAAAGTGGTGTGGTGGCTCAATTCCGATGACGGAATATTTTTGTCGTTTGTTATATTTTTTATTTAAGATATATTATTTTAATGTAAGTACGATAAAATTGTAGTAGGAAAAAATATTTAATTTTAGTACTAAATAATATATTTTTAACAGGTACAAAGGGGTGAGGATGCAAACATGGTGACCGTCTTCTTGGCCACCCATCGCAAGGACGGAAATCTCATTGATGAGAGGGCCTCGCAGACCTATAAAAATATTACTTTACTCTGTTGTGATTTTAATATAACTTAGACAATTATCGAGTATCCAAACTTTTCTAGGCCGAGTATCTTAGGCTGCGTGAGCGGGCGACTGCTAGTGCACCTACAGCTGGATAGGCTGGTACTTCCTCGCAGCCCGCTCCAGCTCCGTCGGTGGACGACCTGTGGGTGACCACCGCTGGTGGTCTCCAGAGGGGTACGTACTACGATACGGGATTCTATGGCTCCCTGGTTATGACGTAGTCATCTAGGGCCCCCCGACAAGTGCGCATTCCCCACATCCCTCGCAGTCGTCGGCCAGAGTCCAGGAGGCCGTTGACCGTCAGATTGCGTCTCTCCGTTGTCACGACCCAATTCCGTGGAATCGTTGGGGCATCCCCCGAATCATGACCGCCGTGCGGGCCAGGGATTGCGCCCGCATAAGGCTAAAGATATTTTGCATAACGAGCACATATTCAGAGTACGCAGATAAATTGAAGCACAGATTAAAACATGAAAAAGTTCTCTTTATTGATATATGAACATCTATTAAAAAATCTTGAATGAGTCAGCTAATTTTCCGTATGGGCTTACAAAAGTGTTGACACAAAATGAGATAGCAGTCCTATACATTACATCCCTTTACTAAACTTTAAAATGATAAGGACCTCCAGGTTGGAGGACGGCTTTCCCATAGAGCTGCATTGTGTATAGAGTTGAAAGCTCCCGCTTCAAAATGCTTCAAGGGTGGCACGATCTGAACACGCCAACAACTGGACTGGATCGAGAAGACGATTTCGGATCCTCGCTCGGTTCATTGTGTATTATTTATAATTAATTGTATTTTTTTGGGGCTTAGATTTATTATTTTATTTTTTTGTGAACCGAGCGAGGATCCGACATGGGTCCAGGATAGGCTTGTCACCACCCCATTTCCAGAGCCGGATATTTTTTTTTTTATTTTTAATTTAGTTAATTGTGTATTATTTATAATTAATTGTATTTATATTTAATTAGTGATTGCATTATTTTTTATTATTTTTATTTTGATTGTTTTAGGATTTTGGCTAGCCTGGACCCATGTCAGACCCTAGTGGACCCATGTCCGACCCAGCCCACACCCTTGTGAGAATTATTTTGGGGCTTAGATTTATTATTTTATTTTTAGGAGGTTAGTTGGAGAGATTTGGAACTAGTTTGAGTGCATTCGGAGACCCGAAACCCAAACCGAGTGAATAGGGGCGTTTTGGGAAACTAAAACTTGTAAAACCCCTACCTACCCCCACCCGTGAGCTTCCCACAGCCCTCTCCCTCTTTGCATTCTTTCTCTTCTTCTTCTTCTTCTTCACTTCTTCTTCTTCTCCACTTCTTCTTCTTCTCCTTCTTCCTCCAAAGTAAGTCCCTCTTCCTATTTTCTTCCATTCCTTCTTTATTTGTGAACCCTAACCCTACATTCTTCCCCAACCTAGGTGGGTAGAGCCTAGATTTGGTGTTGGAGCTTGGATTTAAGGCTTGGAGCTTGTAGGAGGTGAATTTGGAGAGATTTTGGAGATTTTGGCTTGGGATTCCAACTCCCAAGAGGTAAACCCTAAATTTCCCCTTGTAATTACTCTTTTATAGTGTAATTAATATTTTAGAACCTTCCTAGACCCTTAGGCTACCCGTGGGAGGAAGTTGGAACTAGTTGGGTAGTGTTTGGAGACTTTAACACTAGGTTTTGTGTCGATTTCGGGTGGAATCCGAGATTGGCCCAATTTTAGGTGATGCCCTAGGTTAGATGGACCTAGGTAGACGTTGTCGGGTGTCTAGAGGGTGAGTGCGTGTCTCCGTTCGGACACGGGAAGCCGCGTCGCGGAGAAACGGGCGTTTCGGGCAAAATTGGGGCTTTTCGTCGTCGCCGATTCTAAGTGCGTGTGCGTTTCCGCCACGGGCCTAGAATCGATGCGGGAGTGCATTTTCTAGGATCTAGGCATCGTGTAGAGTGCGTGGATAAATTTTGGGCCGATTCCGAGTTCGTTTGGTGTGCGTTTCAGGAGGTTTTCCGAGCCGCGCACCACGTGTTCGTCGAAATGACCGAACGGCCATTTCGACTTGGTTTCCTCGTTTCGGCTTTGTGTGCACGTTGGGTTAGTATCGGAGAGTGTGTGCTAGAGTTTTCGGGCTATATTTTATATATTTTAGGGTGTTGGTGCGTGTCGGGGTCGTTGGGCGTGAGTGGGGCGTGTTGTGAGAGTGTTGTGTTGTATTTGTGTATTGTGTCTTGATATATATATATATTTTTGTGTGTGTCTATATATATATATATTTATATATATGTATATGTGTTTATATGTATATATATTTGTATTTATATGTGTGTATTTATATTTATGTACTTGTATATGTATATGTCTATGTGTATATATATATATTTGATGAGTGTGTGTATATATATCTATATATATATAGGTGTTTATATATATATATATAGCTATGTATATTTATATGTGTATGTGTGTTTAAGTGTGTGTGTATTAGTGTGTTTGTGAGTGTGTTAGTGTGTGTGTGTGTTAGATTATAAGTGTGTGTATATATATATATATCTAGTGATATATGTATATATATGTGTGTGTATATATATATATAGAGTGTTATAGATATATATATGTATAGGCGTGTGTGTGTCTGTGTTTGTGATGGAGGGGGGGGGAGCCAGCAGACTGCAGCCAGCAGGCAGCGCACAGCGCGCTGTGCAGACTGCAGCAGACAGCAGCGCAGCAACAGCAGCTATGCAGCAGCGCAGCAACAGCAGCTATGCAGCAGCAGCAGCAGCAAGCAAGGGCAGCAGCAGCAGCAGCAGCTAGTATTCGCAGCGCTAGTAGCAGCAGCAAGCAGCGAGTTCAGTAGCAAGGAGAGTGGTTTAATAGATAGATAGATTAGTAGATTGATAGATATTATAGATTGTTAGATAGATAGCTAGCTAGATTCATAGATAGATAGATGTTTCTATATAAATAGAATAGATAGATATATAACTAGCTAGATAGTTAGTTAGATTGATAGATTAAATAGATAGGTATTAGTTAGTTGATAGATAAATAGGTAAGTAGATAGATAAGTTGATAGATAGATAGATAGTTAACTAGATAGACTAATAGATAGATAGATAGGTAAATAACTAGTTAGATAGTTAAATTAGATACATAAGATAGATAGATATATCTATAGATAGATAGATAATAGTTAGATGGATAGATAGATAGCTAGGTATTAGGTATATATCTACCTAAGTGCATAGATATCTATATACATATAGTTATATCTATATCTATAGATATCTAGATAGGTATATATATATGCATTTTGAGTTGGGTAAGGTATATATGGGTAATCGGGTAAATGTGTGTGGATATCTATATACATAGGTATATACATACTTAGATATATATAAATATGGTAGATATATATATTACCTAGCCTAGATTAATAACTAGGTATATAATTAATAGCTAGATAGCTAGTTAGAGGGCCTTAGGGCGAAACCTCAATACCTTGAGATACCGAGGTATCTCGATACCTTGAGATATTCAAGGTATTGAGTTTCGAGCGGGGTATTTGAGCATTAGCCTAGGAAATGCTTGGGAGTGATTTTTATATGTTTATATATATATAATTACGCGTGCTAGCATAGGTTTTAGCGGGTTTAGGCGGGGTGCGTGGCCTAGGGCGAGGTATCGGATACCGAGGGTATCCCGGTATCTCGATTAGGCGAGTTTGTGAGTTTAGTAGCTTAATGAGCTCGGATTGACCTAGAATTTCAGGGGCACCCTAGTTTGACCTAGCTTTGACCATAATTGTCCCCGTTGACCGTAAAAGTCAACTTTTGACCTAGTTTTGACCCAGAGTTGACTTTTTGGACCTAGAGTTGACTTTTTGACCCAGATTTCACCGGTTTGACCCGTTTGACCTAGAACGACCCTAGAAGCCTATTTTTAGTTATTTTATATCTGTTTAACTCATTAGAACCCTGTTTAACCTTGCTTTTCGTATTAGGTCCTTGCGACACCAGTTCGGATCGCCAGTTGCTCAGGACGTCAGGCGAGTACATTCTCTGATAGTTTTCATTATCTGATATTTATTATGATTCAGCTTCTAGTATAGTATCATCTGATTATTCTGGCACCACACGGGACACTGACTGATATTTCTGGATTCATTTACTTGCGACACGTACATTTCATGTTTCTGGCCTCTATTCTGGAATCACTACTGGCATCACCTACAGGCATCACTACAGGCATCATTCATGTACAGGCTGGACTCATCTTGATTTGTGTGTCGGGTCTTGGATCCACTTGTATTAGTCGGGGTGGGGAAATACTCGAGTAGACATGTAAACATTCCTATCTGGCATCATCAGGAATCACTCCCTCTGGTCTAATCTGGAATGATAGCAGCCGCGCACCCAGTGCGCGGTGAGCCGTACTTACCCCTAGCCGTTTACATGTCGAAACAAGTATTTCAAAGACTCCGAGTTCATTCTTTATAGTCTGGACTCTCATGCATTCTTGTTGGTCTCACTTACATATTTCTGGACTTGACTCACTACATGTTTTTCATGCTGGACTCACTACACGTTCATGTGCACGGACTTGATCTTAGCTTAGATTCCTGTATCTTACAGTTACTACTATCTTATTTCTGATATTCCTGCATCTTTACCTTTATGCACCAGTGATACATGTTTATTTCCTGTTTCATACTTCTTTCTTCTTGCTACTTGCTATAACTGTTTTATAGTTTTTATCATTTAAATGGAACTGCTGTTAGAGATGTACTTGCTCCAGTCCTGACTGGACATATTTTTCAGAGTATCCGGAGGATTGGTGTCCGACGTTTTATGGACCTGAGCCTGTCGATGGTGCAGACAGGGACCCTCTAGTTTAGGGGTAATTTCCGGGTTGGTAGCCGGGATCACTGGGACCTTGTTGTTGTTTTTATTAGCTTTTAGCACCGGATTTGTCTCCGGTTTTGGATTGAGACCTTGTTTGTATATTATTTTGGATGATGTATTGTTGTATTATTATTATTATTGATGTTGTGGTTGTTGTAGTAGTAGTTGGTGGTTAGACTTTATAGTTGTTAGTCTTCTTTGTTATCTATCGTGCTTAGATTCGTGATTGAGTACTTGAGATTATCTTTTGATATTGCTCCTCCGTTTGGAGTTAAGATCTTGGCAGATTATATATATTGTTTGTGTGGTTGCCCTCCTTTTGGAGAGGTCATGCCCGATTTTTTTGTGTGAGATTATTATCTAGATAGTTGACCTAGACAGCGTTCTACCGCCGATGCTGCGGCGTAGGCTGGACGTACCCACGACTCATGCCCGATTTTCTGGGTGCGGGTCGTGACACGTTTTTGGTGGCGGCCCCATGCAGGTCTCGATTCGCAATTAGTGCGATGTCGTGGTGGTACAACAACTTAGTTGTACTGCTGCGAGCCTGCTATAGGATCTAGGATCTAGGATGAGTGTGTACTCAATCACGACTAGGAACAATTCCAATCTAATTATTCTGAAATTGCTTCTTTTGAAATATTACTGTCCTTCTTTGATGATATCGTATCTTGCGCCGTATTGACTTCTTTTGATCTGTGTTCAGGATGCCTCCGAAGACACGATCCCATCGTACCGTTCCAGCAGTTGCCTCGGAGAGGTCTGCTACCTCTCGTCCAGCTCGTATTCAGGCAGCTGCTACCGCTCCACTCACCACTCCTGCGGTTGAGGGAGCCTCTGTTTCTCTCGGGGATCCTTCTCCACTTATCGATCCGAGGACTACCCCAGTCGTTCCGGTGGTTCCTCCACCACTTCCTGCTCCAGTAGATGCCGCGCAGTTGTTTGCGTTCTTCAGGGAGATGATGGACGCGCAGCACCGTCAGGTGGATGTGATGAGGCTGGGCATTGAGAACGCCCACCAGGTGGCCATGACGGCAGTGGACAGAGTGGCACAGATTCAGCCACAGGCAGATCAGATTCAGCTTCCGAGGCCGGGTAGTATCATTGACTTTCAGAGGATGCGGCCCAAGGAGTTCCGTGGTACAGAAGGGATCCTGTACGCGGATGACTGGATAGAGCAGATCGAGGGGATCTTCAGGCTGGCACAGATTCCAGACAGCATGCAGATAGAGGCAGCGGGCAGTCAGATGTTCGACCTCGCCTTGACGTGGTATCGCACTGATACGAGGATTGCAGCGCCAGGGCTTACTTGGGAGGCTTTCAAGAGGCTTTTTAAGGAGAAATTTTTCCCAGATGTGGCGCTTAGTGCTTTGGAGAGCCAGTTCGAGGCACTCGTCCAAGGGAGCATGACAGTGGACGAGTACGCAGCGGAGTTCTGCCGTCTGGGCAGATTCGTGGATGGCTTGAGTGAGGCAGCCAAGGCGAGGAAGTTTTGCAAGGGCTTGGTTATGGCGGTCAAGTCTTTGACCAGGAGCGACCGCGAGGCAACTTTTGAGCAGATAGTAGGAGATGCTCAGAGAGCAGAGGATGACTTGGAGCTCAAGTCCAAGAGAGGCAGGGATGATTCAGGCAGTGCCAGTGGTAGTGCGGGACCAGCTAAGCGTCCCTATGTGCAGAAGGCAGCACAGCAGGGTCAGGATCAGAGGGTGCCCACTTGTGCCTACTGCAGGAAGACAGGACACACTTGGGATGTTTGTAGGAGGAGGCTGAAGGTGTGTTTGTTCTGTGGATCCGCTGCTCACCAGATGCGAGATTGCTCCACTGCACCTCCATTGGGTGGAGCACAGGATCAGAGAGTTGGAGCTAGGCCATCTGTGGCACAGCATCATGCCCCGCACCAGCAGAGGGATACACCCCAGCAGGGCAGGGCTTATGCGTTGACGGTCGAGGAGGCCGATGCTACGGATGTCGGGTTAGCAGGTCTGTCTCTTGTTTCTTCTTCCTGTCCTTTTCCATTCCTGTGGTGTGCTTCATTAGTACCTGTTAGACTTTTTTTCTTTGTGCTGTGGTAGATAGTGTAGTGACCCCGATTGAGACTGTAATAACACGACCAGTAGGACCCTGATCTTGTATGTTGTTTAGGTAGAATTTCTTGACTGTGATTGTTGGGGGTTTGACCTAGAGGAGTGTGATTGACTTTAAATTTCGAGGACGAAATTTTCTAAGGAGGATAGGCTTGTCACCACCCCATTTCCAGAGCCGGGTATTTTTTTTTTTTTTTAATTTGGTTAATTGTGTATTATTTATAATTAATTGTATTTATATTTAATTAGTGATTGCATTATTTTTTATTTTTTTTATTTTGATTGTTTTAGGATTTTGGCTAGCCTGGACCCATGTCAGACCCTAGTGGACCCATGTCCGACCCAGCCCACACCCTTGTGAGAATTATTTTGGGGCTTAGATTTATTATTTTATTTTTAGGAGGTTAGTTGGAGAGATTTGGAACTAGTTTGAGTGCATTCGGAGACCCGAAACCCAAACCGAGTGAATAGGGGCGTTTTGGGAAACTAAAACTTGTAAAACCCCTACCTACCCCCACCCGTGAGCTTCCCACAGCCCTCCCCATCCGTGAGCACAGCAGCCCTCTCCCTCTTTGCATTCTTTCTCTTCTTCTTCTTCTTCTTCTTCTTCTTCTTCACTTCTTCTTCTTCTCCACTTCTTCTTCTTCTCCTTCTTCCTCCAAAGTAAGTCCCTCTTCCTATTTTCTTCCATTCCTTCTTTATTTGTGAACCCTAACCCTACATTCTTCCCCAACCTAGGTGGGTAGAGCCTAGATTTGGTGTTGGAGCTTGGATTTAAGGCTTGGAGCTTGTAGGAGGTGAATTTGGAGAGATTTTGGAGATTTTGGCTTGGGATTCCAACTCCCAAGAGGTAAACCCTAAATTTCCCCTTGTAATTACTCTTTTATAGTGTAATTAATATTTTAGAACCTTCCTAGACCCTTAGGCTACCCGTGGGAGGAAGTTGGAACTAGTTGGGTAGTGTTTGGAGACTTTAACACTAGGTTTTGTGTCGATTTCGGGTGGAATCCGAGATTGGCCCAATTTTGGGTGATGCCCTAGGTTAGATGGACCTAGGTAGACGTTGTCGGGTGTCTAGAGGGTGAGTGCGTGTCTCCGTTCGGACACGGGAAGCCGCGTCGCGGAGAAACGGGCGTTTCGGGCGAAATTGGGGCTTTTCGTCGTCGCCGATTCTAAGTGCGTGTGCGTTTCCGCCATGGGCCTAGAATCGACGCGGGAGCACATTTTCTAGGATCTAGGCATCGTGTAGAGCGCGTGGGTAAATTTTGGGCCGATTCCGAGTTCGTTTGGTGTGCGTTTCAGGAGGTTTTCCGAGCCGCGCACCACGTGTTCGTCGAAATGACCGAACGGCCATTTCGACTTGGTTTCCTCGTTTCGGCTTTGTGCGCGCGTTGGGTTAGTATCGGAGAGTGTGTGCTAGAGTTTTCGGGCTATATTTTATATATTTTAGGGTGTTGGTGCGTGTCGGGGTCGTTGGGCGTGAGTGGGGCGTGTTGTGAGAGTGTTGTGTTGTATTTGTGTATTGTGTCTTGATATATATATATATTTTTGTGTGTGTCTATATATATATATATATTTATATATATGTATATGTGTTTATATGTATATATATTTGTATTTATATGTGTGTATTTATATTTATGTACTTGTATATGTATATGTCTATGTGTATATATATATATTTGATGAGTGTGTGTATATATATCTATATATATATAGGTGTTTATATATATATATATAGCTATGTATATTTATATGTGTATGTGTGTTTAAGTGTGTGTGCATTAGTGTGTTTGTGAGTGTGTTAGTGTGTGTGTGTGTTAGATTATAAGTGTGTGTATATATATATATATATCTAGTGATATATGTATATATATGTGTGTGTATATATATATATAGAGTGTTATAGATATATATATGTATAGGCGTGTGTGTGTCTGTGTTTGTGATGGAGGGGGGGGGAGCCAGCAGACTGCAGCCAGCAGGCAGCGCACAGCGCGCTGTGCAGACTGCAGCAGACAGCAGCGCAGCAACAGCAGCTATGCAGCAGCGCAGCAACAGCAGCTATGCAGCAGCAGCAGCAGCAAGCAAGGGCAGCAGCAGCAGCAGCTAGTATTCGCAGCGCTAGTAGCAGCAGCAAGCAGCGAGTTCAGTAGCAAGGAGAGTGGTTTAATAGATAGATAGATTAGTAGATTGATAGATATTATAGATTGTTAGATAGATAGCTAGCTAGATTCATAGATAGATAGATGTTTCTATATAAATAGAATAGATAGATATATAACTAGCTAGATAGTTAGTTAGATTGATAGATTAAATAGATAGGTATTAGTTAGTTGATAGATAAATAGGTAAGTAGATAGATAAGTTGATAGATAGATAGATAGTTAACTAGATAGACTAATAGATAGATAGATAGGTAAATAACTAGTTAGATAGTTAAATTAGATACATAAGATAGATAGATATATCTATAGATAGATAGATAATAGTTAGATGGATAGATAGATAGCTAGGTATTAGGTATATATCTACCTAAGTGCATAGATATCTATATACATATAGTTATATCTATATCTATAGATATCTAGATAGGTATATATATATGCATTTTGAGTTGGGTAAGGTATATATGGGTAATCGGGTAAATGTATGTGGATATCTATATACATAGGTATATACATACTTAGATATATATAAATATGGTAGATATATATATTACCTAGCCTAGATTAATAACTAGGTATATAATTAATAGCTAGATAGCTAGTTAGAGGGCCTTAGGGCGAAACCTCAATACCTTGAGATACCGAGGTATGTCGATACCTTGAGATATTCAAGGTATTGAGTTTCGAGCGGGGTATTTGAGCATTAGCCTAGGAAATGCTTGGGAGTAATTTTTATATGTTTATATATATATAATTACGCGTGCTAGCATAGGTTTTAGCGGGTTTAGGCGGGGTGCGTGGCCTAGGGCGAGGTATCGGATACCGAGGGTATCCCGGTATCTCGATTAGGCGAGTTTGTGAGTTTAGTAGCTTAATGAGCTCGGATTGACCTAGAATTTCAGGGGCACCCTAGTTTGACCTAGCTTTGACCATAATTGTCCCCGTTGACCGTAAAAGTCAACTTTTGACCTAGTTTTGACCCAGAGTTGACTTTTTGGACCTAGAGTTGACTTTTTGACCCAGATTTCATCGGTTTGACCCGTTTGACCTAGAACGACCCTAGAAGCCTATTTTTAGTTATTTTATATCTGTTTAACTCATTAGAACCCTGTTTAACCTTGCTTTTCGCATTAGGTCCTTGCGACACCAGTTCGGATCGCCAGTTGCTCAGGACGTCAGGCGAGTACATTCTCTGATAGTTTTCATTATCTGATATTTATTATGATTCAGCTTCTAGTATAGTATCATCTGATTATTCTGGCACCACACGGGACACTGACTGATATTTCTGGATTCATTTACTTGCGACACGTACATTTCATGTTTCTGGCCTCTATTTTGGAATCACTACTGGCATCACCTACAGGCATCACTACAGACATCATTCATGTACAGGCTGGACTCATCTTGATTTGCGTGTCGGGTCTTGGATCCACTTGTATTAGTCGGGGCGGGGAAATACTCGAGTAGACATGTAAACATTCCTATCTGGCATCATCAGGAATCACTCCCTCTGGTCTAATCTGGAATGATAGCAGCCGCGCACCCAGTGCGCGGTGAGCCGTACTTACCCCTAGCCGTTTACATGTCGAAACAAGTATTTCAAAGACTCCGAGTTCATTCTTTATAGTCTGGACTCTCATGCATTCTTGTTGGTCTCACTTACATATTTCTGGACTTGACTCACTACATGTTTTTCATGCTGGACTCACTACACGTTCATGTGCACGGACTTGATCTTAGCTTAGATTCCTGTATCTTACAGTTACTACTATCTTGTTTCTGATATTCCTGCATCTTTACCTTTATGCACCAGTGATACATGTTTATTTCCTGTTTCATACTTCTTTCTTCTTGCTACTTGCTATAACTGTTTTATAGTTTTTATCATTTAAATGGAACTGCTGTTAGAGATGTACTTGCTCCAGTCCTGACTGGACATATTTTTCAGAGTATCCGGAGGATTGGTGTCCGACGTTTTATGGACCTGAGCCTGTCGATGGTGCAGACAGGGACCCTCTAATTTAGGGGTGATTTCCGGGTTGGTAGCCGGGATCACTGGGACCTTGTTGTTGTTTTTATTAGCTTTTAGCACCGGATTTGTCTCCGGTTTTGGATTGAGACCTTGTTTGTATATTATTTTGGATGATGTATTGTTGTATTATTATTATTATTGATGCTGTGGTTGTTGTAGTAGTAGTTGGTGGTTAGACTTTATAGTTGTTAGTCTTCTTTGTTATCTATCGTGCTTAGATTCGTGATTGAGTACTTGAGATTATCTTTTGATATTGCTCCTCCGTTTGGAGTTGAGATCTTGGCAGATTATATATATTGTTTGTGTGGTTGCCCTCCTTTTGGAGAGGTCATGCCCGATTTTTTTGTGTGAGATTATTATCTAGATAGTTGACCTAGACAGCGTTCTACCGCCGATGCTGCGGCGTAGGCTGGACGTACCCACGACTCATGCCCGATTTTCTGGGTGCGGGTCGTGACAGACTCTCCTCCGCCCGTCTCTCGACCCATTCGTGGCGAGCCTCGTCCCTTTATTGGTTTGCCTCCAACATCCGCATCAGTTGCTGGATGGGATCGATGCTTGGCACGGCTCGCTGGCTCCTTGAACTTTCTGAAGTACCCGAACTACATTCTTGGCCTTGCGTTTCGTCCGGTGCTAGCGCTGAGGATTGTGCTAGTGCCATTCCTTCAAAAGAAGGTAAATTATATTAGGATCATAATATATTATGGACTTATTGCATGAACGTATCTCATTTTGGCCTAACGAGTTCAAGAGTTCGCACAGGGATTGATTGTTAAAGGAACTTTTCCAGTGCGAGGGTTAAGGAACTTGAATCTGCGTTCTGATACCACTATGTCACGACCCGATTCCGTGGAATCATTGGGGCGTCCCCCGAATCGTGATCGTCGTGCGGGCCTAGGGTTGCGCCCGCACAAGGCTAGAAATATTTTGCATAACGAGCACATATTCAGAGTACGTAGATAAATTGAAGCACAGATTGAAACATAAAAAAGTTCTCTTTATTGATATATGAATATCTATTACAAAATCTTGAACGAGTCAGCTAATTTTTCACACGGGCTTACAAAAGTGTTGACACAAAATGAGATAGCAGTCCTGTATATTACATCCCTTTACTAAACTTTAAAATGATAAGGACCTCCGGGATGGAGGACAGCTTTCCCACAGAGCTGCATTGTGTATGGAGTTGTGTAAGCCCCCTAATTTTCAGGAATTATTAATTTGGACTTTTCACAATTTTTTTGAATTTTTCTGGATTTTTCTGTAATTAAAACCTGGGCTCTTGGTAATTAAATAATTTTTATTTACTGTTAATTACTATTAAAATATTATGAAAATAATATTTTATGGTGTAAAATAGAAAACCGGACATGGGATAATTTTCTGGGAATTTATTGGACTCCGGAATCAGTTTTAAAGCCCTGAAAACCGATGTAGAATTAAACCGAATTAAACCCGTGCCAAACGCCCGATATCCCCATGAGAGCCGAAGCCAAGCCCAAGGAGCGTTGACCCAGCCCAAATTCTAGGTCAAACCCTAGTCCAATTTCTGTATGTATAAATACATAATTTCCTAATTTTTTCTCCACAAATAAAAAGAAGAAGAAAACAAATAACAAAAAGCCAAAATCCCAAAATCCCTAATTTCCCAATCCCTAACCCTAGCCGTAAGTCGCCCCAGTCAAAACCCTAATCCCTCCGACTCCGGCGCACCGCCCGCGTCCGCCCGCAGCACCCCCTCTCCTCCGTCTTCTCCGATCCCGTCTGAGAACCCCGTCCCCGATCGTCACCTCCGCCCGACCTCGACCCCTCCGCTCAGCCCGTCGATGAATCCCCTTCTCCTTCCTCCTACTCCCCGCTGCCCCCACCGGAACCCTAGTCGACTCTGCCTCGTCCTCCTCTCCTCCACCCTACAAAAATTCCTCCGCCTCCAGCGTCGTCCCCAACTCCTCCTCCACCGCATACCCTCCCAGCGCCGGCTTCGCCCTCTAGCGTCGTCCCCGACTCCTCGCCGACCAGCCCAAGACCCCGACGCCGCTCCGCCCAGTCCAGCCCGACTCCACCGCCACTTCCCCTTTCGAATCCCCTTCGCCGACCTCGCCGGCCTCGAACAGACCCCACAGCCCTCTGCCCAGCGACCCCGATTCCCGCAGCAGCCTTCGACCTCCACCTCTCCGCCGACGCAGCTAAGCCTCCGCCTCCGTCGAAGTACCCGGACACCGTTGCCCTAAACCCTAGAGCAGTAGACACGGACATAACCAGGACACAGGACTCGGTCGACGCAGGACACGAAGTTGACCCTCGGACACGTGGAATTCAGCGTTCACGGAGCCCTGTTCAGGTACCGTTTTCTCTCACCTCGCAACTCCGTTTTAGTTTCCGTCAGTTGCTACGCATAGACTGTATAACCCTTTCGGTGCCCGTACAACTCGTTTGGTGCATCGCGTCCCGTGGTGATCACACATCGCGATTCAAAAACAGGAAAAACAACGCCCTGATTCACCCCGGAACTGAGTATGCCCCGCCAAACGGGATGACTTGGTCGCGTGCGGTCTTTACCGAAACGTGCGCGACGTTGGTATGGACGTGTGAGATTTCACATAAGTCGATTCGGATGTGCGTGCACACCGGAATCAACGCGTATCCGCCGACACCACCCCATATTCGTCGGTTCTAAAACAAGCTGTAACTTTGTGTACACATGTCGGATCGAGACGAAACTTGTGCCATCGGACTCGTAGCAATACGCTGGTCCTGTGACCCAAGTTTGGTTCGATTCTGAGAACGTTGACAAAATCGTGTATCGTGGGCCCCACAAGCTCCACTTGACGGGCGATTTTGTGATCGGCTCATCGGAATCCAATTCTGGAAGTTTCGTTGGGTTCGTATCATCGTTCCTGACCTGTTAACACTAAGTTTGACGAATTTAGAGACCTTCGACCCTGACACGCTTTTCGGTACAAAGTGGCCCACATGTGGACCCCGTTTTGACCCGAAAATATCATTTCTGCCCTTATATCCAAATTGGACTTAAGGACAGGCGTTTATAGCTATTTGATATTTTTTGAATCTAATGGTATATTTATTTCAGCAACCGGAGTAGTACCTGCAGATCACACTGAGACCAGAGCTACAGTTGGAGTCAGAACCCCAGGCAAGTGTACCTTGCCAAACATGCAGCTTTGCTACTTATTTCTTTGACTTAGTTATACATCAGTGGGCAAGTATACCTTGCCAACTTTATATTTCTTGTTGCATTTTTCTTGATTCATTATATTGTTGTGCATGCTTGACCTAGGACCGAGTGACTTACTTAGCGTCCGATTATTAGTCGGGTGCCAACACCGTACGCGGTGTTGTGTATTGTCATCTAGAGATGGATATTCATGACCCCTTTACATTCTCATACTTGTCTTATCAAGTACACTATAACCCAGGACACTTGACGCTATTCATGAGACAGGATCTTCCTGAGATATTCATGGTGATTCTGTATAGGATACAGGACTTGACATTGATATTATATTCCTAGACATTATATGACTTGTGCATTAGAAACGATCGTGCATGACATGGACATGAGGCATCATGGATATGAGACATGAGATTACATTGGGTGGGGAGAGACACACAGGCTACAGGATGATCATATATATACACCCCTATTATTGTGAGGCACAAGACTCTGAAGCCCGAGCTTGGCCCATTACTCATTATTACTGCTGCTACCGGCTCCCCTATACAGAGCTTGTAGTGGCTTCAGCCTGAGTTCTAGTGTTGCTCTCATCTTGCATATCACTTAGCTGGTTATTTTAGTATTCCCTTATTGTTCCATCTATTGCTGGAGAGACCCGCAGGCTACAGGTTGACTATATTATGTCGGCTACTCAGTCTCCCGCTGAGCTAGACCATCTTATGATACCACTGCTACCGGCTCCCCTACACAGAGCTTGTAGTTGTTTCAACCTGAGTACTATTGATGTTCTCTATTGCATTTCACACAGATGATTACATACTTACCCTATTTATTTTATTATTTGCTGTACTGTATTTATTTTGGCATGAGCTTTCTTGTACCTTGCTATGTCCCCTGAGGACCTGGATCCGGATTATGTCCCCAGGATTTACAGACGAGATCTATCCCGAGGTATACGGGACCGCAGTAGGAGTAGATACAGGAGCTGATACAGGAGCTGTACCGACCTTCGAGGATGAGATCACACCAGGGGACTTCTCCTGAGTATTGGCTTATATACTCATTTATTTCTATTTCCAGTTCCTTTATTTTCTAGTCTATTGTATTTATGTATCAGACTTGTTCTCGGATTGTTCTTTGAGACACTTTTATTGAGATTTGTTAGTTATTCCTATTTGTATTATTATGGCATTTGATCTGTGATTATCTGTTGTGGATGAGATTAGCATAGACTGTGACTTGTATCATTGGACCTACTTATTCTTATATTACAGCTTAAGCATGCCCCGATGGATCCATTAAATTGGGTTTATCCATCGGTGTGTGCTGCTGGCCATTATCACGCGTCTGGTCCCTCGGTATTTTGGGACTCGGGCGTGACATGGTTTTTGTGGTGGCCCATGCAGGTCAACGACTAAATTGTTCGATTTCAACTTAGGGACCGAGCAAGCCTGCAATAAGAATAGGATAAGTTTTAAGGATCTCATCCACTTGCTTGAAACGTTCTTGATATGTATATCGGATTTGAATTAATTTCTTGACTCGTATCCTGCCTTGATGTCTGAGCGCCCTTATAGTTTATTTTGGTTGCAGAGAAATGAATCCCCGAGTCGGCAAAGAAACTCATCCAGGAACACCACAAGGTGTTGTGGTTACCCACGAAGATGAAGTGACACCAGTTAGTGAAGGTCCATCATCACAGCAAGCAAGTCAGCATACCTCGAGGATCCAGGAAGATGACGTTCCACCATCGACGCAGTTTACTCCACCGATGCCTACCGTTCCATAAGGGCGGGCTATGGACGAACAACAAATATTTTGAATATTCTACGCGATGATGCAAGCCCATCAGAAGGTTCAGAAAGAAGCTCAGCAGATCCAAGCAGAGAAGTTCATCGATAGATTCAGCTCAGAGTTACGAAAGTTAATCAGCCCCGCTGCAACTACCTTAGACGAGGATGTTCTTACTACAGCAAGACCCATAGAGTGCGACACAAGGATAGGGTCCAGCCAGAAGCGGCCGTATGCATCAGCACCAGACCAAGCACAACAAAAAAGAGTTGCAAAGCGACCACAGAAGAATCCACCGAGAGCAGCATCCAGAGCCCCATTCCTTCCTACTTGTTACTATTGTAGCAAGGTAGGCCATATTGAGAATGAATGCAGACGCAAGTTAGGATTATGCTTGATTTGCAGAACCAATCAACACCTAGCTAAGGACTGTTCTCAGCATCGAGGGAAAGCATTGATGATTCATCAAACATCCACATCAGCACCAGCCGGAGCACCACAGGAAGAAATTATAAGAAAGTCTCACATGCACCAGCCACCAGAAGCACCTCCTCAAGAAATACATGTCTGTCCATATTGTCGCAGGTGGGGCCATGTTGAGAACGAGTGCAGATGCAAAGGTAAATTATGTTTAGCTTGCGGATCCAGTCAGCATTTATTAAATGAATGCCCCGAGCGTCAAGAAAGAGCGTTACTAGCACCAAGTCCAGCCTCTCCAATATCAGAAGTACCGCAAACGAGAGTTGAAGGAGTCAGACCACCAGCCCCAGGAGGGAATCAGCCGAGGCCACCCTTAGCACCACAAGCAACACTCTTCCAGCAGGCTCAACAGCAACAGAGGAATCAACTGCAAGAACGTGAACAAGCTCCATCGACGACTTTGGAAGACGCACAGACCCATGGAGTAGATAATGCGCATAATTTGTCGTAGTTATCTGTTTATAGGTTTGTTTTATCTCGTGCCTATTTGTTCATGACCTTAGCCTTAACATATGTAATTTTGAACTTGCTTATAATAATAACTGTAGAGATTTTAGAGCCTCTTGTTATTGTGCTTATTTTGTGTTGTTTTATGAACTTAAGTTAAGTTGTACCTCCTTCCATCATCATCTAGCGTACTTATATTTGTTGTACCACCTTGACTTATGCTGCTAATATAGCCTAGTTTTGCAAGCTTATCCTTTTATCAAGCTTGTTCATGACATAGGTATTACTGGGTCGACACACTAATACAATTGTCTATTCATAATCGGGGTATTACGGTCTGATCAGCCTTAGTACATTTTGGTTCGCTCTTCGCACGACTACTTCACGTGGATTGAGATATATATAGTTGACTAGTATACTTGTCCTATAGATATGTCTGAGCATATCATACCAGTTACATAACTGTACTAATATGAGCATACGAATAAAGGATTACCAGAATAAGATTTTAATCCATAATTGTCTTGACAAATCCCATTGGAATTCGTTAAACACCTTGTGTAAACTACTAAATTTTCAAAATTATTAAATCTTGGATTTTTCCCAATTTCCTAGAATTTTCTGGGAATTTACTGTAATTAAAATCAAGGTTTTTAATTAAAAATAATTTTTAATTGGCAATAAATAATATTAAAATATCACGAAAATAATATTTTTGGGTGTAAAATAGAAAACTGAACTTAGGATAATTTTTCTGAATTTTTCTGGAGCTCAGAACTATTTTTAAATGCCTAAAAACAAATTTTATTAATTAATTAACTGCTTTTAATTATTATTATTTTTATTTTTTTTTAATTCTCTCAGCCCAGCCTGCCCTGGCCCATTGGGCCGCGGCCCAGCCCGCTCCCTCAGCCCAGACCCAACCCTATCGGTTCCGTAAAATTCAGACACCGATCCTGGAATTTTATGGAAGCTCTTAAGATTTTTCTGCACAGCCGAACCCGACCCGCCGTCAGCCCGACCCGCCAGCCCGCAGCGACCCAGCCCCCCCACGACTCCGGCTTCCCCGCCGCCCTCCGTGCGCAGCGCCGCCCTCCGCGCGCAGCGCCGCTCCCCGCGGCCACGTTCCCCTCTTTCCCGCCTCTCCCGGCCAACCCCTCACCCCCCTCGACCCTATTTAAACCCCCCCCAATCTCTCCCTCACCGTAACCCTAACCTCCGCCGAGCTCCGCCGCCGTGCCGACCGCTGCCCAGCCACCGCCAGCACCGCCCTCCTCCCTCGGCACCGCCGCCTCCTCCTTCCTCCTCCGTCCCCGACGGCAACCGCAGCGGAGACAGCAACAGCAGCCGCAGCAGCCGCCTCCGCCGCCTCCCAGCGCACCGCCGTGCTCCTCCGGCCGTCCCCCAGTCGTGCTCGGCCTCCCCGCCGCCGTGCCGACCGCCGCCCACCACCGCCAGCGTTCAAAACCCTAACCCTAGCCCTAATTCTTCTTCCCGTGTCCGACACGAGTCGGACACGACTCGACCCTGATTTTCGGGTCCCCTTCAGGTGCGTGTAACTTTCGCCTCGTAGCTCCGTTTTCAATTTTGCAAATTGCGTTGTGAAGCCTGTATGACCCTCTCGGTGTCCGGATAAACTGTTCGGGGCATCGCGTCCTGTGGTGATTGCACACCGCGATCCAAAAACAGGAAAAACCAGACCCTGTTTTACCCCGAAACTGAGTGCGCCCCGCCAAATGGGACGACTTGGTCGCGTGCGGTCTTCACAGATACGTGCGCGTCATCGATACGGACGTGTGAGATTTTGTGGAAGCTGATTCGGGTGTGCGTGCACACCGGAATCAACGCGTATCCGAGGACATCGTCCCGTATCCGACTTTTCTGCAATTCGCCCTAATTTCTTGTACACTCGTCAGATCGAGACGAAACTTGCGCCATCGGACTCGTAGCGATACGCTGGTCCTGTGGGTCAAGTTTGGTTCGATTCTGAGAACGTTGACGAAATCGCATGTCGTGGGCCCTACAGGCCCCGTTCGACCGGCAATTTTGTGTTCGGCTCATCGGAATCCAAATCTGGAAGTTCCGTTGGGTTCGTATCAGCGTTCCTGACCTGTTGACACTAAGTTTGGTGAATTTGGAGACCTTTGACCTGGACACGTTTTTCGGTGCAAAGCGGGCCCACCGGCGAATCCCGTTTTGGCCCGAAACTGCCGTTTTTGTCCTTGTCTCCAAATTGGACCCAAGGACAGACATTTCTAGCTATTTGACATCTTCTGAGCGTGATGGTAATATCTATTTTAGCTTTTGGACTCATCTCTGGAAATTTCTCCAAGAACCATATTAATCAGATCCAAACAACAGGCAAGTACCTGCACTTCAAGTTAAATCTTTATATTGTGATAATTAATTCCCTGCTTTACTAGTACCCTTGATAATTATACCTAGTGTTAGAAATGCTGGATTTCATGTCTTGAATAATTGGAGTTCATGTCTTGTTTTTCATGTCGGGTGGGAGAATACTAGAAGGCATGTATTTTACCCTTTCCCCTGCCCTGTTTAATAGCTGTTGGTACACGACTGTACCTCAGCCGGATCTCGATTTCCCCTATTTAATAGCCGTTTATGACGGCCGGATTAGCCTTATAAACCCCTACATGCCAACTATGTATTCTAAAAACAAACGCAAGTTCACACAGATAATTTCTGGTCTTGTTATATATTTTGCTGACGGTTGTAGTTTTATTTCCTGTTTCATTTATTTCTGTTTCTCATATTCCTGTTTACAGTTTTAACTCTGAGATAATGATGTTCTGTTATGCAATTTCTCAACATGTTATTCAAAATTAATTGTCATAAATATTTAGTTTAACCTTGTTGTGCACTGTGTACTTTGCTCCTTTCCTGACTGGATCTGTTGATTTAGGCGATGATGAGGACCTTGCCCCTACTTATTATGGTCCCTATGAGGGGACTGATGATACCTATGAAGAGCCAGAACCCACCCAGGAGACCCCTGCTGCAGAGTAGCTAGTAGTAGCTATCTTTTATTTCTGTTTCTTATCCTATTAATCGGGTTTGTCCCCGATTTTATTCTGATTTTCTGTACTAAACATTTGAATCTGTTGTCACATTTATTTCAATTACAATCTTAAGTTTCTGTTCTCATTATAATCTTGCCTATTTTAATTGTGAATGAGCTAGTTTAGTAAATATGGATTTGACCTAGACAGCGTACTACCGCCGACTCTGCGGCGTAGGCTGGACGTACTCACGCACTCGTGCCCGAATTTCCGGGTGCGGGTCGTGACACATTTTTGTGGTGGCCCATGCAGGTCCTATCCTTAAATAGGGTAATACCCTAAGACAGGGTATGGAATAAGATTGAGGATTCTAGGAAAAGCTCATTCACAGTATAGGGTCCTTATTTCAATTCTTGATATCTTTGCTGCTCAATTTTTCTATCGCCTTTAATTTTCAAGTATTCTATTCTGATCTTCCTATCCCTTAATATTTCAGAATGGTCCAGACAAGGAACACAGTAGGAGGCACATCGGAACCAGCTGAGCAGAATGTGCCCGAGACTCTTGCACTCCCGCCGCCTCCATCTGTTCCGGCAGTTACTCTGGATGGGGCACAGCTACTTGGAGTGTTTCAGGGATTGGTGGAATCCCAGAAAGAACAGACTGCACTTCTGCGGACCAGCCTCTCAGAAGCTCTTAAGTCCCAGGAGTCGTCACTCAAGAGGCCAGGGAGTGCCAAAGACTTCAAGAATCTAAGACCCCTGGAATTTTACGGAATTTAACGTTCAGCCGAACCCGACCCGCCGTCAGCCCGACCCGCCAGCCCGCAGTGACCCAGCCCCCCCCACGACTCCGGCTTCCCCGCCGCCCTCCGCGCGCAGCGCCGCTCCCCGCGGCCACGTTCCCCTCTTCCCCGCCTCTCCCGGCCAACCCCTCACCCCCCTCGACCCTATTTAAACCCCCCCAATCTCTCCCTCACCGTAACCCTAACCTCCGCCGAGCTCCACCGCCGTGCCGACCGCTGCCCAGCCACCGCCAGCACCGCCCTCCTCCCTCGGCGCCGCCGCCTCCTCCTTCCTCCTCCGTCCCCGACGGCAACCGCAGCGGAGACAGCAACAGCAGCCGCAGCAGCCGCCTCCGCGGCCTCCCAGCACGCCGCAGTGCTGCGCCGTGCTCCGCCGGCCGTCCCCCAGCCGTGCTCGGCCTCCCCGCCGCCGTGCCGACCGCCGCCCACCACCGCCAGCGTTCGAAACCCTAACCCTAGCCCTAATTCTTCTTCCCGTGTCCGACACGAGTCGGACACGACTCGACCCTGATTTTCGGGTCCCCTTCAGGTGCGTGTAACTTTTGCCTCGTAGCTCCGTTTTCAATTCCGTAAATTGCGTTGTGAAGCCTGTATGACCCTCTCGGTGTCCGGACAAACTGTTTGGGGCATCGCGTCCTGTGGTGATCGCACACCGTGATCCAAAAACAGGAAAAACTAGACCCTGTTTCACCCCGGAACTGAGTGCGCCCTGCCAAACGGGATGACTTGGTCGCGTGCGGTCTTCACAGATATGTGCGCGTCGTCGATACGGACGTGTAAGATTTCGTGGAAGCTGATTCGGGTGTGCGTGCACACCGAAATCAACGCGTATCCGTGGACATCGCCCCGTATCCGAATTTTTTGCAATTTGTCCTAACTTTTTGTACACTCGTCAGATCGAGACGAAACTTGCGCCATTGGACTCGTAGCGATACGCTGGTCCTGTGGGTCAAGTTTGGTTCGATTCTGAGAACGTTGACGAAATCGCGTGTCGTAGGCCCTACAGGCCCCGCTCGACGGGCAATTTTGTGTTCGACTCATCGAAATCCAAATCTGGAAGTTATGTTGGGTTCGTATCAGCGTTCCTGACCTGTTGACACTAATTTTGGTGAATTTGGAGACCTTTGACCCGAATACATTTTTCGGTGCAAAGCGGGCCCACCAGCGGACCCCGTTTTGACCCGAAACTGTCATTTTTGCCCTTGTATCCAAATTGGACCCAAGGATAGGCGTTTCTAGCTATTTGACATCTTCTGAGCGTGATGATAATATCTATTTCAGCTTTTGGACTCATCTCTGGAAATTTTCCCCAAGAACCAAATTAATCAGATCCAAACAACAGGCAAGTACCTGCACTTCAAGTTAAATCTTTATATTGTGATAATTAATTTCCTGCTTTACTAGTACCCTTGATGATTATACCTAGTGTTAGAAATGCTGGATTTCATGTCTTGAATATTGGAGTTCATGTCTTGTATTTTATGTCGGGTGGGAGAATACTAGAAGGCATGTAGTTTACCCTTTCCCCTGCCATATTTAATAGCTGTTGGTACACGACTGTACCTCAGCCGGATATCAATTTTCCTTGTTTAATAGCCGTTTATGACGGCCGGATTAGCCTTATAAACCCCTACATGCCAACTATGTATTCTAAAAATAAACACAAGTTCACACAGATAGTTTCTGGTCATATTATATTTCTTGCTGACTGTTGTAGTTTCATTTTCTGTTTCATTTATTTCTGTTTTCTCATATTCCTGTTTACAGCATTTAACTCTGAGATATTGATGTTCTTGTATGTCGTTCCCAACATGATATTCATATTTAATTGTCATAGATATTTAGTTTAACCTTGTTGTGCACTGTGTACTTTGCTCCTTTCCTGACTGGATCTGTTGATTTAGGAGATGATGAGGACCTTGCCCCTACTTATTATGGTCCCTATGAGGGTACTGATGATACCTACGAGGAGCCAGAACCCACCCAGGAGACCCCTGCTGCCGAGTAGCTAGTAGTAGCTATCTTTATTTATATTCTTATCTTATTTATCGGGTTTGTCCCCGATTTTATTCTGACTTTTCTGTACTAAACATTTGAATCTGTTGTCACATTTATTTCAATTGCAATCTTAAGTTTCTGTTCTTATTATTATCTTGCCTATGTTAATTGTGAATGAGCTAGTTAGTAAATATGGATTTGACATAGACAGCGTACTACCGCCGACTCTGCGGCGTAGGCTGGACGTACCCACGCACTCGTGCCCGAATTTTCGGTGCGGGTCGTAACACGTTTTTGTGGTGGCCCATGCAGGTTCTATCCTAAAATAGGGTAATACCCTAGGACAGGGTATGGAATAAGATTGAGGATTCTAGGAAAAGCTCATTCACAGTATAGGGTCCTTATTTCAATTCTTGATATCATTGCGGATCAATTTTCCTATCGCCTTTGATTTCCAAGTATTCTATTCTGATCTTCCTATCCCTTAATCTTTCAGAATGGTCCAGACAAGGAACACAGTAGGAGGCACATCGGAACCAGCTGAGCAGAATGTGCCCGAGACTCTTGCACTCCCGCCGCCTCCATCTGTTCCGACAGTTACTCTGGATGGGGCACAGCTACTTGGAGTGTTCCAGGGATTGGTGGAATCCCAGAAAGAACAGACTGCACTTCTGCGGACCAGCCTCTCAGAAGCTCTTAAGTCCCAGGAGTCGTTACTCAAGAGGCCAGGGAGTGCCAAAGACTTCAAGAATCTAAGACCCCTGGAATTTTACAGAACTGAGGGCATTCTCTATGCCGATGAGTGGATAGAGAATGTCGAGAGACACCTGAAGACTGCTCGGGTCCCTGATGACCTCAAAGTGGAGTCCGCAAGACTGCAACTATTCGACATTGCTCGAACCTGGTTCAGAGATGAACCCCAACTATCTGCTCCTGACATCACCTGGGAGGACTTCAAGAGACTATTCAAGGAGAAATTCTACCCCGAAGTGGCTCGGGAAGCTCTCGAAAGCCAATTCGAGAGACTGGAACAAGGTAACCTGTCTGTTGATGAATATACTGCTGAATTTAGCAGGTTAAGCCACTTTGCGGAGTACATGGTTCGTACCCCGGAGGACAGAGCCCGTAGATTCAAGAAGGGGCTGTCTCCGGATATTCGCATTGCTGTCACCACCAGCCGAGCTCGCACCTATGAAGAAATCCTGAGCGTGGCACAAGGCGTTGAAAGAGATATGGGGCATAAACTGAAACGAGAGAGAGATACAGGAAATACAGAACCCAACAAATGCCCTTTTCAACAACAACAACAACAGCAGAGGGCCCCGCAGCAAACTCAACGTCCTCTCCCTCGAGCTCCAGCACCCCAACACCAGGCTCAGGGACAGAACCAACAAGTTGCTGCTTGTAACTTTTGCCAAAAACTAGGTCATACTTGGCAAGTCTGCAGGAAAAGGCTAGGAGCCTGCCTCTACTGCGGCTCAGCAGCGCACCAAATGAGGGACTGTCCAGCTGCTCAAGGATTCACCGCTGCACCAAAGGCTCCAGCCCAGGCCAGGGCCTCAGCAGTACAACAGAGGGGACCCCCGCTTCCAACACAACAACAACGCTTTGCTCAGCACCAGCACCAGCAGAGGGGTGCACCGCAGCAAGGCCGTGCTTATGCAATGACTCTGGAAGAAGCTGAAGCCACAGCAGACGTGATCACAGGTTCTGTGCTTATAAATTCAATACCAGCTATTACTTTGTTTGACTCTGGAGCTTCACATTCATTCATGTCAGTAGATTTCCTTATGAAGCATAGCTTAATCACTAAACCCCTTAGGAATTGTTATAAGATCATTACCGGTGGAGGAATCATCCCGGTTAGTGATGCCTGTAACAATTGTCCTATTACATTATGTGGAAGAGAACTATATGCTAGGCTACTTGTAATGCCAGTGCCCAGTTTTGACATTATACTGGGTATGGATTGGTTAAGTCAACATCATGCCACTATAGACTGCCACAGAGGTAGTGTAATCTTCAGGCCCCCTGACAACATCATGCCACTATGAAGAGTTCACCTGGACTGATGAATGTCAGCATGCTTTCGAGGAATTGAAGAAAAGGCTGACTACTGCCCCTATTCTGACCTTACCTTCTGGAACCGGAGGTTTCGCTATTTATAGTGATGCTTCTGGAAAAGGTCTAGGTTATGTTTTGGAGCAGAACAAAAAAGTAATAGCATATGCCTCTAGACAGCTTCGACCTCATGAAAAGAACTATCCAACTCATGATTTAGAATTGGCAGCTGTCATTTTTGCTCTTAAGCTATGGAAGCATTATCTTTATGGAGAAAGGATGGAAATATTTACGGACCATAAAAGTCTAAAATATATCTTCACTCAGAAAGAGCTGAACATGAGGCAAAGAAGGTGGCTGGAACTAATGAAAGACTTTGATATCACCCTTCAATATCATCCTGGGAAGGCCAATATAGTTGCTGATGCTCTAAGCAGATATCCTATGGCGATGTACTTGACTATGGACAGACACCTGCTAGAGGACTTGGAAAGTTTAGGTATTGAAGTAATCATCCCAGGAAAAGAAGGCCAAATGATGAACTTGCAGATTCAGTCTACTTTAATAGACAAGATCAAGGAGGCTCAGTTTCAAGACGAAGGCCTGCGAAGCCTTCGAGGACAAGTGCAAGCTGGATTAGTGGAAGATTTCAGAATTCATGAAGATGGATCACTGAGGCATGGCGATAGATTATGTGTACCTCAAGGAGACATAAGAGAAGAAGTTATGTAAGAGGCGCACAGATCGCAATACTCTATACATCCAGGAGCCAACAAGATGTACAAGGACCTGAGGACGCATGTTTGGTGGCATGGCATGAAAAGAGAAGTAGCCAGGTTCGTATCTCATTGTTTAGTATGCCAGCAAGTCAAGGCAGAAAGACAAAGACCTGGAGGATTGCTTCAACCACTACCCATTCCGGAGTGGAAGTGGGAACATATCACAATGGATTTTGTTTCCGGTCTTCCAAGGACACCTATTGGAAAGGATGCAATCTGGGTGATAGTAGATAGACTGACCAAGTCTGCACATTTTCTACCTTTCAAAGTGGGGCTATCTACAGAAAAGCTGGCAGATTTATATATCAGACACATTGTCAGGCTGCATGGAGTCCCAGTAAGTATTGTCTCCGACCGAGATTCAAGATTCACCTCTCACTTCTAGAAGAGCTTACAAGCCAGCTTGGGAACGCAACTCAAATTTAGCACAGCTTATCATCCCCAAACCGATGGACAATCGGAACGTATAATCCAGACACTTGAAGATATGCTCCGTACATGTGTTCTGGATTTTGGAGGATCCTGGGAAGACTATCTACATCTGGTGGAGTTCTCTTATAATAACAGTTACCAGGCAAGTATTGAGATGACTCCATTTGAAGCTTTATATGGACGAAGATATCGTACCCCGCTATCATGGGACGACGTTGGAGAAAGAGCCCTGCTGGGACCAGAGATGGTGATCGATTCAGCTGAAAAGGTAAAGCAAATAAGAGACAGACTTCGAGTGGCTCAAGACAGGCAACGACATTGGGCAAATAGCCACCGAAGGCCCTTGGAATTTGAGGTAATTAAATTTATGAAATTTAAGTCAATTTAAACATTTTGATTATGGAACTAAGACTTGATTATGACTTTGTTAAAGGTTGGAGAACTGGTATTCTTGAAGATTTCCCCGACACGTGGCACCATTAGGTTCGGAAGGAGTAGAAAACTCAGTCCGAGATTTATTGGACCTTTTGGCATTCAGGAGAAAATCGGAGAAGTGGCATACCGACTGGCATTGCCACCCTCTCTGGATGGAGTCCATAATGTCTTCCACGTGTCGCAGCTGAGAAAGTACGTGTCAGACCCCAGCCACATTTTGGATCACTCAGAGCTCGAAGTAGGCCCAAGTCTGACTTACCAAGAGCAACCCGTGGAGATACTGGATCGATCGGAGAAAGTTCTACGAAACCAGGTCATTTCCCTGGTTCGCGTAGCTTGGAAGCACCATTCTCCCGGCGAATCCACCTGGGAGCGAGAAGACGAGATTAGAGAGCGATACCCCTATCTCTTTGAACCCTGAGGTATATTTTATTTTTTGGCCTTTTCCTTTTGTCCCATTGTTATTCTTAAATTTCGAGGACGAAATTTTTGTAAGTTGGGTAGGTTGTAAACCCCTAAATTTTTAAAATTATTAAATCTTGGATTTTTCCCAATTTTCTGAAATTTTCTGGGAATTTACTATAATTAAAATCAAGGTTTTCAATTAAAAAATGATTTTTAATTGGCAATAAATAATATTAAAATATCACGAAAATAATATTTTTGGGTGTAAAATGGAAAACTGGACTTAGGATAATTTTTCTGGACCTCAGAACTATTTTTAAATGCCTAAAAACAAAATTTATTAATTAATTAACTGTTTTTAATTATTATTATTATTATTATTATTTTTATTTTTATTATTTTAATTCTCTCAGCCCAGCCCGCCCTGGCCCATTGGGCCGCGGCCCAGCCCGCTCCCTCAGCCCAGACCCAACCCTATTGGGTCGGGTCGGGTTCAGCCGAACCCGACCCGCCGTCAGCCCGACCCGCAAGCCCGCAGCGACCCAGCCCCCCCCACGACTCCGGCTTCCGCGCCGCCCTCCGCGCGCAGCGCCGCTCCCCGCGGCCACGTTCCCCTCTTCCCCGCCTCTCCCGGCCAACCCCTCACCCCCCTCGACCCTATTTAAACCCCCCCAATCTCTCCCTCACCGTAACCCTAACCTCCGCCGAACTCCGCCGCCGTGCCGACTACTGCCCAGCCACCGCCAGCACCGCCCTCCTCCCTCGGCCCTGCCGCCTCCTCCTTCCTCCTCCGTCCCCGACGGCAACCGCAGAGGAGACAGCAACAGCAGCCGCAGCAGCCGCCTCCCAGCGCGCCGCCGTGCTGCGCCGTGCTCCGCCGGCCATCCCCCAGCCGTGCTCGGCCTCCCAGCCGCAGTGCCGACCGCCGCCCACCACCGCCAGCGTTCGAAACCCTAACCCTAGCCCTAATTCTTCTTCCCGTGTCCCCTTCAGGTGCGTGTAACTTTTGCCTCGTAGCTCCGTTTTTAATTTTGCAAATTGCGTTGTGAAGCCTGTATGACCCTCTCGGTGTCCGGATAAACTGTTCGGGGCATCGCGTCCTGTGGTGATCGCACACCGTGATCCAAAAACAGGAAAAACCAGACCCTGTTTCACCCCGGAACTGAGTGCGCCCCGCCAAACGGGACGACTTGGTCGCGTGCGGTCTTCACAGATACGTGCGGGTCGTCGATACGGACGTGTGAGATTTCGTGGAAGCTGATTCGGGTGTGCGTGCACACCGGAATCAACGCGTATCCGCGGACATCGCCCCGTATCCGACTTTTCTGTAATTCGCCCTAACTTCTTGTACACTCGTCAGATCGAGACAAAACTTGCGCCATCGGACTCGTAGCGATACGCTGGTCCTGTGGGTCAAGTTTGGTTCGATTCTGAGAACGTTGACGAAATCGCGTGTCGTGGGCCCCACAGGCCCCGCTCGACGGGCGATTTTGTGTTCGGCTCATCAGAATCCAAATCTGGAAGTTCCGTTGGGTTCGTATCAGCGTTCCTGACCTGTTGACACTAAGTTTGGTGAATTTGGAGACCTTTGACCCGGACACGTTTTTCGGTGCAAAGCGGGCCCACCGGCGGACCCCGTTTTGACCCAAAACTGCCATTTTTGTCCTTGTATCCAAATTGGATCCAAGGACAGGCGTTTCTAGCTATTTGATATCTTCTGAGCGTGATGGTAATGTCTATTTCAGCTTTTGGACTCATCTCTGGAAATTTTCCCTAAGAACTAAATTAATCAGATCCAAACAACAGGCAAGTACCTGCACTTCAAGTTAAATCTTTATATTATGATAATTAATTCCCTGCTTTACTAGTATCCTTGATGATTATACCTAGTGTTAGAAATGCTGGATTTCATGTCTTGAATATTGGAGTTCATGTCTTGTATTTCATGTCGGGTGGGAGAATACTAGAAGGCATGTAGTTTACCCTTTCCCCTGCCATGTTTAATAGCTGTTGGTAGACGACTGTACCTCAGCCGGATCTTGATTTTCCCTATTTAATAGCCGTTTATGACGGCCGGATTAGCCTTATAAACCCCTACATGCCAACTATGTATTCTAAAAACAAACACAAGTTCACACAGATAGTTTCTGGTCATATTATATTTCTTGCTGACTGTTGTAGTTTTATTTCCTGTTTCATTTATTTCTGTTTTCTCATATTCCTATTTACAGTATTTAACTCTGAGATATTAATGTTCTTGTATGTCGTTCCCAACATGATATTCATATTTAATTGTCATAAATATTTAGTTTAACCTTGTTGTGCACTGTGTACTTTGCTCCTTTCCTGACTGGATCTGTTGATTTAGGAGATGATGAGGACCTTGCCCCTACTTATTATGGTCCCTATGAGGGTACTGATGATACCTACGAGGAGCCAGAACCCACCCAGGAGACCCCTGCTGCCGAGTAGCTAGTAGTAGCTATCTTTATTTATATTCTTATCTTATTTATCGGGTTTGTCCCCGATTTTATTCTGACTTTTCTGTACTAAACATTTGAATCTGTTGTCACAATTATTTCAATTGCAATCTTAAGTTTCTGTTCTCATTATTATCTTGCCTATGTTAATTGTGAATGAGCTAGTTAGTAAATATGGATTTGACCTAGACATCGTACTACCGCCGACTCTGCGGCGTAGGCTGGACGTACCCACGCACTCGTGCCCGAATTTCCGGGTGCGGGTCATGACACCTTGATCCTGATACTTCTATTCTATTACCTCACCCTTGAACTCTTTATTATTGATCTTTGTCTTCCCTTATTTCGGAAAGACGAAACCTCGTGCTTGGTATAAGTTTGATATATAGACAATACTAGATATACCTCACAGGCCAGTCGTAGTGTTGATGACCCTTTTATATGATTAAGGGAATATCATAGGTGATATGTTTGGTGTTAAAGACTTGAGGATTCAATAACATGATTAAATAAGTTGGGCATAGCTTTATTAGATGTATAGCCTTAGATGATAGATGGGTAAATTCTAAGTTGGGTAGAGACCGCAATGTTCACTTGAGAGGAATCCTTTAGACTGTATTCAAGTGAGATTGGATAGAGAGAACCCTACCATATTTTAATTTAAGGGACGAAATTTTTATAAGTTGGGTAGATTGTAAGCCCCCTGATTTTCAGGAATTATTAATTTGGACTTTTCACAATTTTCTGGAATTTTCTGTAATTAAAACCTGGGCTCTTGGTAATTAAATGATTTTTATTTGCTGTTAATTACTATTAAAATATTATGGAAATAATATTTTATGGTGTAAAATAGAAAACTGGATATGGGATAATTTTTCGGAAATTTATTGGACTCCGAAATCAGTTTTAAAGCCCTGAAAACCGATGTAGAATTAAACCGAATTAAACCCGTGCCAAACGCCCGACATCCCCATGAGAGCCGAAGCCAAGCCCAAGGAGCGTTGACCCAGCCCAAATCCTAGGTCAAACCCTAGTCCAATTTCCGTATGTATAAATACATAATTTCTTAAGTTTTTCTCCCCAAATAAAAAGAAGAAGAAAATAAATAACAAAAAGCCAAAATCCCAAAATCCCTAATTTTCCAATCCCTAACCCTAGCCGTAAGCCGCCCCAGTCAAAACCCTAATCCCTCCGACTCCGGCGCACCGCCCGCGTCCGCCCGCAGCACCCCCTTTCCTCCGCCTTCTCCGATCCCGTTTGAGAACCCCGTCCCCGATCGTCACCTCCGCCCGACCTCGGCCCCTCCGCTCAGCCCGTCGACGAATCCCCTTCTCCTTCCTCCTACTCCCCGCTGCCCCCACCGGAACCCTAGTCGACTCCGCCGTGACCTCCTCTCCTCCACCCTACAAAAATCCCTCCGCCTCCAGCGTCGTCCCCAACTCCTCCTCCACCGCAGACCCTCCCAGCGCCGGCTTCGCCCTCCAGCGTCGTCCCCAACTCCTCGCCGACCAGCCCAAGACCCCGACGCCGCTCCGCCCAGTCCAGCCCAACTCCACCGCCACTTCCCCCTTCGAATCCCCTCCGCCGACCTCGCCGGCCTCGAACAGACCCCACAGCCCTCTGCCCAGCGACCCCGATTCCCGCAGCAGCCTTCGACCTCCACCTCTCCGCCGACGCAGCTAAGCCTCCGCCTCCGTCGAAGTACCCGGACACCGCTGCCCTAAAGCCTAGAGCAGTGGACACGGACACAACCAGGACACAGGACTCGGTCGACGTAGGACACGAAGTTGACCCTCGGACACGTGGAATTTAGCGTTCACGGAGCCCTGTTCAGGTACCATTTTCTCTCACCTCGCAACTCCATTTTAGTTTCTGTCAGTTGCTACACATAGACTGTATAACCCTCTCTGTGTCCGTACAACTCGTTCGGTGCATCGCGTCCTGTAGTGATCACACACCGCGATCCAAAAACAGGAAAAACAACGCCCTGATTCACCCCGGAACTGAGTATGCCCCACCAAACGAGATGACTTGGTCGCGTGCGGTCTTTATCAAAACGTGCGCGACGTTGGTACGGACGTGTGGGATTTCGCAGAAGTCAATTCGGATGTGCGTGCACACCGGAATCAACGCGTATCCGCCGACACCGTCCCGTATCTGTCGGTTCTGGAACACGCTGTAACTTTGTGTACACACGTCGGATAGAGAGGAAACTTACGCCATCTGACTCGTAGCAATAAGCTGGTCCTGTGACCCAAGTTTGGTTCGATTCTGAGAACGTTGACAAAATCGCGTATCGTGGGCCCCACAGGCTCCACTTGACGGGCGATTTTGTGATCGGTTCATCGGAATCCAATCCTGGAAGTTTCGTTGGGTTCGTATCATCGTTCCTGACCTATTGACACTAAGTTTGACAGATTTGGAGATCTTTGACCCTGACACGCTTTTCGATACAAAGTGGCCCACATATGGACCCCGCTTTGACCCAGAAATATCATTTATGCCCTTATGTCCAAATTGGACTTAAGGACAGGCATTTCTAGCTATTTGATATTTTTTGAATCTAATGGTAATATTTATTTCAGCAACCGGAGTAGTACCTGCAGATCACACTGAGACCAGAGCTACAGTTGGAGTCAGAACCCCAGGCAAGTGTACCTTGCCAAACATGCAGCTTTGCTACTTATTTCCTTGACTTAGTTATACATCAGTGGGCAAGTATACCTTGCCAACTTTACATTTCTTGTTGCATTTTCCTTGATTCATTATATTGTTGTGCATGCTTGACCTAGGACCGAGTGACTTACTTAGCGTCCGATTATTAGTCGGGTGCCAACACCGTACGCGGTGTTGTGTATTGTCATCTAGAGATGGATATTCGTGACCCCTTTACATTCTCATACTTGTCTTATCAAGTACACTATAACCAAGGATACTGACACTATTCATGAGACAGGATCTTCCTGAGATATTCATGGTGATTTTGTATAGGATACAGGACTTGAGATTGATATTATATTCCTAGACATTATATGACTTGTGCATTAGATACGATCGTGTGTGACATGGACATGAGGCATTATGGATATGAGACGTGTGATTACATTGGGTGGGGAGAGACACACAAGCTACAGGCTGATCATATATATACACCCCTATTATTGTGAGGCACAAGACTCTGAAGCCCGAGCTTGGCCCATTACTCATTATTACTGCTGCTACCGGCTCCCCTACACAGAGCTTGTAGTGGCTTCAGCCTGAGTTCTAGTGCTGCTCTCATCTTACATATCACTTAGCTGGTTATTTTAGTATTCCCTTATTGTTCCATCTATTGCTGGAGAGACCCGCAGGCTACAGGTTGACTATATTATGTCGGCTACTCAGTCTCCCGCTGACCTAGACCATCTCATGATACCACTGCTACCGGCTCCCCTATACAGAGCTTGTAGTTGTTTCAACCCGAGTACTATTGATGTTCTCTATTGCATTTCACACAGATGATTACATACTTACCCTATTTATTTCATTATTTGCTGTACTGCATTTATTTTGGCATGAGCTTTCTTGTACCTTGCTATGTCCCCTAAGGACCTGGATCCGGATTATGTCCCCAGGATTTACAGACGAGATCTATCTCGAGGTATACGGGACAGCAGTAGGATCAGATACAGGAGCTGATACAGGAGCTGTACCGACCTTCGAGGACGAGATCACACCAGAGGACTTCTCCTGAGTATTGGCTTGTATACTCATTTATTTCTATTTCCAGTTCCTTTATTTTCCAGTCTATTGCATTTATGTATCAGACTTGTTCTCGAATTATTCTCCGAGACACTTTTATTGAGATTTGTTAGTTATTCCTATTTGTATTATTATGGCATTTGATCTGTGATTATCTGTTGTGGATGAGATTAGTATAGACTGTGACTTATATCATTGGACCTACTTATTCTTATATTACAGTTTAAGCATGCCCCGATGGATCCATTAAATTGGGTTTGTCCATCGGTATATGCTGCTGGCCATTATCACGCGTCTGGTCCCTCGGTATTTTGGGACTGGGGCGTGACAAGTTGCAAGCTCCCGCTTCAAAATGCTTCATGGGTGGCGCGATCTGAACACGCCAACAGATGGACTGGATCGGGAAGACGACTTTGGCTCCTCGGTTCGCCTTAGTGCGGGAAACCTATTTCAATGAGGGTCAGTACATCGAAATGTACTAGTGAAGGCGAACTAAACCCAACTATACCAATCAACATGTTGTTTTAATGAAGCATGCATATTTATTATGGTCTTTCTATCTTACCTTAGTTTATTTTACAAGCAACAGTATATATATAAAATACTGAAATAAACTTGCCACCGTTCAGTGGCTTTTACTTGTCCGTCTGAACCACCTGCATGATACTTACCATGCCTTCCCTGCCACGAAGACACAAGTTAGTTTGAAACAGGTTTAAATATACAAGGATCACTGGCGTGATGCCATAATGGACATAGTCAAGGACAGGGATAGCATGCAACGAGAGCATACGATGCGCTGCAAGCCATCCCCAACAGCACACGATGACTACACACAAAGTTCCGTCCAGACCGGAACGATGCTAGTGCCCCAGCGACCGTCCGCAGAACTATACCCTTGTGCACAAGTTGTCCGTGATCGAACACGATTATTAAGTTAACAATTCATACAGTTGAGGCAACACGAGTACAAGAATACGAGTACAAGACAAGCAGTATTACATAATTTATTTTGCATAGCCTCCATGAACAATTATTCGCATATAAGATATGATCCATACTTAGCACGATTTATAGAACATTTGCAACGAACTAGCATAAAATAAGATAACAGTTCACAAGTTTAGTTTGACAAGCAATACAGTCTAATATCTATTCCCATTTTATCTTAGCATCTTTTAGTTATTACTTGGTATCATCTGATCGGGCAAACAAGGATGCAAGATTTATTAGGTGTGAAGACTTGGAAGAAGGGCTAGATAATCGGGATGGTAGCTGTCATATCCCAGTCCCAAAATATCGAGGGACTAGACACATGGCAATGGCCAGCAGCACACACCGATGGACAAACCCAATTTAATGGATCCATCGGGGCGTACTTAAGCTGTAATACAACAATAAGGGTCTAGATAGACTAATCTCATCCACAGAAATGAATACAACAATATCATAATCATAAAGCAAGATCAATCTCAATAAAATATAAACTCGAAAAATAATCCGATAATGAGTCTGATACATCTGTCAAGATACAAGAATAAAGATAACCACAACAAATACTGTGTATGGATAAAGCATATACTCAGAAGATACCCGCAGAGATCACTCGTCTACTGGATCTGGTACTGCTCCAGTGCCTGCTCCTGATAATGCTCCTACTCTGTAACCCTCGGGATAGATCTCGTCTGCTAATCCTTGGGACATAATTCGGATCCAGGTCCTCAGGGGACATAGCAAGGTACAAAATAACTCATGCCGAAATAAATGCAGTGCAGCAATAAATAAAACAATAGGGTAAAATATATAACCAGCTAAGTGATATAAAAGTACGAGTTTTAGTCATACTTGGGCTGAGAATACTATAGGCTCTGTGTCGGGAAAAACCATAGCAGTATTAGTATCACGACTCCAGTATATATGCCAAAGCAAGTAGTATCACGACTCCAGTATATGTGCCAAAGCACCTCCAGACAATAATATATGTAATATAATCAGCCTTTGATATGGTAAGACTCTCCCCACCCAATGTAATCATACGTCTCATGTCCATGACACGCATGATCAAAACTAATGCAGCAAGTCATATAATGTCTATGAATATAATGTCTATGTCATAAAACCTGTATCCTATACAGAATCACTACGAATATCTCAGGAATATTCTGTCTCATAAATAGTGTCAAGTGTCCTAGGTTATGATGTACTTGATAAGGCGAGTACGAGAGTGTAAAGGGTCACGATATCCATCTCTAGATGACGTTACACAACTCCGCGTACGGTGTTGGCACCCGAATATTAATCGGACGCTAAGTAAGTCACACGGTCCTAGGTCAAGCATGTATAAAAATATAAATGAATCAAGAAAATATGTAGCAAGAACTGCAATGTTGGCAAGGTAGACTTGCTTGGGGTTTGAATACCAATAGTTGTCCCTGTATCAGTGGATCCTGCAGGTACTCCTCCAAAAACTGAAATAAACATCACCATCATATTCAAAAAATATCAAATAGCTAGAAACGCCTGTCCTTAAGTCCAATTTGGACACAAGGGCAAATATGACAGTTTCTGGTCAAAGCGGGGTCCACATGTAGGCCGCTTAGCACCAAAAATCGTGTCAGGGTCAAAGGTCTCCAAATTCGTCAAACTTAGTGTCAACAAGTCAGGAACGATGATACGAACCCAACGGAACTTCCAGAATTGGATTTCGATGAGCCGATCACAAAATCGCCCGTGAAGTGGAGTCGCGTGGCCCACGACACGCGATTTTGTCAACGTTCTCAGAATCGAACCAAAATTGGATCACAGGATCAGCGTATTGCTACGAGTCCGACAGTGCAAGTTTTGTCTCGATCCGACGTGTATACACAAAGTTACAACGTGTTCCAGAACAGGCAGATACGGGGCGTTGTCGGCGGATACGCGTTGATTTCGGTGTGCACGTACATCCAAATCAACTTCTGTAAAATCTTGCACATCCGTATCAACGGCGCGCATATTTCGGTAAAGACCGCATGCGACCAAGTCATCTTGTTTGGCGGGGCACACTCAGTTCCAGGGTAAAATGGGGTATTAATTTTCCTATTTTTTGATCGTGGTTCGCGATCGCCACAGGACGCGATGCACCGAGCGGGTTGCACGGACATCGAGGGGGTCACACAGCCTATCTGTCACAACTGACAGAACCAAAAATGGGTCAACAAGGAGAGAGAACGGGTTACCATTAACAGGGCTCCGTGGAACGAGGTTCTCTCGTGTCGGTGAGTCGACATGACACAGGGGGACACGGTATCCGGGTACTGTGTCCGGTTATTGTGTATCTAGGGTTTCGATGCTGGGGTTGGGGGATTCGCCGGAGGACGGCAGCTCAGGGCGGAGGTGACTACGGCGGAGGGGATTGGTGCTCAGGCGGCCGGCGCTCGGGTGCTGGGGAGAGGCGAGGTCGTCGAGGTCGTCGAGGTCGGGAAGCGGGTGGCTGTCGAGGTTCTGCGGGGAGACGGCGAGGGGCTCGGGGTCCTGGGTGGCGGAGGAGCTAGGGGTTTCGAGGCAGAGCGGGGACGAAGACGAGGGCAGCAGAGGCGGGAGGCTAGGGCGGCTCTACGGGAGGGGGTCGTGGCAGAGCGGGGCGATGGCTGTGGGAGGAGGAGGTGGAGTCGGGAAAGGAGAAAGAGGGGAGATGGTGGAGATGGTCGGGCTGTGTCATGCCCCAGTCCCAAAAATACGTAGGACTAGGACACGTAAGCATGCCAGCCGCATGGATATGGCAACTCCAATATATGGAAACCAAATCCACACGTACGCTGTAATATGAATATCAAATCCACAAGTGGTATAACTGTAATACAAGTCACAGGGTAAAATCTAAATCTCATCCACCAAAATCATATAGAAATAAATAAACAGTATTGATAAAACTAGATCTCAATAAGAAGTATCTAGGATGATAGTTGGATGGAAACAAATCCACTACCAACTCGAATAGGAAAGGTAAATACAATATAAGTACAACACAATCAAACCCAATATAAGTATACCAGCTATCGATCATGGCTCGAAGAGAAGACATCCACTAAGCATATACAACCATCCAAATCTGCGCTCCTGCAAATACTCAAGAACAGATACACATGGCAGCGGACCAGGTCCTCAGAGGGACGTAACAAGATACAGAAAATACGAGCCAACTTGAATACAGTAAACATGCATATAATTTGAAAATAAATAAGTACGCTGTACAAGACAATCTATATAAATGCAAATGAGGACAACTTTTTGACGTATGGGCAAGGATAGTCTACTCGATCTAAGCCTCATAACTCACACACCCGTCTAGAACATCAGAAATCGACATACCTCTGGGGTAGTGACCAGCGCGACTCTACAGAAATCGACATACCTCTGGGGTAGCGACCAGCGCGACACACGCCCGTAGTGTGAACTATATACTACGGTTTACCAGAGTGGTTAAAAGCCCATACGCCTAATGATTGTCCTCCCATGATACTAGGTGCCATGTGTGTGTCAACATATCTAATACATAGTAATGACTGGAGAAAAACTACACATGCAAGAATTATACAGAAATGAAATAAATAAAAAGAAATATAAATAGCATGCAAAGTAATGTAAACAATTTGGCAAGGTATCTTGCCTGGGGTCCTGCTGCTGGTATGAATCAGAGTCCAAGTCACAGTCCAAATAGCCTATGTATTACAAATTTATCACGTCAAAAGATAATTTATTTTAATTTATTTAATTCTGGAATAATTACTCTAAAATCTTATTTTAATCTTATTATTCTGATTTTTATGTTAATTCCTAAATTTTGCCCAAAGAAACTGAATTTTATCAACTCGAGACTTATGGCACGCAAATCGAGGCAATCTGTTGACCGAAAAGTCAACCGACACAAACTCAATTTTCATGCATGATTTCCTATATATTTCAGCGTCAAAAACATGCTGGAATTTACTACTCGACCGAATTTAAATTCGTTTGAGAATTATGGCACATACAAATTTTGTATTGTGCACCGATGGTTAAATTCTAACCTAGAAGTTCTACAGAATTAACAGTATGTAAATACTTCGAGTTAAATTCGGGGAAAAATATATGTCGATGATCTCGACATTAGCTTTCCGAAACTTTAAACGGTTCGTGATTCTGATTCTGGGTTCTCCCGAAATTGCGAAAACATCAAAATACGTCTATTTTCGGACATGCTGTGCTCTGCGAATTTTCCAGAATTTAATACTAATAATTTAGAAAAACAATTTATATAATCAGAAATTTAACCTCATTATCGTTCTAACAAAAAAAACTAGGTCTCGTTTGGTGTCACTACCCAATTCTAGAAAATAGGGTATATTTTTTTTATTTTTTTTATTTGATAAATAGTGTATTGTATTTAATTATTTATAATTATAATTAATTAGTGCTTGTCTTATTTTTATTTTTATTGTTTTAGGATTTTGGCTAGCCTGGACCCATGTCAGACCCTAGTGGACCCATGTCCGACCCAGCCCACACCCTTGTGAGAATTATTTTGGGGCCTAGAATTATTATTTTATTTTTAGGAGGTTAGTTGGAGAGATTTGGAACTAGTTTGAGCGCATTTGGAGACCCGGAACCCAAAACCGAGTGAATAGGGGCGTTTTGGGAATTTGGAAAGTTGTAAATCCCCTTTTTACATGTGGCCGGACCCCCCTACCTACCCATTCCCGTGTGAAGCCAGCAGCAGCCCCCCTCTTTCTTCATTCCTCTTCATTCTTCACTTCTTCTTCCTTCTTCTTCTTCTCCACTTCTTCTTTCTTCTTCCTTCTTTCTCAAAGTAAGTTTTCTTCCACTTTTCTTCTTTCTTCTTTCATTCCTTCTTCCTTAAGCTAACCCTAACCTTGCATTTTCCCTAACCTAGGTGTGAGGAGCCTAGATCTAGTGTGGGAGTTAGATTTGGAAGCTTGGAGCTTGAGGGAGGTGATTTGGAGGGAATTTGAGACTTTGGCCTTGGGATTCCAACTCCCAAGAGGTAAAACCTAACTTTCGCCTTCCTAATTATTTTTGTGTAGTGTAATTAGTGTTGTAGAACCCTCCTAGACCCTAACCCTACCCGTAGGAGGAAGTTGGAACTAGTTTGGGTGAGTTTAGAAACTTTGACTTTAGGTTTTGTGTCAAACTCGGGTGGAATCCGAATTTGGCCCAATTTTGGGTGATGCCCTAGGTTAGATGGACCTAGGTAGACATTGTCGGGTGTCTAGAGGGTGAGTGCGTGTCTCCGTTCGGACACGGGAAGCCGTGTCGCGGAGAAACGGACGTTTCGGGCGAAATTGGGGCTTTTCGTCATCGCCGATTCTAAGTGCGTGTGTGTTTCCGCCACGGGCCTAGAATCGACGTGGGAGCACATTTTCTAGGATCTAGACATCGTGTAGAGCGCGTGGGTAAATTTTGGGCCGATTCCGAGTTCGTTTGGTGTGCGTTTCAGGAGGTTTTCCGAGCCGCGCACCACGTGTTCGTCGAAATGACCGAACGGCCATTTCGACTTGGTTTCCTCGTTTCGGCTTTGTGCGCACATTGGGTTAGTATCGGAGAGTGTGTGCTAGAGTTTTCGGGCTATATTTTATATATTTTAGGGTATTGGTGAGTGTCGGGGTCGTTGGGCGTGAGTAGGGCGTGTGGTTTGAGTGTTGTGTGCGTGGTTGTGTTTGTATTGATATGTGTCTATATATATATATTCATATATATGTATGTGTGTTTATGTATATATATTTATATATATATGTGTGTATTTATATTTATGTACTTGTATATGTATATGTCTATGTGTATATATATATATATGTATATGTGTAAGTGTGCTTGTGTGTGTGTATGTATATATATATATATAGGTGTATGTATATATATATAGTTGAGAGTGTGTGTAGATATATATATATATATATTAAGTGTATATATATATATGTAGCTATGTATATATATATTTGTGTGTGTGTGTTGTTAGTGTTGTGAGTGTGTGTGTGTATTAGTGTGTGAGTGTGTTAGTGTGTGTGTTAGAGTGTGTAGATGAGTGTATATATATATAGATATCTAGTTATAGATATATAGATATATATGTATGTATATATATATATAGATAGTGATATATATATGTATATATATGGATGTGTGTGTGTGTGTGTATGTGAGATGGGGGGGGAGGCAGCCACCACTGTGCAACAGCAGCAGCAGCTGCTGCCCCCACAGCAGCAGCATCAAGGGGCAGCAGCAGCAGCACAGCAGCATCATCAGCTGCAGCAGCAGCTTTGAGAGCAGTAGCAGCAGCAATGCGAAGCACAGCAGCAGCAGCAGCAATGCCAGGGAGCAGCAGCAGCGCGTTGGCGAGGCGAGTAGCGAGGGATGGATAGCTAGCTAGATTAGAGAGATAGATAGGTAGTTGGATAAATAGGTAAGATAAGTTATGGATAATTAGATAGATAGATAGATAGATAGATATTGATAGATAGATAGCTAGGTATTTAGATAGATAGATAGATACTAGATAGGTAGATAACTAGATTCTTAGATATACCTATCTAAGAGATATAAATATCTATATGCCTAAGTTATATACATATATAGGTGTATAGGTAAGATAATGGGTAATCAGGTAAATGTGTGTGGATATCTATATACATAGGTATATACATACTTAGATATATATAAATATAGTAGATATCTATATTACCTAGCCTAGATTAATAACTAGGTATATAATTAATAGCTAGATAGCTAGTTAGAGGGTTTTAGAGCGAAACCTCAATACCTTGAGATACCGAGGTATCTCGATACCTTGAGATATTCAAGGTATTGAGTTTCGAGCGGGGTATTTGAGCATTAGCCTAGGAAATGTTTGGAAATAATTTTTATATGTTTATATGTATATAATTACGCGTGCTAGCATAGGTTTTAGCGGGTTTAGGCGGGGTGCGTGGCCTAGGGCGAGGTATCAGATACCGAGGGTTTCCCGGTATCTCGATTAGGCGAGTTTGTGAGTTTAGTAGCTTAATGAGCTCGGTTTGACCTAGAATTTCAGGGGCACCCTAGTTTGACCTAGCTTTGACCATAATTGTCCCCGTTGACCGTAAAAGTCAACGTTTGACCTAGTTTTGACCTAGAGTTGACTTTTTGGACCCCGGGTTAACTTTTTGACCCGATTTTTACCGGTTTGACCCGTTCGACCTAGAATAGTCCTAGAAGCCTGTTTTTAATTATTTTATATCAGTTTAAATGCTTAGAACCCTGTTTAATCCTTGCTTTTCGCATTAGGTCCTTGCGTCACCGGTCCGGACCTCGATCCTCATCAGTTGCTCAGGACATCAGGCGAGTACCTACCTCTGATAGTTTCTATTTCTTGATAGCGTTTATATCACCTGTTCTAGAACTATAATACTTGATTCTGACACTTTATTACACGAGCTGGTACTAGTGGATCCCGTTATGAGGTGCTATCCCCCTTACCGTGTTCAGCGGGTACTCTATCACGTGTATTTCATCATGTGCTTCGGGTATTGATTATCATGTGCTATCATGTGCTTCTTGTGCTCTCGCCTTCGTGTGCGCGAGCTATTATCATGTACGTAGCGTGTTGTGGTTGGATCCAATGGTATTAGTGGGGGAGGGGAGTAGTGAGTTGGTTATATGATCAAAGCCAAACAGTATTCATGTGTATGTCGGTTATGCAACTCACGCATAACGGAGTTATCGTAGTGACTTTCATGTGCAACCTAAGCCGATCATATAACGAACTTGTGCTCAAGGCACTTAGCTAGTATTCATGTTTCTCACCTGCAGTTACTTTTCCACTACTTGTATTGTTCTCCAATTTATATTGCAGCTACTTATTGTGCTCCAGCATATATTTATTTCCTGTGCATCTTGATTACTTTTCTATTGCTCGTCATATACACCTTACCATGCATTTGGAGTTGCTTTCAGAGTTATGTACTTCGCTCCAGTCCTGACTGGACATATTTTTTCCAGAGGATCCTGAGGACTATTGCCCTACGTTCTACGGGCCTGGTGTTGACGACTGTTGTGACCCCGAGGAGGAGTGCGCCGAGGAGACGCCGATAGCACCCTAGTTAGCTAGGTGGGTTTCCTGGGTTTTCCTTGTGGTTGTATTTTGGATGACTGTACTTATTCTTTTGTGCTTCTGTGAGATGTTGTAGCTTTTAGACTTGGACTGTATCATTTTGGATTGTCTTGCTCTCTTGGTTCTGGTTTTCTTTGTTTATATCATATCGTGCTTATATTCTTCCTCTAGTTTTGTGATTGAGATTATTGTCATATATATATTGCGTGGTTGCCCTCCTGCTGGAGAGGATTTTATTCACATATATATATTGTGTGGTTTTGCCCTCCTTTTGGAGAGGTCATGCCGAATTTTTCTGTGAGTTATCTAGATAGTTGGTTGACCTAGAACGGACCTTTACAGCGTTCTACCGCCGATTCTGCGGCGTTGGCTGGACGTACCCACGGCTCATGCCCGATTTTCGGGTGCGGGTCGTGACATTTGGAGTCCGGAGCTATGCGCAATGGCTTCTGGAAGATGAAGGAACCCCAGATGACAATTCTCCAAAAATCGGCTGAAGAAAAACCCTAGAAATTAATATCTAAACTATTATATATATATATATATATATATATATATATATATATATATATATATATATATATAGGAGAGAGAAAGTGCAGCCGCGGCTCACAGCACGCCATGTGGCAGCCATCCGTGCAGCCCCGTCCAGATCGAACGGTCGCAGTTCGATGCGGCTCGGCTCAGCTGAGTCCGAGTCGAACTCGGTCTCGGCTCGGCTCGAGGTCGGCTCGGCTCGCACCCACTCAGCGGTCACTGACAGGCGGGCCCGGCACTGTTCACTGCTGGAGGCTGACAGGTGGGCCCCTGTTTGCTGACTGGGCAGAATTAATTACTTTTTGGGTTTTCTTTTTCAGAAATTAGTTTTTAATTCAGTTTTTCATAATTAACTCGAAATAAATGCTAAAAATAATCAAAAAAATCCCAAAAAATTCTAGAAAATATATTTTATTATTTAGAACCTAAAATAAAATTTTGGGATATTTTTAATTAAGTTTGAACATAAAATAAATTCTTTAAAGTCCTCAAAAAATAGTGTTACTAGTTTTTAATTAACTTAAAATTATGGAAAAATCTCAATAATCTAAAATAGCCTAAAAATAATTCTAAATAAATATTTATACAAGTAAATATACTAAAAAAATTATTTTCTAATTAACTAAGATAATACTCTAAATAAATTCAACATCTATAATAAATATAATAATATAAAATATACACAAATACCTATTTTGGGTGAGGGAGTTTACAATCTACCCAACTTAAAAAAAATTTGTCCTCGAAATTAAAATAAGGCATAATTTGTTAAATCTTTCACATTCGTATATAAGGTACGTCAATCGCAATCTCTTCCAAAAATTTAAATAACAAATTCTATTCAAATCTATCGCGATCACTTCAAAATTAAGATAACCACTGTTTAAATCAAAATTTAACCTGTCGTAATCTCTTCTCAATTTTTAAATAATTAACATCTAAATCTAACTCAAGTCTATATGACATCCCACATCAAAATTTATATCATAATTTTCAACTATCATAATCTCCTCTAGACTTTGAACAATAAACAATTCTAATCAAATCTTATTCCTATTCTTAACTTAAGAATTTTATACTATTCAAATATTTAAACTCAATTTACATCCTCAATATTTTAAATAGGTGACCCAACAATCAAAATTGAACTTTTAATTCAAATCATCAAATTATAAAATTTAAATCTAATTAACCAATTATTCAAGTCTAAAATTCTATATTTATCCTTAAAATTTAAATCGATAATTCATCCTTCAATATTCAAAATTTAAATCATGTGCTCAAAGTATAAATATTTGGTCCGCAATATCAAGATTTTAAAATTCGTTAAATCTTTATTATCTTAATCCTTCTTTTAAAAATTTTCAAAATTAAAATGACTTGAATCTCCCAATCTAATCTTACTTGATCACAATCTAAAAGAAATTACTCTCAAGTTGACAATGCACTGCTATCCAACTTAGAATTTATCTATCTATCACAGAAGGCTATATACTTTAAGAAAAATATTCCTTAATTTATTTACTCATGTCATTCAATCCTCAAAACTTCAACGCCGATTATATCATATATGATATGTCCTTAATTACAAAAGAATAATCCTCAAGTATGTGATCGGCCTACGGGGTATATCTAGTACTCTCTTTGTATTAAACTTATACCAAGCACGAGATTTCGTCTTTCCAAAATAAGGGAAGACGGAGATCAATAATAAAGAGTTCAAGGGCGAGGTAATAGAATAGAAGTATCGGGATCAAGGCGTTTAAAGAATTCAAAGAGAAATTGTCAAAGCAGTTGTGGATTGAAGTCCTATTTTGGTAATGCCTATCCACATACTCGCATCGGTACAGTTATATAACGGATACAATATGCTTAGACATATCTAGAGGGCAAGTACAGGTGTCTACTAGTCAACTATATATCTCAATCCACGTAAAGTATTATTGCGAAGGGCGAATCAAGCGCACTATGGTTGATCAGACCGTAATACACTGATTCTGAATTGTATTATTGTGGGCCTCCCCAATAATACATATGTCATGAACAAGCTCGATAAAGAATAAGCTTGCAAAAACTAGGCTATAATAGCAGCATAAGTCAAGGTAGTACAGCAAATATAAGTACGCTAGATGATGATGAAAGGAGGTACAATTTAATTCAAGTTCACAAAAACAAAAACAAAAACAACTAAACAACAATAATAAAAGACTCTACAATCCCTACAGTTATCATACAACCTCCTTGTCTAAGTCGCTAGTCGACCAAATAGGGGCAAGGACCTCTAAATTCTATCGTCTGAATAAACATTGTCGTCTTTTGCTAGAATGTAATTAATGTTGTTCAATCACACTCCATTAATAGGTCAAAAGACTATGTGATACTAGGTGTCAAACATTATGGTAAAACTTCAAACTAACTCTAGTAGTGTCTATACTACTCTCAAGTCTTCTTAATACATCAAGGGGTAATGGTATACCAATCTAAAGATAAGGAATTCTAGGGTTCACTTGATATTCTAAACTTAGTGGTGTGTCTATATTCTCGTTGTATTCTTAATAGGTGTGCTACTCTAATTATCATCTAACAACAGGAACTTCTATATTATAGGAGAAGGCTATACTTAAAGAACTATTAGGGAAGTACATGAATCGAGCAGGATGCGGCTATTCAAATAGAACAGATTGGAAGGAAGGATGAGTCATAGTCAAATATGGATGAGATCCTATACTCTATTCCTAGGTGCAGGCTTGCTTGGTACAGTAACGTAACCGAGACAATATACTCTCGACCTGCATGGGCCACCACAAAAACATGTCATGCCCCAGTCCCAAAAATACGTAGGACTAGGACACGTAAGCATGCCAGCCGCATGAATATGGCAACTCCAATATATGGAAACCAAATCCACGCGTACGCTATAATATGAATATCAAATCCACAAGTGGTATAACTGTAATACAAGTCACAGGGTAAAATCTAAATTTCATCCACCAAAATCATATAGAAATAAATAAACAGTATCGATGAAACTAGATCTCAATAAGAAGTATCTAGGATGATAGTTGGATGGAAACAAATCAACTACCAACTCGAATAGGAAAGGTAAATACAATATAAGTATAACACAATCAAACCCAATATAAGTATACCAGCTATCGATCACGGCTCGAAGAGAAGACATCCACTAAGCATATACAACCATCCAAATCTACGCTCCTGTAAATACTCAAGAACAGATACACCTGGCAGCGGACCAGGTCCTCAGAGGGACGTAACAAGATACAGAAAATATGAGCCAACTTGAATACAGTAAACATGCATATAATTTAAAAATAAATAAGTACGCTGTACAAGACAATCTATATGAATGCAAATGAGGATAACTTTTTGACGTATGGGCAAGGGTAGTCTACTCGATCTAAGTCTCACAACTCACACACCCGTCTAGAACATCAGAAATCGACATACCTCTGGGGTAGCGACCAGCGCGACTCTACAGAAATCGACATACCTCTGGGGTAGCGACCAGCGCGACACATGCCCGTAGTGCGAACTATTTACTACGGTTTACCAGAGTGGTTAAAAGCCCATACGCCTAATGATTGTCCTCCCATGATACTAGGTGCCATGTATGTGTCAACATATCTAATACATAGTAATAACTGGAGAAAAACTACACATGCAAGAACTATAAAGAAATGAAATAAATAAAAAGAAATATAAATAGCATGCAAAGTACTGTAAACAATTTGGCAAGGTATCTTGCCTGGGGTCCTACTGCTGGTATGAATCAGAGTCCAAGTCACAGTCCAAATAGCCTATGTATTACAAATTTATCATGTCAAAAGATAATTTATTTTAATTTATTTAATTCTGGAATAATTACTCTAAAATTCTATTTTAATCTTATTATTCTGATTTTTATGTTAATTCCTAAATTTTGTCCAAAGAAACTGAATTTTATCAACTCGAGACTCATGGCACGCAAATCGAGGTAATTTGTTGACCGAAAAGTCAACCGACACAAACTCAATTTTCATGCATGATTTCCTGTAGATTTCAGCGTCAAAAACATGCTGGAATTTATGGCTCGTCCGAATTCAAATTCGTTTGGAAATTATGGCATATACAAATTTTGTATTGTGCACCGATGGTTAAATTCTAACCTAAAAGTTCTATAGAATTAACAGTATATAAATACTTCGAATTAAATTATGGGAAAAATATATGTCGATTTTATCGACATTAGCTTTCCGAAACTTTAAACGGTTCGTGATTCTGATTCCGGGTTCTCCCGAAATTGCGAAAACATCGAAATACGTCTATTTTCGGATATGCTGTGCTCTGCGAATTTTCCAGAATTTAATACTAATAATTTAGAAAAAAAATTTATATAATCAGAAAGCTAACCTCATTATCGTTCTAACATAAAAAACTAGGCCTCGTTTGGAGTCCGGAGCTATGCGCAATGGCTTCTGGAAGATGAAGGAACCCTAGATGACAATTCTCCAAAAATCGGCTGAAGAAAAATCCTAGATTTTAATATCTAAACTATTATATATATATATATATATATATATATATAGCAGAGAGAAAGTGCAGTCGCGGCTCACAGCGTGCCATATGGCAGCCATCCGTGCAGCCCCGCCCAGATCGAACAGTCGCAGTTCGATGCGGCTCGGCTCAGCTGAGTCCGAGTCGAACTCGGTCTCGGCTCGGCTCGAGGTCGGCTCGGCTCGGCTCGGCTCGCACCCACTCAGCGGTCACTGACAGGCGAGCCCGGCACTGTTCACTGCTGGAGGCTGACAGGTGGGCCCCCGTTTGCTGACTGGACAGAATTAATTACTTTTTGGGTTTTCTTTTTTAGAAATTAGTTTTTAATTCAGTTTTTCATAATTAACTCGAAATAAATGCTAAAAATAATCGAAAAATTCCCAAAAAATTCTAGAAAATATATTTTATTATTTAGAACCTAAAATAAAATTTTGGGATATTTTTAATTAAGTTTGAACATAAAATAAATTCTTTAAATTCCTCAAAAATTAGTGTTACTAGTTTTTAATTAACTAAAAATTATGAAAAAATCTCAATAATCTAAAATAGCCTAAAAATAATTCTAAATAAATATTTATATAAGTAAATATACTAAAAAATTATTTTCTAATTAACTAAGATAATACTCTAAATAAATTCAACATCTATAATAAATATAATAATATAAAATATACACAAATACCTATTTTGGGTGACGGAGTTTACAGGCTGCTCGAGAAGACGATGGTGCGGTGGTGGTGTTGGGCTGGGCAGGGCAGCGGCTAGGCGGAGGAGGGAGGCAGAGAGGTGATCGTGGGCTGGGGGGTTCGAGGTGAGGGAAGCGGAATGGGGCGAGTCCGGGCGGCCGAGGGGAGAGGTTCGTCGGGAGGAGGAAGAGGGGATTAGGGTTCCGGTGTCTGGGGGGGTTAAATAGGGGCTGGTTGGAACAGTGAATCCGATAAGGATTCCGATTAGGGTTTGGTTAGGGTTAACGGGTCCGGGTCGGGTTCAATATGAATCCGGCCCGATCCGCTAGGAGATGGGGCGGGTTTCGGGTATTCGGGTTTCGGGTCGGGTTTAGATCCGACCCGACCCGCTAAGGTTGGATTCGGTTCAACTGAACCGGGTCTGGGTTGGTTTGGTTTATTTCAAAATAAATCGGGTTTAATTCAGGGTTTAATTCGGTTTATTTAAACTTAGTTTTTTAGGGCTTTAAAAATGCTTTCGGGGTCCAATAAATTCCCGATAAATTACCCTGTGTCTAGTTTTTTTATTTTACACCATAAAATATTATTTCTATAATATTTTAATATTAATTAAAATCATTCAAAAATTATTTAAATTCAAAATACCTTAGTTTTAATTACAGAAAAATTACCGAAAATTGTTTAAAAATTATTAAAAAATTTAAAAATTTAGGGGGTTTACAGTAGCCACTCACTTAGTTGGTTGGAAGGGAGAAGGAAAGAGGCACTTCAAGACTCCGCTCGTAAGCCGCCTACTGCTCGTTCACCTGCATCACGAACAGCTTGATCAATACCTCTTCCACTCTTTCCAATCTCGGAATTGAAGTACAGTTCAATGAACGAAAACAACAAAATCCATTAAAACCGTTCAAGGAAAACAAGCAAATCCGAAAACCAACTCAAAGCACGAAAGCAACAAGCAACATCGAAATTCGAGGCAACAAAAGATGCAGCGGAGAGGTCCCTCCTGACTCTGCCGCTAAGTCGATCCCGGGGCACGGTCCACTGAATATGGGAATTGATTCCGAAGAAACAAATCCATAACGAGGATGAGTTCTTGTTTCAATCTATCCCGATCGAACGATACCATCTTGTGTTTCTTAGCTGCGCTTTCCGAATAGGAAAAACGGGGCACCACATTCGTGATGAGTTGCTGCGAAGGATGGAGGAGCAGCCCCGGTCCCAGCCGCAGGCGGACGATCCGACGCTCATCGCACTATTCGATATGCTCGACCGCAGCATCACGGAGCTCTTGGATTTGACAGATGATCTTAGAGCCTCGACAGAGCACAGAGTGACGGAGCTGCAGGCATCACAACTATCCATGGGCGAGAGGCTGACGGTGATGCAGGATTCAATGGTTCATAGCAGTACGAGACTGTTATCTACCATGGAGTCTTACAACCAGCGACTCGCAGAGTTGGAGCGGATACGTCCTCCTGGTGCGCCTACATCGACACAGACTCCACCGATGTCACTGCCTTCTCCATTGATATCGGTGTCGATTTTACGGGAGCAGTATGATCTATTTTTATCTTTCATGCGTACCGATGGTCATCCTCCTGCAGATCCGCAGTAGTATAGATATTTTCATGGATATTTGTATTCTTTGTATTATTTAGGATGAGACTCATTGTATGGATATATATTTCCTGTATTCTTTACGACGATATTTGTTGGATATTTTATTTTCTTCAAATTTTATTATATTATTCATATTAAATATATGTTAATTTATCGGTGTTGAGTGTTCAACCCAAGGGGGTCGACAAACCCAGGAAATTCAATGGAGGGTTGCTCCGGGTCTATTTTGTGCAGATTGTGAATGAATAAACTGTAGGAATAATAGTTTGGAAATAATTAAGTATTCATTTTTTTATTTTTTTTACCGTACAATTAGCGACATTTTTAGCGACGTTTAGCGACGTTACTACACGTCGCTAAATACATCGCTAAGTTGCGTCGTTACTACACGTCGCTAATAACGTCGCGAAAAATATCGCTAAAAACGTCGTTGTACGTCGCAACTTGCTGATATGGCAGTATTGCCAGGTCATTAAAGACGTCGTTGTAACGTCGCTATATAAGTCGCTAATTAGCGACGTTAAGCGACAGATGAGCACGTCGCTAATTAGCGACGTTGCGTCGCTAAACGTTGCTAATTTAGCGACATATTTACGTCGCTAAAAAACGTTGGTATAGCGACGTTTTTTCTTTCAGCGACTAACTGAGTTTCGACTTCTATAAAACGTCGCTAATTACGTTGCTAAAAGTGATTAGCGACATTTTTTTGCCATTTAGCGACATTTTTTTACGTCGCTAATTTGACTTTTTCTTGTAGTGTGTGTTGAAGATGGGCAATAAAGATATGTTGAAAGCTGTTGCTGTTGGAGATGTGCATTTAAGGACAAAGAAGGATGCAATTCTTGTTCTCAAAGATGTCCGTCATGTCCCTGATATCCGTTTCAACCTGGTGTGAGTTAGAAGGTTGGATGAAGATGGTTTCTTCAACCTCTTCGAGAACGGTCAGTGAAAGCTTTGCAGAGGTTCGATGGTGATTGCCAGAGGAAGCAAGAAGTCTTGACTCTATTATATATAAGCGAGTGCCTATGAGGAACATGAGGTGAATGCAGCTACTAATGCGTTTACTAAATTGTGGCACAGATACCTCAGCCATATCAGCGAGAAGGGAATGAGCTACTTGGTGAACATGAAGGTAATTTCAGGGCTAAACTCTACAAAATTGGAGAGATGTACGCACTGTTTGACGGGGAAGAAAAATAGTGTATCTTTTCAAAGTTATCCAAGTTCAAAGAAGCCGACGTTGGTCGAGTTGATTCACTCGGATATCTGCTGTCCTATGAAGGTAAAATCTATTGGTGGTTCTTCTTATTTTGTAACATTTATTGATGACTGTTCCAGGAAGATTTGGATCTATGCCATAAAGACGAAGGATCAGGTGATGCACACTTTCAAAGACTTTCAGGCCTCTGTTGAAAGGGAGATGGGCAAGAAGCTGTTATGTGTTTGGTCGGACAATGGCGGCGAGTATATCTGTCACCCTTACTTTTCCAATTAGAATTAATTTAGTAATTTGGCATGGTTATTTTATTTTTAGAGATTATATTAATATTAGTGTACTATATATTTATTTTGTGACTTGTATTATTTATTCATAGTTAGTGGGCTAGCATATTAGTTAGACTTGATACTAGTGGACCCAATTAAACTTGTCATGACTATTTATTGAGCCCAACATCGACCAAACCCAATAAACCCATTTTTACTTATTAATTAGGATGATTAGTTTAATTTATATTAGATTAGAAGCTTTTCAAATTAGCCATTCCTTAATCCCAGTGATAATTAGATAGAGAGAGGCAAATTAGATATTTGCATGTGACTTGGAGAAGGGAGAAGGGGTCTGACCACTATTGGTCCCATATATCTCTCTCCTTCATTTTGCACTCTCAATTTTGAGATCCCCAATATTTTAGATCCCCAATTCCCTCATTCCTCCATCAATCTCTCTCAATTCAATTGCATTTCTCTCTCATTTGCATTCCTCAAAGAGCTTTGGAGCTTGGAGAAGCAAGGAGCACAAGAAGAAGGAGCTTTGGCAAGGAGATCATGTCCGGATCATGTCCGTGGGAACAATTCATTAGAAATCTATCTCCTAATTGGAAAATTCTAAATTTCTCTTCATTCTAGATTCTAAATCATACATTTGACTCTTAGGAATACCCCAATGGCATAGGGCTACCTATAAGAGCAAGTTCTAGGCTAATCGATTGTGTTTTATATTTTTTACATGGTATTTTGGAGGAATTACGAGATTGACACATCATATGTGTGTCATAAGCCTAATTTAGACTCGTCGGACTTAGATCAGGGTTGGGATACTAGCTACGTGTCTACAATTAGATATGAGTAGGCTGTATCACAAGATTTTGTGATACGTGATAGATTTGGGGTTCTCCCTTCGACACGGGTGCCACAAATACGTGGAATATTGCAATGATACTTGGTTTGGACCACTAGCACTTAGAATAGGTTCTAGTTGCTAATTAGAACTTATGGGTATAATTTTGGTTGAATTTGGATAGGTTTGGGGTGCGTATCATGACGTATCATGAAACGCACACCAAGTGTTTGTCAAAATGACAATTGGGTCATTCTTGGCTTTAACTTCATATTTTCACTTGTCTATGGTTTTGAGTTACTCATTAGAGATTAGGATATTAATTCTAGTATTCATATATATAGATATATATATATATATAGTTATATATGTGTTTATGTGCAATTGTGAGGGTATGTATATGCCATTTTATTTACTGTGAGCAGACCTTAGTTCATTTCATTTATATGTTCAGTTATTCCCTGTGTCCTGGCTCCCTATCAAGTTGCAGAACATGTTAGAGCAGTCTTCATAAGTATCAGTCCTTGCTAGATATAGTTGGGTATTTGGAGGGGGTTTGGCTTCAGTCATGTTTCACTGTGAGATACCAACATTCGGGTAGGAGCACTTGAGCATCAGTCCTTGCTCTTAAGATATCAGTCTTTGAGGGTTGCACAGTCGGGTATTCACTTTTCCACTGTGACACCAATGTGGTTTGAGAGCAATAGCAGCACTTGGCCTGTCGAGTTTATATATCAGTGAGCAACCTACATTGTGTCAGTCCCCAATACATTATCTGTGTGTATCACAGTTGAGAAGAGGATGTTAGCAACCACCCTTAGCCATGTTATGTATCAGTCACCCTTAGTTTAGTTCATCCACAGTGACTTAAGAGTTTAGCACGACAGTCATGGTTGATATACCAGTTACACTTGTTGGCAGCAACTTGAGTGTGGGGGAGTTAGTTTATAGCAACAGTCTTAGCCCTCACTTGTGTTCAAACCTCACCAAAGCACTTAAGTGTTAGTTAATACCAATGTATTAGTTTATTTAAATATTATTTCACTTAGTATCAGTCATAGCATTAGTTGTAGAGGGGTTAGTATTAGCTTATATGTGTATCAGTTAGTGTAAATACTAGTTATCAACTAGTAGTTATAGTAGTATTAGTTAGTACTAGTTAATAGTAGCTACAGTTAATTAGTAATAGATATCAGTGAGAGAGAGCAGTGAGTACTCAGTTGCTTGTGGGTATCAGTCTACCTGTATGGTGAATGTAGGTGTGGTTGAACCTGGGTGTGGTAGTAGACATGGAGTGTTCAGCCATGAACATAATTGGTGTGGTGCTAGAGTTACAAGGGCCAGCAGCAGATACATGAAGAGGTATCAGTAACATTGATACTTGTATCAGATATCAAAGGGTATGCTCAGGTTTACTGTGCAGCAGTAGAGGGAAGGGTGTATTTTAAGTACAGTATTGAAAGGGAGTTGTAAGTTGCTGTTTAATACAGCATCTAGAGGGGAAAACTACCTGAGACTGAAAGATAGGTAATGGCAATAGTTAGTATCAGATGTTAATTATATCCACATCAGTTGGAGTCAAAAGATAAGTTAGTTAAGTAGGGTAGTAGTTAGTGGTTAGCTATATATTAGGAGTGTATTAGAATGTTAGTATCAGTGATAATCATATTAGTTATCTTCTTACCTATTAGTGTATATTAGTGTGTACCAGTTAAATAGATATCAGTGGTAGATAATTATAGTATTAGTTAGCCGTTAGTTAAGAGTTAAACTAAGATGTTAGTATCAGTATCAGTTAGTTATTATTTGTTATCAAGTGGCAAGTTAGTTTATACAGAGTGTTAGTTAGTATTAGTATCAATAAGGTATGTTAAGGAGTTCCCAAATAGCATATGATTAATTAGGACGTTTAACATCAGTTATTAGTTAATATCCTTGAGGGTTAATGCATTATAGTTAATGAGGTATCATTGGATACTATATATATATATGTGTGTGTGTGTGTGTGTGTGTGTGTGTGTGTGTGTGTGTGTGTGAGAGTAATATATATAGATATTAGCATTATTAGCTAGTGTTAGCTAGTTAGGTGGCCTAGTTGACTTATATTGACTAGCTTGACCTAAATGAACCTGGTTTAGCTAGAAAAGGCCTAGAAAGCATATTCTAATGCATTTTAGCTCATTATTACTTTATATCACCCATTTTGACATGCCATTTATATATAGGTGTGTGTGTGTCACTAGCTCGGACACCGAGTGACATCTTTTGCTTCGGACAGATACGAGTACATCTCCAATGGTTTCCTTGTTTGATCGGCTCTATGTTACATGCATTTAGTATTGCTTTATTTAATTTCTGACACAGTGGTATACACAAATTGGTACACATTGGATCCCCGTCATGCGATGTTATCCTCCGTGATCACTTTATTATTACTTCGTGATGAGATGATTAGACCATGATCACTATGCATGATATTATAGACTGTGCATAGTGATTATCGTGTCAGAACGTGTCATGATTTGGATCCGTGTACTAGTCGGGGGTTGGGGGAAGTATTCGTAGATATGTGATCATACCTTATAGAGCGTGCAGTGACATAGATCGTGTAGTGATGTCGCCCGTACAGTATTATAGACCGTGATAACTAGCAGACCATACAACTCACGTGTGGTCACGCTAGCTCCCCTTTATTATTATAGACGTTGTTAGGCCCAAGCCGATAACATATCTTGCTAATAATTCAAGGCACAAGTAGTATAGTATTACATTCCTTACTTCTGATTCATTACCTTGTTGTTCTTATTCTAGTACTCTCAGTTTACTTCTATTATTACCACTCAAACTTTGGAGACATTACTTATATGGAGATCGAGTAGATATTTATACTGATCACAAGAGTTTGAAGTATGTCTTTACCCAGAAGGATCTTAACATGAGACAAAGAAGATGGTTGGAGTTGATGTCAAACTATGATCTTGACCTTCAGTATCATCCTGGGAAGGCCAATGTGGTAGCAGATGCCTTGAGCCGGAGAGAAGGGGCTTATTTTCTCACAGCGCAGTGAGAGATTTTAGAAGATTTTCAATAGATGGGTATAAAAGTAGCATTGCCTAGCAACGCAGCATTGATGGCAGGTCTACAAGTTCAGTCTAGTATAGTGGAAAGAATCAAGGCAGCACAGTCATCAGATGCCAAACTTCAGCGACTCAAGGCAGAGTATGAGGCATGGCGTAGACCAGAACTCAACATTCTTAGTGATAGAAATATCCATTTTGGAAATTGTCTTTGTATATCTAACGGAGAACTTCGTCGTAAGATTATGTCGGAGGCCTATAGTTCATAATATTTAGTGCATTCCGGAGGAACCAAGATGTATAGAGACATTTGTCAGCATTTTTGGTGGAATAGAATAAAGCGCGATATAGCTCGGTTTGTTTCTCGATGTTTGGTATGCCAACAAGTTAAAGTTGAGCATCAGAGACCAGCAGGACTTCTTAAACCTTTATCAATTTCGGAGTGGAAGTGGGAGCATATTAACATGGATTTCGTGACAGGTCTACCTAGGTCCCCAGCTGGCAGGGATGCTATTTGGGTAATAGTTGACCGACTCATGAAAGTTGCACACTTTTTTTCTTTCAAGATTGGCCAGTCCACAGAACAGTTAACCGAGATGTACATGAGACAGATTATTAGACTACATGGAGTTTCATTCATCATAGTTTCAAATAAAGATTCAAGATTTATATCTCACTTTTGGCAGAGTCTTCAAAAGAGGCTAGGCACCCGCTTGAAGTTTAGTATGGCTTATCACCCCCAGACAGATGGTCAGTCAGAGAGAACCATCCAGACTCTATAAGATATGCTTTGTTCATGTACCCTTGACTTTGGTGGTTCGTGAGAGGATGACTTACACCTGGTAGAGTTATCCTACAATAACAATTTCCAGGCTTGTATCCAGATGGCACCCTTCGAGGCACTGTATGGCAGGAAGTGCAGATCCTCTGTAGCTTGGGATGACATTGGCGAAAGATAATTGCTTGGTCCCGAAATGATAGCCCAAACAGTTGAAGTAGTCAAGCAAGTACGAAAGCATCTTCAAGTAGCACAAGATCGCCAGCGTCATTGGGCCGATTCGCGTCGAAGATCTCTTGAGTTTTCTGTCGGCGACCATGTATTCCTTCGGATTTTGTCTACCCACAGAGTCATCAGATTTGGTGTACGGAGAAAGTTTAGTCCGCGGTACATAGGTCCATTCGATATTCTTGAGCGAGTAGGAGATATTTTCTATCGTCTTGCTCTTCCGTTGTCACTTCGTGAGATACATAATATTTTTCATGTATCCCAGCTAGGACAGTTATACCGGATTTAAGCCATGTCCTAGATTATTCAGAATTGGTTGTTGGTACCGACCTTTCGTATGAGGAGAGGCATATATCCATTTTGGACCCGAGAGAGAAAATTTTCAAGAATTGGACCATTCGTTTAGTCTGAGTTGCTTGGGGGCATCACTCATCGGGCGAGTCAACTTGGGAGCGCGAGGATGATATCTGAGCTCAGTACCTGTATTTGTTTGACTCATGAGATATACTTGTTCGTATATCACGTACCCTGATATTGTCTTATGCATGCTTGTCTTGGTCTAGATAGTTCATAGCTTGTGATTGACACCCGTACCATATTGCTTGGTTTATTGCCTGGTTGGTGTAGTTTCCTTGCTAGATCTTGTGCCTTATTGAAATTTTGAGGACATAATTTTCCTAAGGAGGTGAGAGTTGTGAGACTCGTCTCACTATTGTATATTTTTTATTTTCATATCTTATATATGTGTGATAATGATGTATATTGCTCCCCGTATATTTTTCTGGATTTCTCTAGCTGCCCTCATAAAATTTCTAGATTTGTGAATAGTGTTAACCATCCTTGATATATAACCCCTCTCTTTTTCCTATTCTTTTACTTTCCACTCTTTTTATTTTCTTCTCCTTTCCTCTCCCCTCCTCCCTAGCCTAAAGCAGCCCTGGACCAGTCCCCCTCCCCTTTTCCTTGGTGGTAGTAGTAGTAGTAGTAGTAGTAGTAGTAGTAGTAGTAGTAGAAGTAGTAGTAGTAGTTAGTGGTGGTTCTAGGCAAGTACATCTTTCCATTAATGAAGAACTTGCACTTTTACTTTATTGTGGATTTCTTGTATTTTATTGGTCTATATTGTGCTTTATGAACTCCTATGCATGTTTACAAGTCATTGGGTTTACCGTCACAGGGTCCTTTGTCACTAAATTGTCATGAAGAAATACGCTAACCCTAATGGATACACAAACACATAAAATCACGAAGGGCAGTTCCAACCTGCGCGGGCACGCACGGGGTTGACGATGCCGGCGATGACGATGATGATGGTGACGTAGATGGCGATGATGACGATGATGATGAGGGTGATGATGGTTATGATGATGATGATAATGGTTATGATGATTGGTGATGATGATGATGATGATGAGGGATGGACAGGAGGAGTCGAGGTTGGCGAGGCGGTTCAGTGGGTGGTTCACGGTCGAGTTTACCGGGTTCAGACGAGGTCGAGGGGGGGAAAACGGGTTCAGCGGTTCAGCCGTGGGGATTGGTTCAGTCGAGGAGAAGGCCCGAGGATGGCTGTGATCAGTCGAGACGTTGACGCTCAGGTGGTCGGGAAGTGGAGGAGGTCAGGGAGGAGAACAATGGGTGTTAATGGTGGTGGCGACAGCCACGGTTAAGGCGGACTGTCCTCAGTCGAGATGGAAAGAGAACGGGGTGGCTGCTCCGGTGTTAATTATAAACCCCCAGATTTTTTAGATTTTTAAAAATGAATTTTTGAAATTTTTTTGTGATTTTTACTAATTAAAATAGATGTATTCTGGTATTAAATAATTAATTGTGTAATTTTATTAAATATTAAAATATTATAAAAATAATATTTTTGGATGTAAAATAAATAATTAGACTTACTGCATTTTTTGGAATTTATTGGACCCCAGAACTATTTTTAAATAGCTAAAAACACAAGTTTTAAATAAACCAAAATAAACCGGATTAAACCCAGTTGAACCGTACCAGTTTAACAATAAACCAACCCAAATCCTGAACCGGACCCAAACTCTAGCGGGTCGGGTCGGATCCATACCTATACCCGCATCCAAACCCGAACCCGACCCGCCTACCCTACTACAGTATCCCTATTTAAACCCCGACGAAATCGCCTCCCCTCCCCGGCCGTTTCCTCGTCGCCTCCGACGCGTTCCCCGTGGCCGTTCACCGCTTGCCGCTCTGACTTCCCGACCCGCCGCCGCCGCCAGCTTCTCCTCTCCCCGCCAACTATCGGCCTTTCTCCTCCCCGCCGTGCCCTATTTAAATCCCCAGTCGATCTCCTCTCAACCACCACCACCACCACTATCACCACTTCATCCACCACCGAACCACCGAGTCCCCGGCCGAACTCAACCCAGCCGACCCCGGCCACCCGAGGTCCCCTGCCTCTGCCACTTACTCCGCCGTGAACCCTCACCTCCACCGCTGCCACTCCACTTCAACTTCCCAACTCGACGACGGCCTCACCCTGGCAACGACACCCCGGCGACGAAGAACCGCCGCCACTACCAGTTCCACCATGACCACGACTATCGAGCAGTCGCAGCAGCACCACCGAGCTCCGTCGTAGCCACGTCGCGACTCCCCGTATATACGCGAATTATAGTAATTTCCGGCGTCCTGTTTAGGTAAGAATTTCTCTCTCCTCGTTGTATCGTTTTTCGAAATGAACTATTGCGTCATGTTCGCTGCGTGACCCTCTCGAAGCCCGTGTAATTTGTTCGGGGTATCGCGTCCTGTGTCGGTCGCAAACTACGACGCAAAAAAAAGGAAAATATTCCCTTATTTCTAAAAATTTAGAAACTGGCCCGAACTCCCCAGTTCATGAACGTTTTGCGACCAACCTGCTTAATGTTTTTAAAATTCACCTAAACAGTAATTTAGACTGTATAACCTAGTTTTAAAACCATGTATTAGTTTAATTTATCGTGCTGTAATTTGTAATTTATTCGAGGGTGAAAATGACCAAAAACTTGGTCTTTTAAAACCCTAATTTTTTCGAAACTGGGTGCGTCCCGCTAAGCGAGGCGACTTGGTCATGTGCAAACTTCACCGAAAGGTGCGTACTATCGATACGGACGTATGGAATTTCATAAAAGTTGATTTGGATGTGCGTGCACACCGAAATCAACGCGTATCCATCAACAATACCCCGTATCGGCTATGTTCTAAAATTTATTGTAACTTCGTGTACGCTCATCGTTTCAAAACGAAACTTATGCCATCGGACTCATAGCAATACGCTGGTCCTGTGACCCAAGTTTGGTTCGATTCTGAGAACGTTGATAAAATCTCGTATCGTGGGCCCCACGGCTCCACTTGACGGGCGATTTTGTGATCGGCTCATCGAAATCCAGTTCTGGATATTCTATTGGGTTCGTATCGTTGTTTTAGACTTATGGACACTAAGTTTGATGAATTTGGAGAACTTTGTCTCTAGCACATTTCTCGGTGCGAAGCGGGCCACATGTGGACCCCGCTTTGACCAGAAACTGTCACTTTTGCCCCTGTGTCCAAATTGGACTTATGGAAAGACAATTGTAGCTATTTGATATCTTCTGAACATGATGGTAATAATTATTTCAGCAACCGGAGGAGTACCTGCAGATCCCGCGGATACTGGAGCAACAGTTGGAAACCAAATCTCAGGCAAGTGTACCTTGCCATACTTGCAATAAATTTCTTATTATTATTCTCTTGATCTATTCTGAGTTATAATATTCAACCTAGGACCGTGTGACATTACTTAACGTCCGAATAATATTCGGGTGTCAACGCCGTACGCGGAGTTGTGTAACGTCACAGAGAGATCGATATCGCGACCCTATACATTTTCGTGCTTGCATTATCAAGTACGTCATACCATAGGACACCTGACACTGTTCATAAGATAGAATCTTCCTGAGATATTTATGGTAATTATGTATAGGTTTACAGGATTTGTGACATAGATGAATAGCTATCATTATGACTTGCTGCATTAGATATGATCTTGCATGTCATAGACATGAGACGTGTGATTACATTGGGTGGGGAGAGACTTACCATACTAAAGGCTGATTATATTATATATATATATAGTTATTTGGAGGTGCCTTAGACTCTGACAGAGAGCTTTGGCACATGTACTGGCCCTTCGAGAAAATGCTGCTATAGGTTTTCTCCGACACAGAGCCTATAGTAGTCTCAGCCTGAGTATGATTATTGCTCTCAACTTGCATATCACATAGCCGGTTACATAGTTTATCCTATTGATTCATTTATTATTGTACTGTATTTACTTTGGCTTGAGTTATTCTTGTACCTTGCTATGTCCCCTGAGGACTTGGAATCCGGATTATGTCCCCAGGTTTAGCATAGGAAATCTACCCCGGGGTGTATGGGACAGGAGCAGACATTGGAGTAGTACCAGAACCAGAGGAAGAGGTGATCGCAGAGGATTTCTCCTGAGTATCTGGTTATTATACTCAGTTATATATATTGTTTGTCTCTTATTTCCTGTTTATTGAACTGCTATACCAAACTCATTATCGGGTTGTTCCCCGAGATATATTTTATTGAGACTTGATGTTACTTTATATTTCATATTGATTGTATTTATTTCTGTGGATGAGATTAGTACCAAAGAACCTTACTGTTGTTTTATAGCTTAAGTACACCTTGATGGGTCTATTAAATTGGGTTTGCCCATTATAGTGTGCTACTGGCCATTGCCACGTGTCTAGTCCCTCGATATTTTGGGACTGGGTCGTGACATGGTTTTTTTGGTGGCCCATGCAGGTCAACGACTAAATTGCTTATGTTTCAACTAAGGGACCGAGAAAGCCTGCGACAAGGATAGGATAAGTTTTAGGATCCCATCTACTTGATTGAATCGTTCTTGATATCTACATCGGATTCGAATTAAATTCTTGACATGTATCCTGCCTTGATTCCTCTGTGCGCCTCTTATAGTTTATTTTGGATGCAGAGTAATGGATCCACCAGCAAGCAACGAGACTCCCGCAGGATCACCACAAGATGTTGTAGCCACCTATGAAGGAGATAGAGTGACGCTATTAAGTGAAGATCCCTCCACTCACCAAACTAGTCAAGCAAATCAGCATGCCTCGAGAATCCAGCAAGATGACATTCCGCTACAGTTTACTCCACCAATGTCCGTATTTCCACAAGGGCAAGCTATGGAAGGGCAACAGATATTTCAATATTTTATGCAAAGATACAAGCCCAATAGCAGATTCAATAAGAGGCTCTATGTCACGAGGTGGAGAACTTAAGGAACAGCCTAGTAATCGCACTGGAGCAGGCGAACCTACCAGCTCGACGACCATCGACGGGATCTATCACCGATTTTTGCTAGCTGAAGCCCCACACCTTTTCTGGCAAGGAGGAGACCACTGAAGTTCATGAGTGGCTCACAAACACTCAACATCAATTAGAAGCAGCTGAGCTTCTAAGAAAGCGTTGGATGATTGCCGTCCGGATGCAGTTTATGGGCAATGAACATCACTGGTGGCTATCTGAGGAGAGATGGCTCGGACCAGACCGAGTCACTTGGGAAGAGTTCTCTAGACTCTTTCAGGAGATGTACATTCCATCTATTGCTCGATCAGAACTTCAGGACAAGTTCAATTGCCTCACTCAAGACAGTATGACAGTGGAGGAGTATAATACGGAGTTCATCCGTCTAAGTCGCTTCGCCCCTTCCCTGATCCCGACAGAAGAGGAGAAGGCTGAGAAGTTCTTCGACGGACTAAACTTTGAGCTACAGAGATTGATCGGATCCGTTGTACCTACTTCATACACGGACGTCCTTGCTGTAGCCCGACGCATGGAGCGCGTCACCAGGAGAGAGTCCAGCCTTAAGCGGCCATTCACATCAGTACTAGCCAGAGCACCACAAGGAGAAGCTGGAAAGAGACCTCACCTGCACCAACCACAGAGAGCATCTACACCACTAGCACTAGTCCTACCTTCTTGCCACTACTGTGGCAAGGCAGGCCATCTTGCCAAGGAATGCTGACGTAGATTGGGATTATGTTTAGCTTGTGGATCCAGTCAGCATTCAGTGAGGGAATGGACTGAGCGTCGAGAAGGAGCACTGATAGTAAACCAACAAGCTCTACCAGCACCAGGAGGATATCAACCAAGGCCACCCTTGGCACCACGAGCAGCACTTTTTTAGCAAGCCCAGCAACAGCAGAGGGCACCACCACAAGGACGCGGACAAGCTTTTGCGATGACAATGGAGGACGTGTAGACTCGCGGAGTAGCGAATACGCGTAAGATTTAAGTTATTCATAGCTATCTATTTCTAGTAATGCCATAGCACGTGCCTGTTAATTCATGACCTTGGCCTTAAACCTAGTAATTTTGAACTTGTTAATGATTGATAACCTAGTTTTCCTCAATTGTAGTTTTCTTTGCGATCTAACCAGATTTCTTACTCTTGAATTACCTAACTTTCATTGTCTAGGAAAATACTTTATTCCTTCCCTATGTATTTTGTTTAACTCTCATCCTTCGATTTATCTTTGGTCATGATTCTTTGATTGTGTCATGCTTCGAATATTTCTTGCAACCGTGTCATCACTTCTGACCGGCTATACTTTCTTGATTGCGAGGACGCAATCCTCTTAAGGTGGGTAGATTGTAAACCCTCAGATTTTTTAGATTTTTAAAAATAAATTTTCGGAAAATTTCTGTGATTTTTAACTAATTAAAATAAATATATTATGGTATTAAATAATTAATTATGTAATTTTTTTAAATATTAAAATATTATAAAAATAATATTTTTGGATGTAAAATAAATAATTAGACTTACTGCATTTTTCTGAAATTTATTGGACCCCAGAACTATTTTTAAATAGCTAAAAACACAAGTTTTAAATAAACCAAAACAAACCAGATTAAACCCAGTTGAACCGAACCGGTTTAAAAATAAACCAACCCAAATCCTGAACCGAAACCAAACTCTAGCGGGTCGGGTCGGATCCATACTTGTACCCGCATCCAAACCCGAACCCGACCCGCCTACTCTGCTACAGTATCCCTAATTAAACCCCGACAAAATCGCCTCCCCTCCCCGGTCGTTTCCCCGCCGCCTCCGACGTGATCCCCGTGGCCGTTCACCGCTTGCCGCTCCGACTTCCCGACCCGCCGCCGCTAGCTTGATCCTCTCCCCGCCAACGGCCGGCCTTTCTCCTCCCCGCCGTGCCCTATTTAAACCCCCAGTCGATCTCCTCTCGACCGCTACCACCACCACGATCACTACTTCATCCACCACCGAACCACCGAGTCCCCGGCCGACCTCGACACAGCCAACCCCGGCCACCGCCACCCGAGCTCCCCTACCTCCGCCGCTTCCTCCGCCGTGAACCCTCACCCCCTCCGCTGCCACCCTACTTCGACTTCCCCACTCGACGACGGCCACACCCTGGTGATGACACCCCGGCGACGACGAACCGCCGCCACTACCAGCTCCACCACGACCACGATGACCGAGCAGCCGCACCACCACCACCGAGCTCCACCGTAGCCGCGTTGTGACTCCCCGCGTATACGCGAAGCATAGTGATTTTTGGCGTCCTATTCAGGTGAGAATTTCTCTCTCCTCGCTGTGACATTTTTCGAACGGACTGTTGCATCATGTTCGCTGCGTGACCCTCTCGAATCCCGTGTATTTTGTTCGGGGTATCGCGTCATGTGTCGGTCGTAAACTACGACGTAAAAAAACAAAAATATTCCCTTATTTCTGAAAATTCAGAAACTGGCCCGAACTCCCCAGTTCATGACCGTTTTACGACCAACCTGCTTAATATTTTTAAAATTCACCTGAACAGTAATTTAGATTGTATAACCTAGTTTTAAACCCTGTATTAGTTCAATTTATCGTGCTGTAATTTGTAATTTATTCGAGGGTAAAAATGACCAAAAACTTGGTCTTTTAAAACCTTTTTTTTTTGGAACTGGGTGCGCCCCGCTATACGAGACAACTTGGTCGTGTGCGAACTTCACCGAAAGGTGTGCACTGTTGATACGAACGTGTGAGATTTTGCGAAAGTTGATTTGGATGTGCGTGCACACCAGAATCAACGCGTATCCGTCGACAACACCCCGTATCGGCCCTGTTCTAAAACTTATTGTAACTTCATGTACGCTCGTCGTTTCGAAACGAAACTTACACCATCGGACTCGTAGCAATACCGTGGTCCTGTGACCCAAGTTTGGTTCGATTCTGAGAATGTTAACAAAATCCCGTATCGTAGGCCCTATGGCTCCACTTGACGGGCGATTTTGTGATTGGCTCATCGGAATCCAGTTTTGGATATTCCGTTGGGTTCGTATTATCGTTCTAGACTTGTGGATACTAAGTTTGACAAATTTGGAGAACTTTGTCTCTGGCATGTTTCTCTGGCATGTTTCTCGGTGCGAAGCGGGCCACATGTGGACCCCGCTTTGACCAAAAACTGTCAATTTTGCCCCTGTGTCTAAATTGGACTTATGGATAGGCAATTCTAGCTATTTGATATCTTCTGAACATGATGGTAATGATTATTTCAGTAATCGGAGGAGTACCTACAGATCCCGCGGATACTGGAGCAACAGTTGGAAACCAAATCCCAATCAAGTGTACCTTGCCATACTTGCAATAAATTTCTTATTATTATTCTCTTAATCTATTCTGAGTTATAATATTCAACCTAGGACCGTGTGACATTACTTAACTTCCGAATAATATTCGGGTGTCAATGCCGTACGTGGAGTTGTGTAACGTCACCTAGAGATTGATATCGCGCCCCTATACATTTTCGAGCTTGCATTATCAAGTACGTCATACCATAGGACACCTGACACTGTTCATGAGACAGAATCTTCCTGAGATATTCATGGTGATTCTGTGTAGGTTTACAGGATTTGTGAGATGCATAGCTATCATTATGACTTGCTGCATTAGATATGATCTTGCGTGTCATAGACATGAGATGTGTGATTAAATTGGGTGGGGAGAGACTTACCATACTAAAGGCTGATTATTATATATATATAGTTATCTGGAGGTGTCTTAGACTCTGACACAGAGCTTTGGCACATGTACTGGCCCTTCGAGAACATGCTGCTATGGATTTCCCCGACACAGAGCCTATAGTAGTCTCAGCCTGAGTATGATTAATGCTCTCAACTTGTATATCACATAGCTGGTTACATAGTTTACCCTATTAATTCATTTATTATTGTACTGTATTTACTTTGGCTTGAGTTATTCTTGTACCTTTCTATGTCCCCTGAGGACCTGGAATCCGGATTATGTCCCCAGGTTTAGCAGAGGAGATCTACCCCGAGGTGTACAGGACAGGAACAGACATTAGAGTAGTACCAGAACCAGAGGACGAGGTGATCGCAAAGGATTTCTTCTGAGTATCTGGTTATTATACTCAGTTATATCTATTGTTAGTCTCTTATTTCCTGTTTATTGAACTATTGTACCAAAATTATTATCGGATTGTTCCCCGAGATATATTTTATTAAGACTTGATGTTGCTTTATATTTCATATTGATTGTATTTATTTCTGTGGATGAGATTAGTACCATAGACCCTTACTGTTGTTTTACAGCTTAAGTACACCTTGATGGATCCATTAAATTGGATTTACCCATTAGAGTGTACTGCTGGCCATTGCCACGTGTCTAGTCCCTCGATATTTTGGGACTGGGTCATGACATTAATGGCAGCAGGTCGTACTGTCGGGTCGGCGAGGCTGGCAGATGGAGGTGGTTCAGCGGCTCGGCGGGTGTTCAGGCGTGTGCAGGCGGTCGGGGTCAGCTTCGGTCGTGACTAGGAGGGCGGACGGGTGCACGGTACTGGCGGCTGAAGAAGAGGGAGGTAGTGTCGTGGGGTTCTGGTGCAGTCGGGTTCTGGTTGGCTCAGGCGTTCGGCGGGGAGAGAACGGCTCTGGCGTTGATGGGTGGCAGTCGGGTTCAGCCATGGGCTTCTGGCGAGGAGGATGGAGGGAAACGGCGGGGGTTGAGGGCTCCGGCGGGACTGGGATGCTCCAACGAGGAATCCGACGGGTTTGGCTTCAGGAAGAAGGAGATGAACAGGAAGATGGGTGAAGGTCGGCTGGAAATTAGCTAGGTTTAGGAATAGAAAGAAAAAATAAAGAAAGGAAAAGAATATATATATATATATATATATATATATATATATATATATATATATATATATATATATATATATATATATATATATACATGTAAAGGTGTTGGGTTGACCTAGAAAATTGGTCCATATACTCCTTGGAAAAAGGGCTTATCATGTAGAATTTCAAAGGCTATGATTTCATATATTCAAAATGGATGGCTAGGATTGCATTTGATTTAAAATTTGGAGGGCTATGGTTTGATGATGGTTGATGTTGAGTTTACACACTCCAAAAATTATAGAAAAATTCACATGGAGAAATGGGTTTCTTCATGTGTTGTGTCCAATGGGTGGACACCTCAGTGCACTTATGCATAAAAGTGCCCAACAATTGAGAAATTACACAAAGTTAGATTTTTGGGTTAATTAAATTAGAATTAATACAATTGGTGTTCTAAAATTAATTAGAAGTACATGTGGCTCAAATTTGGTGGGACACAAGTATCATGAATGAAGGAGATTCAGAATAGAATATTGTCATAATTTGGGTTGCACAAAATGGGTCGAGATTGTGTCTCCAATTTTGGTTGGAACACACAAGGATACAAAGTTGGATTTATTTGGAAATAAGAATAAACGTCCGTGACGAATATTGTGCGACTAAAATAAAGCACAAGAGGGCATATTTATGAGTTACACAAAGGTCAGAATGGAAGACGGGCACGTCTAGGACAAGGGTGTAAAATTTGTTGGAAGGCAAAACCTAGGATAGCGCTCCAAATATCGAAGCAACGTAAGGCGCAACAATTAAATAAAATCATAATAATTAATTATAACCCTAAATAATTAATTCCAAAAATTGCAAATTAAATCCATAACACTATATTTCGGTCAGGGCTCCATCTAGTGGGCATCTAGGTCTAGTTTACTAACGCATGCATTAATGAACACTATATATAATACACATATATATATACACATATCATGAAATTATTTAAAATAAATATACACAATACCTATAATATATAAAATAACAAAAATATCCCTATTTTTAGGATGTGGTAGTGACAAGTACGTACATATATATACATTAGCTTATATATTTATTTAATTATTTTATGACTCGATTATTATTTATTTTATCATCACACTAGTATTTACTTATTTTACCACACCATTACTTTATGATTATCTGTTTGATGACACCATTTTATTATTTGCTGCAGATTTAAATATAGTATGGCGGGACGAGGACGAGGATGAGTATAAGGACGAGGACGAGGACGAGGATGACGACAAGTTTAGAGATGATCATCTTCTCAATATCCTTCGTCCAATACGCCTGCTACCCCAGATTCTCGCACAAGACCTGAGGACGAGTTCGTAGATGCGGCGGATGGTTTATCCCCGCAATATACTCGTTCTTCAGTATGAGGAGCTACTACATCTTCCGAATTGCCATCATCTGCTACCAAATTCGTTTGGCTGGAGAAGCTTGAGGTATGTATATGAATTTTATTTATAATAATATATAAATTTTTTAATTACAACCTCCTCCTGTCCACCCCTCATCATCATCATCATCAGCAGCAATCATCATAACCATTATCATCATCATTATAACCATCATCATCACCCTCATTATCATCGTCATCATCGCCATCGTCGTCACCATCATCTCATCGCCGGCATCATTAACCCCGTGCGTGCCCGTACAGGTTAGAACTGACCTTCATAATTTTATGTGTTTGTGTATCCATTAGGGTTAGCGTATTTTTTCATGACAGTTTAGTGACAAAGGACCCTGTGACGGTTAATCCAATGACTTGTATGCGTATATATATGCGTATTATAATTAAATTAGTATATATATATATATATATATATATATATATTGTAAAGTTAATTAAAGGATAATGCCAACTATGAATTTAATGTGTATGTATATTGTATGACCCTAGTATAATTACAGATAGCCCGTATTTATTTTGACCGTGTGACCTTGATTATTATGAGTTGACCGCCTTGTGTATACTGATGTACTGGCGAGACATATGCTAGTGTTTGATTGTCTGATTGCACATCAATTGAGACGTGACACCCGTGCAGCTAGACGCACGCTTGACCCTGCTAGATGACCAGTGTCACCCTAGTGTACCCTCTGAGCTCAGTATAATTATGGTTGTGTATGTTCTAATGTATTGGCTAATGTTATATTGTATTATATTATATATATAGGACCATTGGATCATCCTGCGAGACTTCAGGAGAAGGACATTGGTATTGCCAGCTAAGGACCCCAAGCGAGTACATTCTCTGATAGTTTCTTGTTTATGATATCCTCTATGTTCATTGTATTTAGTGTAGATATCCATATTTCTTGACACGATGGTTACACGGATTGGTATATCTGAATCTCATCATGAGATGTTATTCCTTGTTCATGGTGTATCTTATGCAAGTCTTGTTCCATTGATTATCTTGTATATGTACAAACACTAATTCTCGGAAAGAGTCGCTATCTTCTTGGGGAATCCCGTGTCATAGCGTACCATGGTTGGATCTACTATACCAGTCGGGGGTGGGGAGTATTTTAGTGTAGATATGTGATCATACCCTTCATGTACAAGTCTTGTTCACATGTTAGTGTTGGTCATATACCGCACGTATGACTAACCAGGCCATTATTCCTGTACAAGTTCCCAAGCCGATCACATGTTAAAGCTAGTACTCACATACTTAGTCATTAGTATTCTTGCTCATTGCCATATTATTTATTCTTGTATTTATTTCCAGTATTTCCTTTATTGTGTATCTCTTGTACATGTATATGTATCTTGTATATTTATATCTATTTACTGCTACATAGTTTATATCATTGATTTAGAACTAATGTTAGAGATGTACTTTGTTCCATCCTGACTGGAAATATTTTTCCAGACTGTGACTTAGAGGACTTGTTTTCAGCATACTTGGAGACTTTATGTTATTGTTTACTGGTTAGATTATTTTGTTGTTTAGACTTGTATTGTATTTCATTTATTTCTTCGATATCTCATCGTACTTAGTTTCTGTGATTGAGTATTTACGTATTATATTGTGATATATGTGTCTCCTTATGGAGTTGGATACTCGTGTGATATTGTTTAGATAGTGTATTGACCTAGACAGCGTTCTACCGCCGATGCTGCGGCGTAGGCTGGACGTACCCACGTACTCGTACCCCAAATTCTGGGTGCGGGTTATGACAGTACTAATCTTCTTCATCTTTATCGTCTTCCGAATTATTTTTTGAATCGTCTTCATCTTCTACTTCTTTATTTTCATTTCCACTATCACTGTCACCTTCATCTTCCAATTATTGTTCCTCGCTCGATACCTCCATATCATAGTTATCCTCTATATGAGGTAAATCTTCTATCTGAATCTCTTCGTCAACTCTATTTAACAATATATACCGATGAGCGACTTCAAACTCATTGTCTTTAAACCAACGTACTTTAGTAGCACTTGTAGGCTTTCCTCCCATATTGAAGATAATGTGGATTACACTATTCGGGGCATCAACCCCACCGTCATCATTCCTTGGGGCTCTATTACGATTTATTCTGACATGAGTATCAAAGTAGATGGAGCAGAAGTTTGAAACCTCCTTAATGGCATATGCTTCGCATATTGAAGCTTCTGTACGAGCCTTATTGCCAACATTCTTCTTCAGGTGATTTAGATACCTATAGATAATATATTAAATCTTAGAATTATTTGAATAAAGAAATTATTAGTATAAAAAATGTATACCTCTCAAATGGATATATCCATTGATAATGGACGGGAGCACCGACGCGTGCTTCGTATGTAAGATGAATCGACAAATGCTCCATACTATTAAAAAAATCGGGAGAAAGCGCCATTTCTAACTTACACAATATAAATATAATATTTTTCTCAAGTTCTATTATATGTTGCATCGTCAACTTGCTTGAACACAAATCTCTAAAGAATATAGATAATTCGGCCAACGGAGTCCATACTTGATGAGGCAACATCTCTCTCAGAGCAATAGGTAGCAACCTCTCCATAAACACATGGCAATCATGACACTTTATTCCTGTCAGCTTGCGTTCGTTGAGATCAACACATCTTGCCAGATTTGACATGTAGCCGTCATAAAATCTCAACTTTGAAATTCTGTTAGATATTATCAATTTATCCTCCCTACTCAATGTAAATTGAGTTGGAGGCTTGACCCAATTTTCGTTGTTACATCGTTTTAGGTGAAAATCTGAACACCTATAAATAATTTCCAAGTCATTTTTGCTTTGACATTGTCTTTCATTTTTTCTTGATATCCATCACCATATTGAAAATATTGTCGAATACATTCTTTTTGATATGCATGACATCAAGATTGTACCTTATGAGATTGTCCTTCCAATAAGTTAAGTCCCAAAAGATACTCTGCTTCGTCCAATTATGCCTACATTCGAACCCTTCAAAGCGATCGGTCGATATCGGATCTTCCATCATAGTCGGCAATCCATATACCTCTTTCCAAACTTCGTCTCTTGTTAGTCTCAATGGGGAGGAGATAGTTCATGTTTACCATCTCTAAAGGCATCTATGTTCCTTCTCCATGTATGCAACACAGGAAGGAACTGATAGTGATAATAAAAAAATTATGTTTTTTCTCCATTCTGGAGATGGAATGCCTTACTCTTTTTCATACATATCGGACAAGATAAAGTACCATGAGTACTTTACCCCGATAATATCCCATATCCTGTAAAATCATTGATGTTCTACATGATAGATGCTCTCATCTAAAATTTTTGCTCCTTCGATATATCATATGTCTGAACACCGAATTGCCATAATTGTTTCAACTCATCCACTAACGGCTGCAAGTAAATATCAATGTTCTTCTTTGGATTTTTCGGACCGGGTAGAGTCTTCATACACATCCATGGTGGTAGATAATTAGGAGTTAAAATCACCTTCCAACAAGAGTACTAAGATCCCGACTGTCCGAAAGGAGTGAATACATCATAACATAAACCCAACCGGATATTCCTGGGCTCCGCAGCAAATTCAGGATGACACCGATCAAAATATTTCCATGCCTCTCCCTCGAAAGAATGAGATAATTTTTCTTCATCCATCTTTCGTTTCTTGCTATGCCATATCATGTGTTGTGTTGTATTTGCAGACATATACATCCTCTGCAGCCTCTTTGTGATCGACAAAAATAGCATGTACTTCTAGGGACGCAACTTTGCTCGGGAAGTTGACTTTCCTTTGCCCCTAATTGGCTTGTACCGGTCCACATGACAGAAAATACATTTATCTTTATCAGTTTTCTCCTTGTAGTACAACATACAACCGTTTTGACAATAATCTATCTTTTCGTAGCCTAATCCGAGTTTTTATATCATCATCTTTGACTTGTAGAAGTTTTCAGGCAACTCCTTCGATCCTTTTGGCAATAACTCTTTAACAAACTGAATTATTCGGTCGTAGCATTCATGTGGCAAGTTAAAATCAGACTTTAGGTTCAACAGTCAGATCACCACCGACAGGACAGAATGAGAATCATAAACCGGTTATAACGGAGTATCGACATTCTTGAAAATATCATAGAATCCCTTCGCATCAGGATTAGGATCCTCCGGATCAAAACTTGGACCGGCCTTATCAAATACCAACTCACACGCCAGCTATCGCGGTCGATATTCAAAGTTATCTCGAGAGTGGACTCTTATACCTCCGTATTGAAGGAGGAATGATGATATTGCGAAAACAAAGGTTCTCCTTGAGCTGTCCACTCCTTGTAGTTCAGTACGAAACCCTTCTTATAGAGATTCTTCCTCACGAGATCAACCTCTTTGAATGGTTTATTACGATATTTGACACAAGGACACTTAATGAGCCTCACATCCATGAAATAAGGTTGACTACGAAATTATTTGAGAACTTTCTCAATGCCCGCCATGAAATCATCTGTCAAACCATTCCTACTCTCATGTGGCCGATTATACATCCATGATCGGTCAACTAAGTATCGACTCATTGATTCTACATGTACCATATATATTAATTCAAACAATATAGATTAATTAGATTCAAGATGAGTTAAGATATTTGTTAAAGGATTAGTTAGTTAGGATACTTGATGAAGAAGTCTCATAAAGAACTAAATATTATAAAAGCTAGAGTTAGGATACTTGTTTTACATGTATCCAAAATCATACTTCCTCGACACTCATCCGAATATGGCCGATACATATATTAGCATAGTAAGGTTGTAAAAGCAAGTAAAAAATAAACTTATCTATCATACGTAAACTAATCGGCAAGGGTGACTACTATTTCATTAAATTTTAAAACTACTAAGAAACAACACTAGAAATACTTAAAATTTTGCCTAAATGTATGAAATATATTTTCTAAAATGCTATTAATTTATTAATAATTATTCTTTTTTGATACAAAAAATCTGATACTCCGATCCGTAACTGACTATATGGCCGATATCCGATTCGCAATTCTATATCTAATTTTAAGTACTTAGTACCTAATTATAGTAACTACTAATTACTATTCATATTATTACTCTAAATTATAACTATAAACGACTTATAATACAATTCGATTTTTTAATCGGTTTATTTGCGCTTTTTTTTTTTACTAATATATATAGTAACTAAATATACCAAAAATTTTAAAATCGAACCGAATAATGCTCACCCCTAACTGTGACTGTGTTTGTGTCAAAACCTAGATACAACAAACCCAAATCGTATCTATGTCTGTATCGAAAAGAATATTTTGGTAATCAACACTATGTTTGTGTCATGTGTCCGTGTTTGTGTCTCATGTTGGTAAACCTAATTCAATTTCAAAACTACTAAGAAATTTAACCCAAATCAAAACTATCCAAATTATGTCATGTCATATATATCCGAATATGCTATAAAGATATTGTGTTTCCATATATCAGAATGTATTATCTCATATCTTTTTAATCCAGACTCTTTTCTAGTATGGAAAACTTCTAATTATAACTAACAAAATTCAAATATGGCGTCTGATATGAACCCAGTACAGAATTATAGTCCCTCCTTCATACAGATACTCACAGGTCATGGTCTGCTCAACTCCAACTCAACTGTGCAGTCCCCCATCTAACTGTCCCAAATACCTGAGCACCCTGAACTAACTCACTACCCAGTCCTCCCCCATGTTGTTGCCACTGATCACTAATACCCCACAGCTCCCAAATACTTCTGGACCTGAGCCTTGAGCTCTACCATACTACTACCCCATGTACAGCTCAAACACTGCAAAATTTGTATCTGCAGTAGAACTGCCACATCCACAGGGACTGATAGTATCACACCCTCACAAATTTCTCAATCAAGTACAATTGCACTCTGAAGTACCTACTGAATTGTTGCTTCTACTGCAATAATGAATTTGAGATACCTGAGCCCTCGCAACTCTTGCACACCCTCACCCATACACACTGCACTTGCACCCTCACATCCACCTTAGATACACACTCTCCCAATAATCACACTATCCACATCACACTAGCACAACCCTCTTCACTGTCCTCCTTACACATGAACCACACACCCATATCTAATATAACCCCCCTACACTACACTACACTACACCACATAGATACAACCCAATATCACAAACAACTCATGTGTAAGAATATATGAATGATACTCATTACACATCCGTGTCTAGCGTATCGTGTCTGTACGTGTGTCCCAACCCCCACAATCCAAATGCAATAATTAATCAAATTGAAATGATGGGTTAGGGTTACCTTATCCAGAGGAGAAGGCGATCTGACGGAGGCCGAGGGGGTCGGGGATGGAGGCTGAGGGCTTGGAGGATCGGACGCTGGAGGAGGAGGAGAGAGGAGAGGGGGTGGGGGGGTCTGGATTCGGTTGGAGGAAGGAGGAGGAGGAGGAGAGGAGGTCGGACGTCGTCGAGAAGAGAGGGAGGAGGAGGAGAGGAGAGGGCGAGTGACGAGTCGGGTCTCGAGAGGGGCGAGTTGAGGGGAGGGGCTGCCGGAGAGGGGGAGGGGTCGGGGCGGGGGGGGGGATCGCCAGAGAGAGAGAGATTGAGAATGTGAAAAAATGAAACGCGGCTGAGAATTTTAAGTTTTTCGCAGCGACGGATAATTTCGTCGCTGAAATAGCAGCGACGGATTGTTGACAAAATATATTTACATAAATAATTTAGTCGTTATTTCGTCGAATTTTCGTCGCTGACTCAGTGACGGAGTAGATTCCGTTGCTGAGATCCGTCGTTATTTAACATTATTTTTGTAGTGATATATATATATTATATATATATATATATATATATAATAAATATATATTATATATATATATTATATATATATATAGTTTCTTTCACTGTTGAGCGAACTGTTACGCCGTTCTGCTGGTATGTAGTGTCTTGTAAGCCATCTACTTTCATTCAATAAAAAGTTTTTTTGAATATATATATATATATTATATATATATATATATATATATATATATATATATGTGTGTGTGTGTGTGTGTGTGTGTGTGTGTGTGTGTTTCAAATAATTTTTTTGGATCCTTCTGATCCGGGGGCCCTGGGCCTTGGGCCTGGGTCGGTCCTGTTCTATAGTTTAAAGATCAAGACATCATGGAAATAATTTTATTTTTTTGTCACTAATTCTTTGAAATTTTTCTTATGAGCTAAGTTTCGAAGAGGCTTAACAACTCGGACTCAGACAAAGGTCACAAAGTGGTGCTCACATTGACCGCATGGGGCTACACAGAACTACGTGGGGTTGTGTGATCTTCCGTGAGAAATACCACAGTTACTATGTTTCTGCACAAAAATGTTGTACTGCACAGAATTTGACGTTGATTGGCTATTTAAGTGGATATTATGTTTTAACAACTCATTATATTCAGGAATTTGAAAATAATGATTAGTAACTGCATATAAAATTATCTCCGGATTAAAGAGGATCTACTATTACGTACGCTAGGATTTGGCATGAGCCATCTCTTCTTTTTCTCCCCTCTATATATATATATATATATATATATATTTTAGAGGGAAGTTTTACAGGAGCCACTAAAATCTTCCAAATGTGGTCTGTTCGTCCAATTCGTCTGGTTGAAGATCCATCGCAAGAGCGACAGTAATTCAATACACTGAAGTTGACAAAATTAAAGAAAAGCAAGTACTTTCCTTCACATTCAAGTGCAGAACGATCCTCGGGCAAAATTCGCGCGAAGTAAGCACGCGTGCGTACGTCGTCAAATCATGTTATCTGTGCCATATATATACATATATTTGCTGGTAAAACACTTCCGAAAGCATGTGAACAGTGCAGATGAATCAAGCAATGCAACTAATGCACATGGAATCACCCATAATAAGCTCATGAAATTTGGCTTCTCATCTTTCCTACTCAATGGGTCATTCATATAAGCTACGTACGCAACCTATAAGCCTGATTCAATATTCTACGTAGTACACTCAACATTTTCATATAATGCTTCATATATTCGTCTCGGTTCGGTCGGCACACTTCTATTTAATCACAACTCAAGAAAAAAAAAATGCAGGTGTTGATCGATCTCTCTACTACTTATAAAGAGGCTAGAATACAATAAAAAAAAAAATAGTTTAAACTGTAAATATATTCTTACATAATTAAAAATAAAAATAAAAAATTCAATAATTGCTTAACTTGTCAATATTATATAAGTATAACAAAATATTTCTAATTCATGTGGTTAAAATTAGATACAGTCTCTCTGATTAGATGAATTTGACTCCACAGAACATCAATATATATAACAAATTCTAATTTAGTATCAGCACTTAAGACTTGTAATGACAACGAGCACAAATAATAAAATAGTAGTGTGTATAGAAATTTGGTTATTACATATATTTATTTGTTATGACAAACTGAATCATCACAAGTATGATCATTACAGGCGCATAGGCGCCCTTTATTCCCAGAAATGCATATATATTATTTATTATATATTACTGCGATAATAAATATTCTGTAGTAGTGTACGTAGGAGATTCATATACTTTCCACTCTCGTTCTATGCATAGTCGCACATCCCGTAGAAGCAGCGCGTCTTGCACTTATTGTCGCAGCTGCCGCAGTGATTCTTGCTGTAGTTGACGTCGACGCAGCTGCCGCTGCAGCATGAGTCCGTGAACTTGCATATATTCCCGCACCCGCCGCAGTTGAGCGGGTCGGTGTTGGTGTTCGCACACGAGTCACTGCAGCAAGTCTGGCCGGGGCTGTCGGCCCCGTAGCACACCGACGGGTCCTTCGCACACTTCTTGTTCCCCTTGCCGTTGCCGTTGCCGTTGCCATTGCCGTTTCCGTTTCCGTTCCCGTTGCCTTTGCCGTTTCCGTTGTCATTTCCGTTCCCGTTGCCATTTCCGTTCCCGTTGCCGTTGTTGCCGTTCCCGTTGCCATTGTTGCCGTTGTCGTTGCCATTGTTGCCGTTGCCGTGGCCTGCCAGGAACCTGCTCCTCGTCGGTGAGCCGCTAGTCGGCAACGTGCCAGCAAACGCCACGGCTGCGATCACCATGAGGAGGATGGCCGCCTGCTGCCTCATGGTTGGTAATAGTTGAGAGTGGAAGTATATATATATATATATATATATGGTTATAGTTTATTTTGAGTGGAGGTAGGCTAGGGAAGTTGTGAGGGTGGGGAGGGGTTTATATGTAGGAGAGGAGGATTCTTGTTGCATGAGATTTGATGGTTGACTTGTACCAAAAAGAATGCTTTGGATTCCATGCACATGAAGCTCAGATGGGGGAGTTGGAGTTCATGTTAGGCTATAGAAAGTGTGAGTGTGTGAACAACTTAATTTCCGGATCTAATGACGCATGTAGTTGATTCACTTCAACACAAAGAAGGGCAGGCAGGTGTGGTAAATGAATTTGAATGTGATCAGTTCTTGTATATATATTCTTGGGAGCTAATTGTGTGGGATTTGTTGAAAATCATGATTAGGACCATCCCTGCTTTCCCGTGATGAATCTCTAAGATTTCCTTAGCCTTGAATTCATGTTACGCCGACTAAGGTCTTCTCTAACAGAGGGCTCTTCTTTAATTTAAAAGAACTCTATAATATATTTCATAGAAAAAAGGTCTTTAATTGAAATTTTTATCTAAGACTTCATTCTAGATAAAAAAAAAAATATTGAAAGTAAAGAGACTCTATATATAGAGACCAATATAGATTTTTTTTCTATCTATGTGACATATGGAAATGAATCCCACGATATTATTTTTCAGCTGGATCTCTATATGAATAAATATACAGGCCAACTATTAGAAATAGATTTTTTTTTTATAGTTGGTTTTCTAAATAAAAAAAATGCTATTAGACAGAAGTCTCCTTAGAAGGACTTGACACATGATAGAAACCATAAATAGAAATAACCATTGAAGAAGACCTAATATTACATCTATATAATAAAAATGAAATGATATATTGCTTACCAAAAAACATCTATATAACAAATAGGGTGGTCTTTTTCAACATAAGAGGATAAACAAGATAAGAGGATAAACAAGATAGGAGGAGTAAATCAGATGGTTGTGAATATGGAACTTGTATGTGTCACCTATATAAAGTGTAACTAATAAAAGAGTGATCTTTTTCCAAAAAAAAACATAAGCGTAATATTTAAAAACAATAAAAATGGTTAGGAATATGAACATGTATATAAATGGAAAAAAAATTGACAAAATGAATTATCAAGGAGTGCCAAAGGCACACGAATAATTAGGGATAAAGAAGGATCACAATTAAAAAAAAAAAGGAGGTATATCTAATGATTGTGAATATCACGTGTATATATCAATAAAAAACATTACAACTAATAAAAAATTATTAAATAATATAATTAAAAATAATTTTAGAAATAAAATTATCAAGGAATGTTGGAGGCACGGGGATAACTCGTCATAACTTAAATGTATATATGAGGCAAGATCCATGCCATTATGTGTGGTGCACACATTACACGGTGTGATTCGAACCGGAGTTGATCCATGGGATATGATATTGGATTGTATACACCATAAAAAAAATTCTTTGTTAAGGTCTTGTAACCACCTATTACCACTAGAGGGTATTTTGGTCATTTGATATTTATTGTAAAATTATTAATAATAATATTTATTATTATTGCTATTAGTATTATTTAGTATGTATTGTATTTATTGGGCCTTTGTGTTAGTAGTTAGTTTGGACTAGTACATGGACCTAGTTAGCATCCAACATGTTGGCACATGACCCAACTAGTTAGACATGACACAGTTAGTAATTAAATTAAGTTAGTTAGTTAGAGAATAGAATATTCTCTCCCATTAGCATGATCCTTTATTAATTAAAGACTTGAAGAACACACATGAACCCCCTATAAACCATTAGAACCTTATAGAAGGGCCTAGTGGATCAACCAACTACCAAACCAAGCCCAATAAGGGGCCGGACACTATAGGAGGAAGAGAGAGAAACTCATTTTGTCATTCCACTTCATTGAAGGACCGTAAGGCAACTCTAGAGGGGGGTGCATAGAGTGCAGCGGAATAATCTACCAAATTAAAAATAAGCAGAGTGAAGGCAACTACCAACTAACAGTGTATATGCAAGACAATAATGTAAAGCAGTAAGAGTAAGAGAGAGCAAACGCAAACACCGCGATGTATACTGGTTTTCCTCTGAGAGGACTAGTCCAATCCAAAAAATTCAAGCTCGGAGTTTTATCCACTATAATCACCAATAATGAATCACAAGATTTGATCCGAAGGCTTTTACACCCACGAGATTTGATCCGAAGTCTCGCAACTTCACACACCATGAGTTTTGATCCGAAGGCTCGCAACTTCACACAGAACAGGAGCTTGATGAACCAAGCTTTTTATAACTCTTGTAGATTTTTAGACCGAGATCGCACTTGGCACTTAGAAGGCTGGGGAGTTAATCTTGGAGATAAGAAAGTTTAGGCTTTGAGGGTTTACTCACTATAGGATAGAAAGATTGAGAATGGTTGAGTGAGTAAGAATGTGAAAAACCAACTCTATTTATAGGTTATTAGCAAACCGAGTTCGGCCAGAATTCGGTAGAAAATATTTAAATTTTTGAACGTTGGAGGCTAAGAAATCAGGGATATAACAACTGGATGATTTCATACTAAAAGGGTAACCGAGTTCGGTCCGAGTTCGACATAAATTCGGCCCGAATTATGTTGCCAAGTATGGTAGGCTTTGTGAATGAATATGGACTAATTTTGTGGTTAGGTTCGAGGTTTATTTGAGTGGACTGAGTTGCTTTCTAGTTTCCAGTGCAACTCGACTTACATAAGTCCTAGACTCAAATAAAATATCAAATTATATATGAAAACCAAGAGAATTGATGACGCCAAAATTTTAAAACATCTGCTGACTTGAAAACGCTTTTTTCTTGACGGTAGTTGTCCAAAGATAACTAACGGAACCCCCGGGTGCGAGACTCCAGATAAGTCATAGGCGGTTGGACAAAATCTTCTGGTATAACGTCGTCTTTGGCTCATCGTCATATAGCATATGTCCATTACTTATCTTGCTTATTGCTTTCTGCAAGTATATGTTAGACGAACAAGAAAATATACAGAAGCAAATATTATATTCTGGACAATGCTGAGTTTAAGTAGAAGATACTATCGTGATTGATCGATTACCATAATGCTAAACTTAATCGATTATCCATATTCAAAAACTCAATATAAACATTGTGCCAACAATCTCCTCCTTTTTTTATTATGGCAAATCACTTAAGTTTAAGACAAATATAATCAATGCATATATCAAAATTAATAAGCACAAATCACTATATGTATACTACTTAAACATATACTTACATACTTAAACTTACTTTTTTTCCCATTGACATGATAAAAAAGAAGCTCCCCCGTAATAGGAGATATTGATATAAATATTTACCAAAGCTTCTACATGTGCATAAGCACCCCCGTTGTACGAAGTTGTCGAATATGCACGTATTTGACATATTTTTCCTCCTTTGTCAAAATATATTGTTTACGGCTCCCCCGCAAACGAAGAATATATCATGAATACAAGGTGAGTAACATAAATCATATAATATGATCATGTGGTAAATTAGGAGTAAGTAGCTAGAATATCACCATATGTAGAATAATGACATGCATATCATAACCATATACTTACTAATTGGAAACTATATACCAATTGTAGGAAACTAGATGCAGTACATTAATATAGAAATATTGGGTAACAATAATACAAGAGAAGCATAAATGAATATGCACATTTAGTCTTATGCAAGAGATAATTAAACAACTTCTCTCAGATATCCCAATCATAGTCTAGCATCCAATCATGTAGTAGAAAATAAAATATTCATATCATTGAAACTAGTCAGAGGTCTAAACTCAAATTAAAACTAAGTGCACTACTAAAAATTGCGGGATTAGCGACATTTTTAGCGACGATAAATTAAAATATCGCTAATTCAGCGACTCTGAATATTAACGTCGCTATACGTCGCTGTTTGGCGACATATAACGACGTTTAACGACTATAATTCAGTTATTTAAAAGAATAGTCGCTATAAGTTATCTTAGGTCGCTAAACGTCGCTGAATTTTATAATTTAGCGACGTATTTAGCAACGTTTATATTAAAAATATTTAGCAACATGTTTAGCGACGTCTGTGACGTCGCTAAATATTTATTTTAGCGATATTTTTATTTGACGTCGCTAAACGTCGCTAAAATTTTGTTAATTATGGATCAGTTTTGATTTTCCCCATCTGTCGAATTTTTCAAAAGTTTTCAAAAAGTTTCGATTTCCCCCACCCCCTCTCCGGCGACCGGTGTTTCCACAGCGGCCTACTCCGGCATCCCCCTCCTCCTCCTCCTCCTTCTCTAGGTAAACACTAACTCTCTCTCTCTCTCTCTCTTGATCTCTCTCTCTCTCTCTCTCTTGATCTCTCTCACAGGACACACATGACACTGACACTGACACAACACACACACTTGACAGACACAGACACGACACACACACGCACACGTGACACCAATCCTAACCCAAAACTGACACGTCCTGGGATCAGAACCTAGGGTTAGGGTTAGGGTTTTTGACCTGGGGTTAGGGTTAGGGTTTTTGTCATAAGGGCCTAGTTTGAAGCTGACCTGAAGTGAGTATCAGAGAACAATTAGGGTTGTATACTCTGATATTGTTGTTGTGGAGGTTGTGCATTTTGGGGGTTTCCATAGAAATTAGGGTTTCCAAAGGAATTATGATTGTAGCTATGGACAGGTTTGTTAATAGCAGCTACTGGTGAATCATGATGAACAACTGTTGTTCTCATTGAATTAACAACAGTAGCTCATCTAATTTGAGATAATTATTTCAAAGCTCGATCAAATTTAGAACAGAGATGATCGAATCTACCTTCCAAAGACTGCAGTCGATCCTCCCTCACTGGATCCATGGGTTCGCCATTGATGATCAAAATTTTTATGGTGATCCACAAGGAAATCCCTTGCAGATCCTTCTCGGATCCTCTGTGTACTCTTTCAAAGTTTTTACTCGAGCTTCGCCATGGATTGGAACTCGAATCGGTGGAGATTTATGGAGAGATCCATGGGAGCTCATGCTTGGATCTTCGGCTGCCTCCATGATTGGATCTATATGCTGCTCTGATACCATTTGATACGTTCCCAAATATGGATGACCTAAATCTGAAACATATCTAACCACATTTGACATTGTAGAATAATTTGAAGGAGAAATTGGAGAAGAACAGTACTATTTGAATTTGAAAATAGAGAGGAAAGGATTACAATAGAGAAGAAATTGATGGAGAAGAGAATTCTAGGGTTTAATTACAGAGAGAATTGGGGATCTAGAGGAAAAAAGCATTCAGAAAACAGAGAATGAAAAGAATTACAGACAAGATATTTGGTATCAGAGCAAAAAAGAAGAGATTGAACCGAAGGTGTTTGATGAAGTGCCCTTGAGGAAGCTTGGAAGTATGAGTTGGTGTCGCAGGTGCCAAATTCAGTGTATAACCATGGAGGGATTGGTTCTCCACTCACTCACAAGTGAGCATCAACTCAAAACCAAGGCCTTGGTTTTGAGTATCAAGCAAAATATGCAGTCAACTGCAAAAATTGTTAGAAAGGGTGTGAATATGGTAGTTGAGGTCAGGGATACGGTGCTTATGAGTGACAGTGATAATCAGGAACCCCCTAACAAATGGGAAGCCAAGAAACCTAAAATTGATGTTCAGGAATTACCTAATGATTCCAACATGGAAACTGAAGAGGGAAAGATTAAGGCATTAGAAGTTCCACATCAAGCTCTTACTGAAGTCGAACAGGAAGTTAAAGGTTCCAGTGATCCATTCTACAAGCCAACTCTTGAGAAAAATTCAGAGGATGATAGTCTTGCTCAAGATTCCCTAGTTATGGAAGAGTTGAATGTGAACATAGCAATTCCTGGACAAAACTTTGCTAGTTGTATCTCATCTCCCATGAATGAAGATTTCCCAACATTGTTGGAACTTAAAGGTGCCAACTCTGATTTTTCCTTACTAAAGCTTCTTTACAAGGATGATAATCAAGAACAACATCACATTTTTTGGCTCTGGTAACTCAAACCATATGGGACACAGGAATTAAATTTTCAGTATCAGTTGTTCTCAGACTTCAAAATTGACTACTGCTGCTACTGATTTCGAAGAAGCTTTAAAGGGAACAATGACAGTTAGACCTCTTCCACTTGGGACATCAGGTAGTAGCAACAATGCACCCAGAGAATCAGCTAGAGTCAATATAGCTATGGTGATTATACTTTATGTTGATTTAAGCCATATGGAAACTAGTAATTCTGGATTTGAGAATGCTACAATTGAGTTTCGTAGGAAAACTTTGAAGCCTACTTACCACATCCTATGGGAAAGTATTGGTAATCCCAACGATCATGACTACTTACCACATCCTTCTTGATGGTGATACACAATTATAATCATATATATCCTATTTTGCTTCTACTATGTGACTTCAAATATAGATTACCTAGCTAACTAATTGTCAGCTTTTTCTTTAGAGAATCACACTGTATGTAATGATTTATAGGATACATACTGTCATTTTTTGCAGAAGTATCTAGAAATGGATATGAATTACTATCTGATTCACTGTTCGTGGATGTACAATCGTCATCCTGATGAAATGTGCAGTGTACGGGATGAATTCATTGAGGGTGTACAGCAGTTCCTGCAGTTCGCCAAGGCGTTCCCTCAGTACATGGACGGTTCCAAAATTAAGTGTTCGTGTGTGAGATATCGCAACAGGAAATATCATCCATAAGTGGAAGTCACATACCATTTATACTCGAAGGACTTCACGCCGAATTACTATCAGTGGACCACGCATGGAGAACTTGTGTCTCTAGCATCGGAGTCGGAGACTTATGTGGAGTCGTATATGGATGTCCACGACCACGATGCTTATGACGATGGGTGGGTGAACATGGTTTATGATGCGGCCGGGCCTAGTGTCAATCCGGATAATTATGATACGACGGGACCTAGTTTCAATCTGGACAATTATGATGCAGCTGAGGAGGCACCGAATACCGATGCTGCAAAGTTTATAGAGTTGCTGGAGAATGCAAGGACTCCACTATATCCTGGTTGTGAGGATCATTCACCGTTGGAGGTGGTTACAAGATTATTGAGCATCAAGTCCGATTTTAACATGTCACAAAAATGCTATAATCGACTGATCGATTTGATTATAGAGATCTTGCCCAAGGGTGCAAAGTTGCCTAAAGACTTCTATCGATCTAAGAGGATGGTGAGATCGCTCTGGATGGGATACGAAAAAATCGATACATGTCGCAACGGGTGCATGTTGTACTACAAAGACGACAATAATGAAGATGCGTACAGATTCTGTGGTGCTGATCGCTACAAGGCCATTGTTAGAGGAAAGTTTGTCGGTGCAAGGAAGCCTACCGATTAGATGCACTACTTGCCTTTGACGCCGCGGTTGCAGCGGTTGTTTATGGTTAAGCAGACTGTAGAAAACATGAGTTGGCATAGGCAAAAACAGATCGAAGGAGTATTGGATCATCCATCCGATGGAGAAGCATGGAAGCACTTTGATCGAGAGTATCTAGATTTTGCTTCGGATTCGCGTAATATCAGATTGGGGCTCTCCTCTGACAGTTTTTTCCTATTCGGACTTTCGGGCTCCCAGTATTCATGTTGGCCTGTGATCGTCACTCCGTATAATCTACCGTCTTGGATGTGCATGAAGACTCCGTATATGTTCCTAACCGTCCAAACAATCCGAAGAAAAACATCGATGTGTATTTACAGCATTTGATAGATGAGTTGAATCAGCTGTGGGAAGTAGGTGCCAACACGTACGATATTTCTAGAAAGTAGAATTTTCAGATGAGGGCAACACTTATGTGGACCATCAACGACTTCCCGGCCTATGAAATATTATCGGGATGGAGCACCCATGGTCATCTCTCATGTCCATATTGCATGGACCGTACTAAGGCTTTCCATTTGAAACACGAAGGCAAACCGTGCTTCTTCGATTGTTATCGACAATTTCTGCCGAACGATTATCCGTACCGGAGGAACAGGAATGCTTTTCGTGCGGGTGTTGTGGATAAGACCAATCCACCGCCATGGTAGCCCGAATACATGATATGGGAAGAGGTAAAAGATTTACCAAGTGATATTGAAGAGCCTGCTAAGGGATACAAGTGTGACGGATTTGGTCGCACCCATAACTGGACGAAAAGGAGTTTATTCTGGGATCTGCCATATTGGAGCACCAATCTGATCAGACATAACCTTGATGTCATGCATATCGAGAAGAATGTGTTTGATAACATAATTAATACTGTAATGGAGGTAAAGGGGAAGACGAAAGAAATTCGATTGCCAGGTTAGACTTAGAAGAAATATGTAGACGTCCTGTATTGTATTTGATAGAGGATGGGAATGGAAAGTTAAAGCAACCTAAGTCAGTTTTTTTACTGGAGAAAGAGGATAAAGGAAGACTTTGTATGTGGATTCAGGGTCTAAAGTTTCCAGAATGGTACGTATCGAACTTGAGAAGATGCGTCGACCTCAAGGAGAACAAACTGGCGGGTATGAAGAGCCACGATTGTCACGTATTCATAGAGAGATTAATTCTGATTGCATTTTGGGAATTTTTATCGCAGGTCGTTTGGGATCCATTGACAGAGTTCAGCATATTCTTCAGAGATCTTTGTTGTACTAAGTTGCTCGTCGATCGTCTAGAAAAGTAAGAGAAGGACATTGCGGTAACACTATGTAAGCTCGAGAAGGTGTTTCCTCCTGGATTCTTCGACTCTATGGAGCATTTGCCAATTCATCTTTCCTATGAGGCACGTGTTGGTGGTCCTGTCGGTTATCGGTGGATGTACCCCTTCGAGCGACATCTGAATCACCTAAAGAGAAAGGTGAAAAATAAGGCACGGGTTGAGGGCTCTATTTGTTAAGCTTATGTTCTCGAGGAGATTACAAACGTTTGCTCAACATATTTCAAACAGCATATTGCTACTAATAGAACAAAAGCTCCGAAAAACAACGACGGATATCAGAAATCTAATGATGTAATACTCAAAGTATTCAATGCGTCCAGAAAGCCTTCGGAAAAAATAAAGAAGAGATATTTGAATGACGATGAGCTAAGGGCTGCTCAGTTGTATATATTACTCAATTGCGATGAGGATGAAGTGGAAAAGCTAGAGGGGTAAGTAATTAATACGTCCACGTTTACACCATCTCAATGTAATAGTATAAACTACTATTATGCTACTAATCAGCAGTTGCTTCATTATTTTTCAGCATATATAATGATGAGTTGAGGTCGATTAGACCCTACATAACAGACGAAGAAGTAGAAAAAGAAATGAGATGCCATTTTCCTTCTTGGTTGAGCGCATATGTAAGGTGTTTGGTAATTACTTTTTATTTATGTACTTGCACCACAAATAACTTAATATCGCTACTTTGGTATTTAGGTCGATCGTCTAATAACATCCGAGACTGAATCTATTCGAACTCTAGCCAAGGGACCAATTACTGCCGTTAAAATATGGCCAAGTTTCTTTATGAGTGGGTTTAGGTTCAAGTCAACAAATGCTCCCATCAGAGACAGCTTTCTGGATCTTGATTCCACGAAAAATAGTTGTTTGTGTATCAAATTTTTGAACTACAAAGACATCGATCCAGATAATGATTTCTTTGGCATCTTACGAGAGAGATTGTAGAGTTGACATATAATTATGTCACAGAACCTACTAATATCGTGCTATTCAAGTGTGAATGGTTCGATCTGATTCAAGATCAAGGTTGGAAAATTGACAAGCATGGCCTTGTGGATATAAACTACAAGTGTAGATATCAAGGCTACGAACCATTTGTCCTATCAAGTCAGGCTCAGCTCGTGTACTTCACAACTTATCCTAGATGGGGGACAGCAAGGTCGGATTGGTGGGCAGTATGCAAGACTAAAGTTAGAAATACCTTTGATATTGACGAAATAGCTTATCAGGAGGACGATCTACCTCTTGTAACAAATATTGTATATGTGGACTCAACGGAAGTTACTCATTACACGAGTAATAATGTAGAAGATGTAAAATTATCTGAAGACGAAGACGAAGACGAAGTAGATAAAAGTGAAGACGAGGAGGAGGAAGAGGAAGAGGAGGACGAGGAAGGCGAACAAGATAAATTTTCTGAAGATGATTGAAAATAATATATTTTTCCTGTAGAATGTAACTATATTTTGACTGTAGAATGTACTATTTTAACGAATATATGTATTATATTTGACTGTAGAATGTTGTAAGATATGCATCATATTTTGACTGTAGAATGTACTATATATTTGTGTTTTCTATATTCATCATATGTTGTTATCAGGTATGACAGGACGACCCGGAGGATTCGGTAGGTCCCGAGGTAGACAGAGTGCTCTTCCGGTACTGCCTACTGTCGGTTCCGGATCATCGTCGCCCAGTACTCCAGTATATCGATCAGTCACATCTCCGACTACGATGACGTTACGTGGCATCACTCCTGGGACAAGTAGTTCCAGGCGTAATAGTACTCCCTCGTCCAGCGTTCCTCCTGCTGACGGAACCATGGAGACAGATGAGCATGTAGAGGAGGTCGTGCCGACGTTGTCCCAGCATCAGCAAGATCCTCCATACGCACCTCCGGAGGAGACGAGGACAGAGATTTGGGCTGACAGTACAAAGTAAGTCAATTAGATGGTTTAGCATCATATATATCGTGTATTTCTTTATTCATCATATATTGACTTTTTTGATCAAAACAATTATCTCTTTATAGGTATCGTCTATCGTCGGTTCAGAGACGCATGGGCCTATTTTTGAGAAACAACTACGGTGGCCCTTAGATCAACTACTCTGAAGCTCCGAAGGAGAGGAAGGCATTCTGGTTTGCGCACTTCCAGGTAAAAGTATATTATATAAATCCTCTAATTTATGCATATTATATAACTTATCCATGATGCTCACTTACTAAATTATTTATTGTAGCAAACGTATTTCTATCCTCCGCACCGGGCCGAGTTGATCGAGCGGCTGTTTCCTACCGTTGCCACCAAGCTTATCTGTGATGCTCTGGATGACCAGAAGGCTCGTGATCGTGCTGGAAAATCGATCCAAGGTTAGATCACGCCTGAGAAGTGGACTGCAATGAGGGCTAGATTCGACGATCCAAGCTACAAGGAAAGGTATGAGAAGGCCAAGGCGGCTAGGCGGAATGCTGCCAAGTGGTGTGGTGGCTCGATTCCGATGACGGAATATTTTTGTCGTTTGGTATATTTTTTATTTAAGATATATTATTTTAATATAAGTACGATAAAATGGTAGTAGGAAAAAATTTAAAGTTTAGTACTAAATAATATATTTTTAACAGGTACAGATGGGTGAGGATGCAAACATGGTGACCGTCTTCTTGTCCATCCATCGCAAGGACGGAAATCTCATTGATGAGAGGGCCTCGTAGACGTATGTAAGTATTACTTTACTTTATGTTAATTTTAATATAACTTAGGCAATTATTAAGTTTCTAAACTTTTCTAGGCCGAGTATCTTAGGTTGCGTGAGCGGACGACTGCTAGTGCACCTACAGCTGGAGAGGCTGGTACTTCCTCGCAGCCCGCTCTAGCTCCGTCGATGGACGACCAGTGGGTGACCATAACTGGTGGTCTCCAGAGGGGTACGTACTACGGTACGGGATCCTATGGCGCCCTGGTTGCGACGCAGTCATCTAGGGCCTTCCCGACAACTGCGCATTCTCCACAGCCCTCGTAGTCGTCGGCCAGAGTCCAGGAGGCCGTTGACCGTCAGATTGCGTCTCTCCGTGACGAGTTGCTGTGAAGGATGGAGGAGCAGCCCCAGTCGCAGCCGCAGGCGGAAGATCCGACGCTCATCGCACGATTCGATATGCTCGACCGCAGCATCACGGAGCTCTGGGATTTGACAAATAATCTTAAAGCCTCGACAGACCATAACATCATGGAGCTGCAGGCATCCTAGCTATCCATGGGCGAGAGGCTGACGATGATGCAGGATTCAATGGTTCATAGCAGTACGAGATTGTTATCTACCATGGATTCTTACAACCAGCGACTCGTAGACTTAGAGCGGATACGTCTTCCTGGTGCGCCTACATCGACACAGACTCCACTGACGTCACTACCTTCTTCATCGACATCGGTATCGATTTCATGGGAACAGTATGAGATATTCTTATCCTTCATGCGCGCCGGTGGTCATCCTCCTGCAGATCCGCAGTAGTGTAGTTGTTGGATATTTGTATTATTTGTATTATTTAGGATGAGACTCATTGTATGGATATATATTTGTTGTATTCTTTACGATAATATTTGCTTGATGTTTTTTTCTTCAAATTTTATTATATTATTCATATTAAATATATGTTAATTTACCGGTGTTGAGTGTTCAACCCAAGGGGGTCGGCAAACCCAAAAAATTTAACGGAGGGTTGCTCCGGGTCTATTTGTATAGATTATGAATTAATAAACTGCAGGAATAATAGTTTAGAAACAATTCAGTATTCATTTTTTATTTTTTCACTGTACAATTAGCGACATTTTTAGCGACGTTTAGCGACGTTAACACACATCGCTAATTATGTCGCTAATTAGCAACGTTTCTACACGTCGCTAATTACGTCGTTAAAAATGTCGCTAAAAATGTCGCTCTATGTGCAAATTGCTGACATGGCATTGTTGCCAGGTCATTAAAGACATCGCTGTAACGTTGCTATATAAGTCGCTAATTAGCGACGTTAAGCGACTGATGAGAACGTCGCTAGCGATGTTGCGTCGTTAAACGTCGCTAATTTAGCGACGCATTTACGTCACTAAAAAATGTTGGTACAGCAACGTTTAGCGACGTTTTTCCTTTCAGCGACTAGCTGAGTTCCGACTTCTATAAAACGTCGCTAAAAGTGATTAGCAATATTTTTTTGTCATTTAGCGACGTTTTTTAACGTCGCTAATTTGACTTTTTCTGGTAGTGGTGGCATAGTTTTAAAACAATTAAAAAAATCCATTAGTGCTTTCTAAAAGTTATAGTGTTATAGTTTATACTAAAAATTTTCAACTTTAAGTCAAAAGTAATACTTAAATTCTGCTGTATTATGAAAATAATTGCAAATAGACCTTAACAAATTATTATTTAATAAAGTGTTGATCATCTTGGATTAGCTGTAGGGGCCGGATCCCAGCTAGCGGTGGTCCGAAGATACTTAAGTACCGTGTCGCTTAGGCTATTTATACATTTTATGACAGAAGGGCCCTTTCAGCTTATAACCAAAAGTAATCTTAACTTTAAAGAACTTAGATTTAATAGGTATATATGTTAATTATAACATCATACAATATTAAAATCTAGAATCCTAATTCTTGATGAATAAAGTTTACTAAAAGATATAAAGTATGCATAGACAATTGTGTCATACTAATAGAAAGTAATAACTCTATAGTGTGAACTAATCACTGAGGCTAATCAACTAGTCATGCTGAATAGAAATAATTACAAAAAAATTAACTAAGCACGCCAGTATCACCTCTCATTAATTTAAATAAATACCAACTAAAAGATATTAATAAGAGATATGCTAGATTATTTAATTATAGCAATTTAAGAAAATTTAATTAGCACGTTACCAAAGTAGCTCAAGTGGCCATACTTATGTTGGTGTAATTGCTTAGTAGATGACCTTTGTAGCTTTGCAATCACCAATATTCTTCTTGGTGCTAAATTCTGACACAAAGCGTTCTACCTACATCGTTAGGCAAAGACTTTGGTATCCAAGATTTGGATCCATATTTGTTAGCTTTGGGAACCCACTTATACATATTCATATTAACCAATTTTCTAGCCTTACACTGATGTGTAATGTGTCTTTTTAAACCACAGTAATGACATATAGCATAGGCATTTGTGTTGGGTATAGAAGGATGAGTATGTGAAGTGATGTAACGTGTCTTGTGTAGATATTTATAATAAAATACATGATTATGTTAAGTATGTTGTGTTCTACATGCATGATAGTATGAAGAATTTTGTTTGCTTGCTGGTGTCTTATTGTGAGTGCTTTTTTGTTTAGCCATGTGTCTTGTGTTAGACTGAGTAATAGGTTCTACGATCTGCTTTCCCAATCTAATCTCTAACTTTTTCGAGGTGGCATATAAATTATCATATTTAGAAGTAAGAGCATCAATTCTAAGTGAGACATTAGAGTACTTCTTTCTTTTTTTCCTAAATCTATGTTTGTAACTGTGATGAGTATCACAGTTGGAATTTCAGGAAGGGGTGTTTGAGGATGCTGTTGTGCAATACAGGAAGCACATCACTGATGAGAGCTCAGGTAAGGGCTGTGCAGGCTATATAGAACTCGAATTACAGTGTGCTCAGTGTTTGTATGAACGGTGTGTGTGGGTGTTGGGTTACAGTGAGGTAGACTGTGCTTGGGAGTAGTCGGGTTGCGTACAACAACTATTTTAGTTTGGGCAAGGAAGAAGTGACAGGTAAGTGATGGTGAGGGACTGCTCTTTCAGCAGTGCAGTAAAGCATTATTGCATCGTGTACTGTTTAGCAGCAGGTGGCTTAGAAGCCACTACAGCCACTGCAGCAACTGCAACAGCATCAGCAGTGTGATACACTTGTATCGGTCAGTATCCAGGTAGGGGCAACACTGTAGTGATGTTGCAAGGCAATGAAAAGAATAAAGTCGGGTTGCAGTGCTAAGTGGTGTGTGTGTTTGCTCGAGTGCACAGTGTGCAGTCTCCATTACAACAGGTTGCAGTACACCCCGTGCACTATTTTGGGATGCATCAGTTGCATCAGTGCTCTAATGCACTGTAGTGCATTGCACTGATATATAGCTACAACCTCAGTTGCATTAGACATCAGTAGCAGCAGCAAGGAGCAGTGAGGACTTGGTTTAGGCAGATATTGATACACTAGATATCATTCCCTAGTGTATCAGTGAGGTAATTGGGTAGGGAGAGATGTTAGGATGTGTATCTGTGAGGAAGTGCCAGGTGTAACACCTGGGAGTAGGGATACTCAGAGTGAATTGGTGAAGTGATCTAGTGTGGGCATCTTTGTTAAACATGTGATATGAGTTAGGGTATTCATGTATGAATGTGATACATGTGTATCATAGTAGGTGAGTTAGTGATATATGGGTTAGGGTAATGTGAGCATCATGAATGGGAGTTTGAGGGTAGTATGTTTGACTATTTTGTGATCTTAGGATGAGTATCAAGATACTCAAGTAACTAGAATGTGTTGAAGGTATTGGTTTAGGATATCGAGTGTTACTAGAATTATGAATTAGATATCCTAGTGTGTATCTAGATACTAGACTAAGGTATTGAGATAACTAAGATATTAGTAGATATGGTATCCTAGTACCTAGTATTAGCTAGTATAGCTAATAACCTTAACTTTTTGACCTAGAAACATAGGTATAGGCTAGTACAACCTAGAAATGACTAGTTTGACCAAGTTTTACTACTTAGACCTAGTTTGACCTAGTTTAACTAATATGACCAAGTTTTGACTTAGGAAATCATATTAGTGCATTTTAAACTCATTTCTTATTCATTACACCAAAGTGACATAATATTTTATATATAGGTGTGTGTGACACTAGTCCGGACATAGAGTTATACATTTTACTCAGGACCACAGACGAGTACATTCTCTGATAGTTTTTTTATTTGATAGTCTCTATGTTTCATGTATTTAGTATTAAGATATTTGATTCCTGACACGATGGTTACACGGATTGGTATACGTGGATCTTGGTCATGAGATGTTATTATTGTGATTACTCAGTGATCATCGTATCGTGCTTCATGATTACTCAGTGATTACCATGATATCTTAGTGATTATATATACCGCAATCATAGTGCATGATATTATAGACCGTGCAGTGTGATATATGTGCTATAATGTGTCATGATTTGGATTCGTGTACTAGTCGAAGGTTGTAAAAATATTAGTGGATATGAGATTATACCTTATAGCCCATGATGTAGTATAGCCCATGATAGCTAGCAGATTATGCAACTCACGTGTAATCATACTAGCTTTTCTTTTATATATAGTCCGTGCTAGGCCTAAGTCGATCACATTATCTTACTAATATTTTGAGGCACATTTACTATATTATTTTCTTTATTCCAGTTTATTACATTGATGTTCCTTACTATATTATTCTCAGTTTATTTTTATTATTTACCATGATGCTCTTCTTGTGATATTTGCTAGTTCAGTTATTTCTATCATTTATTTCCATTGCTATTGATGTTTCATAGTTTATGTCAATTATTGGAACTGTTATTGGGTTATACTTCGCTCCAATTCTGATTGGATATATTTTTCAGATGATTTATTAGAGGACTGGTGTCCTTCACAGTATGGGCCACGGGATGGCAAGCCAGTTAAGATGGCACTCGTAGAGCCTATTGAGATAGTACCAGCAGTCGATGAGACTTAGCTAGTTTATTTATGATATTGTATATGTCAGTTAGATACTTATGGCATGTATTATATTTGAGATCATTGTGTTAAAATTAGACTATTGGACTTGTGATATATTGTGACTCTGTATTTCTATCTTTCTATTCCATATTATGTCATATCTTCCTCTAGTTTTATATTGTGATTGATTATTGTTAACCACTATCATATTATCATATTGTCCTCCATTTGAGAGTTGAGATAAATTGACAGGTATATTATATATATTGTGTAAGATATTTAAATAGTATTTTTGACCTAGACAATGTTATACCGGCAATGCTATGGCATAGGCTGGATGTACCCACGTACTCGTGCCCCTATACCAGATGCCGGTCATGACATAGTGTCCGACCGAGATACCAGGTTCACTTATTATTTCTGGAGAAGCTTGCATGAGAGATTGGAAACCAGGTTAAGATTCAGTACTGCGTACCACCCCCAGACAGACGGACAATCAGAAAGGACCATCCAGACCCTGGAAGATATGTTACGAGCCTGTACCCTAGACTTTGGTGGATCTTGGGAGAATTACCTTCACTTAGTGGAATTTTTTTTATAACAACAGTTATTAGGCCAGCATTCAGATGACACCTTTTGAGACACTATACGACAAGAGATGTAGATCACCGTTGATATGGGACGACATTGGTCAGCAGAAGATGTTAGGCCCCAAAATGATCATGCAGACAGTAGAAGTTTTCAGGCAGATCATAGAGCAACTTCGAGTTGTACAGGATCGACATCGTCACTGGGCAGACCAGCATCGTAGGCCTTTAGAGTTTCATGTCGACGATCATGTGTTCTTGTAAATTTTGCAAACCCGTAGAGTTTTTCGATTCGGGGTCCGCGGGAAGCTTAGTCCATGATACGTTGGACCATTTAACATTCTCGATCGGGTAAGCGATGTGGCTTATCGTCTTATCCTTCCACCTTCGCTACGTAAGATACACGATATATTTTATGTATCTCAGTTGAAATGTCCCAAATCCAAGTCATATCCTCGATCACTCTGAATTAGTCATTAGTACCAACTTATCTTACGAGGAGCTAGCAACCCGTATCCATTCTGGACCGAAGGGAGAAGGTTCTCAAGAACCGGACTATTTCTCTTGTCCGAGTTGCTTGGGGCCATCACACTCTTGGAGAATCGACGTGGGAGCGCGAGGACAATATATGATCTCGGTACCCGTACCTATTCAATTCAGAAGGTATATTCTACCTTATGCCTTCATTCTTAGATTTCGTGATCAGGAGAACCTATGTGTTAGATGTTATTGCTTGCATGTGTAGATTTGCTTGTAGGTTTATATTGTGCTTGTCCTGAATTCTCTAGCCTTACTTGGATTCGAATTCCGAGGACAATTTTTTTCTAAAGTGGATAGAGATGTCACTCTCCGTTCCTAGTATACGTATTGGAAGCATATTATTTTTTGTTGCATGTTATTTATTTGGTTGCTTGAGACTAGACCCATTCTTTAGTTTGTTTTGGTTCTTGGTTTATGGTTTGGGTTGGTATGGTCATGAGTTGAACCCTTGGTCTAAATCTCAAACCCTAGCTATATAACCCAACTTCTTTCTCTCTCCCTCTTCATTCTTTCTTTTTCTTCTCTCTCTTAGGTTTTTTCCTTCCTCCATAGGCAAGTACACCTTACATGAGAAATAAAGAAACCCTCAATATTATTGGTCTATTATATTTATTATATAATTTTAAGCATATTTAGAACTTGGTATTTTTAAATTTGGTGGATGAAATGGTGTAGATCTAGATTTTTATGGGTGTGGGTGTTCTTGAATTTTTTTGTTTTGATCTTCAAAACTTATTATTTCTGAAAATTTGTTGTTTTATGTTGTAGAGCATTTTGATTTTGAGTGGTTTAGAACTTTACTTTGCCGGATTTGGATCCCAGACAAAGTTTCATTAGAGAAAACCCAACTTTCGGATTGGAGTTTCTGCCATGGCCAAACTTGTTGTGGAGAAGATGAAGCTCTATCTGTCGAGCATCAAGTATGCATCCATTTTGTTGGTGCATAGCGGAAGGACGCATGCGCTCTGAAACTCGAGCTTAAAAAATCTAAGTGTCAAAACTTTTGTGTTGTCTCTCCTAGGTGCATGGAAGTCATCCTGCGGTCGTGAGCTATGCGTCCCCTTTTTCTTGGATGCATGACTCGGCCCCGCCCTGGCACTTCTTTTAATTTTTTTTATCTTTTCTTCTGACACTTTATGGCTTGCCACATCCATCATTTTAGTCACTTCACTGATACTTCATTTATTGCCCATCACTTTGGCACTTTTCCCGAAGAGAGGACTTTGCCTCGCCCGTGCGTCTAGTGACCTTATGTGCCCCTGACTTCATGAGACTTTATGTGCCCCTAACTTCATGAGACTTTATGCTTCCGGACTTCATGCGGCATCCTGAGCATGCGCTTGATTGGTTCATGCGCCTGACTTTCATGTGTATAATTTCATGCGCGTGTTATCCTTAGTGACTCCATACGTGTACGTAGTACTTTCATTATGTATTCTCTTATTTTATTTGGAATATTTCTTATCATCCCATATGTGGTTGATCCTGATATTACTTGTATTATGATTCTAAGGAATAGTGGACTTAGAAACCAGACCCCATACTAGACATGACCATGTGCTAAGATTGACTTTATACATGGCATGAATATGTGTTGGATTAAGATATTCTGGGTGAACCAGACTAAGAAAATAGTGACTAACCGGCTATGTGCATGACATAAGTTTCGTGTTATAATGTGATCAAGATTTATGTGACCCAATAATAATTTGATAATTGGACTCGAATATTGTATCTGTGTTGATACAATTATTGTTTGATATTGTTCATGATCTAATGTGCACCGAGGTACGATATATCGTGCTACGTATTAAGTGATTATATTTGGGTTGTGCTTCGATAATGTCTCCAAATTCCTAAATGCGTGATACTATAAATATAATTTTCCCTTAGCACGGGCATGATATGTGATTTAAGTACTAAAGCGTGGTTAGGATATTAATTTATTGAATGTTGCATACACGCTCGGGTGAATCCATATTTGAACTTCCATGGATTCGTATCTAGCGTGCCCATACTTTGTACGATATCTTAAGAAAAAAATTTATGTGGCCACGCCTTGATATTTTAAAATAATATAGGGTTAATTAGGCAACTAAAATTGGTAGTAACATTGGAAGAAAATGGTATCCCGATATCATGCCAACGAACCTTCCCACAGAGATTCATTCTAAGTGCGATGTGGGCTGGCCACCACAGATATTGTATATCATCAGCCTTAGTGGAGTACAGTATCTAACCTATTATAAATAATGTCGAGCCACTATTTCACTATAGGAACATTGGAACTGCTAATATCGTGATCTAGCGTAGTGGCCCTATGAAAATTGGTGCAATTCGTGAAGTACATGTATATTCATCTATTTGGCTCGGTTAGCTTGTGTTCGATAATGGCGTGATATGAGGATACATATTATGCATTATTCTGAGATAACCTCGGACTCCAAAAATAGTAAGTCGTACAAGTGATTGACCGATTTTATTAATTGGACATGGTTGTGATTGTATTATTCTGTTAGTAGCCTGAAAAAATGGACTATCATAGTGTGATGGATTCAACCCTTATCCTTGTTTGGTTGGAAGGTTGGACCTTTGTGCTAGGATATGCCATGGACCTAAGTTACGACACAGAACCTATATATATTATATATTTATTGCTTGGATTTTTGTTTCTCCATTTCGTGCTTTCTTTGTGGTACTTGTTATTTGGGGTCTAATCCCACTGATTTTGCATAGACAAATTTTGAGTCAGTACCCGAGGATCCAGCGTACTTTCTCCCGGCTCATGGCACGTACCAGGAATATGGTCGCCGAGGATAACGAGTAGATTTTCGTATTTTTTCGTTCGTCGTTATGTATTTTACTCTTTTGGGCGTTTAACACCGGCACGTCTGGACATTTAGTTTATTTTCATGATTGTATATAAATCAGACTGCAGTTGTAATACCATTATGTACTTTTGTTATTACACCAACTTCTTATTTTGTACAGCTGGACTCCAGAATATCTTGAGAAAGTATTTGGGACGCCTTATTACTTTATCATATATGCTTTATGATTACTGTTTCTTGTTTAATTGATTGAGACATAAATATTCGTGTGATCCTAAGTGACATGATTGTAGCTTGCACCCCCTTGTATAGTTACAGTTGTGATCGCCGTAAGACGTATAGTACCTTGTACGGGGTAGCTGGCCGCGTTCGTCTCTGTATTCTGGTACTGAGGTGTCTACTCCTCCTCACCACCATCACAGACATACTCACCTACATACATACAATACTGTCATAGTCACACCACTGTGATACCCTCTCTCTCTCTCTCTCTCTCTCTCTCTCTCTCTCTCTCTCTCACACACACACACACACACACACACACACATATATATATATTTAGAGAGAGAGAGAGATGCACATTTATATATACCAAATAAGAACCAAGTACCAAATACTTAGCATGCACCATGGTACACACTCTAGTATCATTCATGATACTCCACACCTACACCACCAATGATATGATACTCACTCCCAAACACCAATGAAAACATTATACACCTAAATTATGATATATAAATATATATATAATAACCAAATATAATGCAGTTGAAGAGAATTAACACCTATTGGCTCAAATACCCTATTCTAACCATATATACTCATGAAATACAGGGTTACATACAATTCATATACTCATGAAATACAAGGTTGCATACAATTTGGATAGTACTACTATTGTCACAATCCATGTCAGCAACAAACCAACGAAGTTACATGATTTCAACAAAAATAGTGTCAATAGAACAAAGAGCAGACCCATGACTACTATCGAGGAGGGGCAACCCTTATGGATCAGAGGGAGCAACATATATAGAAGTATGGTAAATGTAGAAATCAGAAAAGAGATTAATGAAATTTCTGTGGACTAATATTGGCCTTTGCATATAAGGATACTTATCATCAACACTATATCATGAAACATGGTGATGCATCTTTAATTTTCAAGTTAGGATCATGGAATCAATCAAACTACAATAGAACCTTAATAACTTAATCCTTGTTAACCCCTCACTTGCTAACATATATAAAATTTACTTGGTTAAACAAAAACATAAATTTGTTAGTTCGTAAACGAAAAACTAAATGTAATGTACACTTAATAATTTAAAAAGTAAAAAATACCTTAATAAATTAGTAAGCTATAAATTAATAAGTTATCAACTAATCAATAAATTATTAATTTATCGATTATTTGATATTCTCTAAATTAATAGATTTTTGGGGTCCCAAGACTATTAGTTTATATAGGTTTAATGTATATAAAAAATATCAATTTATATATTACGTGCGACCTTATATTTTTTTATAATATTTTTTATTTATAAATTTTGTGAATTATTAATTTAGCACATTATTCCTAAATCGGGACCTACAAAAAATATTATTTAACCGAGTGAAATAAAATAAGTCCCAAAGTGGCTTAGCGACTCGGGCTCAAGGACGCAAAGTGGTACTTTGAGGGTGCACTTTGCACTTAGCACGTCAGCATCGTCGCACGATGCTTGTGCGCATATGTTGCGCTCATTTTATGCGTAGGCTATGCACGTATGCGTGTCTACGTGTATGCGCATATGCGCTGCTGCACTATTTTGTGCATGAGTCGCTACTCTACGCACCTATATGCATGTGTTTTATGCGCGAGTTACATGCTCGGTTGCTAACACGGGTGCAAGAGTGGATGCATGTGCAGGTGTATAAGCGGGATATGCACGACTATGTATGTATGCACGTGGTTCTCCCTGAAATTCTTTGAGGCGCACTTATGAGATTAGTGTTAGCCGCCTATCCCGGAATGGACTGGGATGGAATTCGCGTATGCCCGCATGCGCTGATGTACTGATGTGCATATGCACACATGAGTTGCTGCGCGCATATGTGCAGACGTCATCGTTTGGCACATATCTCCGTTGATTGCATGATTGTGACGAATATGGAAAGAGTGGATCAATTTTTCAGTTCTGATTTTTATGTGATTTGAATTTAATTGATTGCTATCTTTCCAGAATTTATTGGCAGCTAGGATTAGGGTTAGGGTTTCATCTTTGCTTTATAAATACTCTTTTCGTGTCTCTATTAAGAACATAATTCAAAATTGAGAGACAGAAGAGAGTACCTTGTTGCTGCTGTCATTGGAGTCCAGGAGTTCGTTTGAGTCTGAACAAAGGTGTCGGCGAGCATTCCAGAAGTTTTTCATGAACTTGATGGTTCCTAGGAGCAGATCGTGTAAGGAAAAATATTTCTTTGAGCAACGATGATCTTTATTACCCCAGCAAGATGATAGCTTATGTCATCTTCTTCTTCTTCCTTCTTCTAGTTGTAGTTTGTTCTATCTCAATTGCAACTGTATTTGTAGGGAAGAACGAAGTTTATTTTCGTAAGTTTGTAATTTGATATTCTACAAGTTGTAATTGGAAAGTTATTATAGTATTTCGTTGGAATCGAGTTATTCAGAGAGCAAACTCGTTTGCGTGAATCTCTGAGTCTCGACTACAACTTCAGGATCAAACAGAGAGTAGACAAAAAAGTTTACGTAAATCTCTTTTCGTGGCCTCTGTTTCACCATCTTTGATCCACCTCAGAACTAACATCTTTCTCTTGGAATATTCTCTTTATTTGCAATCCCAATATTCACCTTTTTATTTAGAATTCCAATTAATCAGTAAACAAAGAAATAAAGAAGAGAATAATCACACACTAATAGAATAAGGGTAGCTCCCTCGACCAAAGGGATTACCAAAGATGCTATAAGAAGATAATGTTTAATATTTTGTTTCACCTAAGGGTGAAAGTTATAAACTTAATTTCCACTCTACGACCAAGATTTTAATATAAACTTTTTAGAAAATTCATCTTTTTTTTATGTAAATGCAACTCCAACCATATTGTCTTGTTATGTATTGTGACTCCTATACGGCAGAGGCACAGGACAATGTCTTTCCTAAGTGACAAGATTATATTCACACAAGACAACGAAATAGAAAAGTGTTCTCCATTGCAAAAATATTGAAAAAAAAAAATTTAAAATATTTTTTTCAACTTCTAAGACAACTTTTGCGCTTCTTACTTTTTTATAAATATTTGTATTCATAATTGATGATGTGGAGGTAAATTCAATGTGAAGTGCATTGTTTAGAAGAAGACAACCAACTTCAAAATGTCTTTGTCATGTCATGACATGTCACCTTCACAATTTATTTGACATTTGCATTGAATTTTTTAAATGAAAACATGTCATTCTTATATGGCAACAACTTTTTCCAAACTCACAATAGCGTTGGAGATGCTCTTATAGTCTTACTAGAAAAAAATCCCACATGGCATCCCACTTGGGCCACCATCCCATGTGCATCTCTCAACACCAAGCATGGTATTATATTGAGATACCCAGTTAAAGTGTTTTTCAATGTGGGACTATCTTTCTAGTTTTCAAAGAGAAAAAAAATGTAGATAGGAGATAACAAGTAAAAAAGCAAAAACTATTAGACATGATCCACCTGGCTTTGGGCAGCCATGACGATCGCCTAGGACCCAATGAATAAGGAGGACCCAATTTATTTTTTTAAATATATAAATAATTTTGTACCGAAAATAGAACTAGTATTTGACATAGACTCTTTTTATCACAAAGCAATTGTAGTGTAGTAGTTATTTACATTAGACTTGCATGTAAGAGATTCCTAGTTCAAATTTTGGTAGAGACATATTTTTTATTTTACTTTACTTTTTCTTTTTTTTTTACATTATGTACGGAATTTCATTTTAAAATTTTGTTTCGGACTCCCATGAGTCCAAGGCCGACCCTGCTATTAGATACGTGTAGGAGTTTGGGCTAAATCAAGGAAGTTTCATACTTTGATAAACCCATTGGATATATATAGTTTCCATCTCCTTTCTTCATACCTTTTCTCTCTTTAGCTAAAGTATACACTTTCATGCCAACTATAAGTAACTTACAAAATTAAAAAGGTTCAAGATATTTTCTTACTAATTATAATAGGTTAAGCTACTAGTTGTCAATTTTAATAGATAACAACTTACAAATTCGTCCCCGAAGATAAGAGAAATAAGATAACATAAATGAAAATGCTTGCTACACTATATGTGTGTAAAATATAAATAAATTAGTTTACACTACTGATCCTAGGATACTGATCTGCAAAAGAAGTTAAAGATAACAAAGTAGGCATAAAGCTATAACTCAGAAATGGTATAGTTCAAGTACAATTAAGTTTTGTAATTGAATCAAATGTATTTCTAGTAAAATAAAGAAGAGACTATATAGAGCGAAGGACATGGACTACTTGTTGAGATTTGATGGTTGACTTAAAAAAAAAAAGATGCAATTTAATTTAATGGTTGACTTGCAACAAAGTCTTCACAATTTGAACATCATGCTTGACTGCGCTGGTGTACTTCAGCACAAAGCGTTTGGGACAGAAGTACAGGGGTTGGCTTATAAAGAGGACTAGGAAAAAAAAATTCTGTGGGAAAACTTGGGAGCTAATTGTGTAAAATGCGTTGACAAAAATATTTACAGGAAACATGCACGTTTCATGATGGATGCATGATGCATCTCTATATTCCTTTCCTTCAAATTTGATCAATGTTCAATGGAGTTTTTTTTGTTTATTTTTTATTTTATTTTTCGGCATAACACATGAAATCCGACGTAACGTTCGAAACTTTTGTGCACACTACATTGCATGTCTTTGGACCCACTGTCCCCAACTTCTACTATTTATAAATAAAAAATAATACGTCATTGTGACTCAATCCACTGACCATCTGTCATCCAGTCGGGATCTTATACTTCTCTTCGGTAACCACAAGAGTCACTCGAGTTCGGTAATAGTCATTCTTTTCATAGACATTCTTGATAGAAATGACTGAGGTGCTTAGGGCCGGCCCAAGAGGTTGGATTGTTCGGAAGATCATTTCTAAATAAATAAAAAAAATTATTTTTATAATAATTTATTTTTAAAAACAAATCTAACAAATAATCTATCTCAATGGAGAGATTTAATTTTTTTTTTCAAGAAAAAAATCTACCTATGTTTTTAAACAAATCTAACAAACAATCTCTCATGGAGAGATTTTCTTTTTCAAAAAAAAATTAGTACTTATTTTTTTTTAGAATTTTTATAAATATTTCGTAGAAAATGCTCCATAAGATAGACTACAACGCTTATATATATATATATATATATATATATATATATATATATATATATATATATATAATCGATCAGGATTTCTATATTTTTGCATCCCCAAAATATTTGCTTGATCACAACTGGTTGATCTTGTTTAAGACATCTAATCTTAACCATTGATTAAGACATCTAATCTTAACCATTGATTTGAATGGTTCAAATCAACGGTTAAGATTAGATGACTTAAACAAGATCCAACGACTGTAAATACAACCGTATACATATTCTCACCTAATTAAATTTTAACAAATAAATAAATTTAAATTAATTGTTTAACTATCTAATATTATTTAACTATAGTCCATCATCTCTAACTCATGTGGTTAAGGTGGAGGTATTTTTTTCGACTAGCTGGATTGATCTCATTGGACAACGTTACCTATAACAAATTCAAATTCAAATTATTATTTTTGAATATTTTTTTGTACATACGTAAAATACACGTGCATATATATATATATATATATATATATATATATATATATATATATATATTATTTTACACCTGTGAAAAACAACACAAGTCTTGTATTTTTTAGGGTTATTTAATAATATGATTATATAATATGTCATATTTGGATTTGGGTCTCCAAAGTGTCCGATATTAGAATTTAGGTCTTAATATCATTGTTCATGGAGGCTTATGAACAATGATTTTAAGACCCATATACTAGTGCCGGACAGTTTGAAGATCCAACCCCTAATATCATAATATAAGACCATATTACTAAATAACCTAATTTTTTTGTAATATTTAGTTTATATATATTAGGAGGGGCACTTTTTAAAAAATTTTAGGCTAAATTATAACTTGATACCCTCAACTATTCTAGTTTTTCAATTTGATACCCTCAACTTTGATAGGCATCAACTTAATACCCTCCTCCCATTTTTATGCTAACGGTGTTAACCGAAAAAAAGAAGACAAAAATATCCTTCCCCACATCTCTCTCCAGCAGCCCCCCCTTTCTCCGTCCCCGGCAACTGGAGGGGGGAGGGCGCACAACAACGAGCAGCAGCACGCGATGCGCGACGGTGGGCACAACATGTACGGAAGACATGTGAGGTGGGCGAGCGGAGGGGGCGCGACGAGGCCGGAGGGGGGGGGGAGGAGAACGACGGGGACGGGAGTGGACGGTCGACGCATGGCGTGCGTGTGGTGGGGAGTGATTGGCGGAAGGAACATGCAGTGGGCGATGGGGGGTGGGGTGGCGAGGCCGGGGGGAGGGGTGCGACGGAGCTGCCGTCGGAATGTGAGAGAGGGATAACATCGGCGGGTTGGGGGAGATGGGAGTAGCAGGGGATGGGAGGGTAGTTTAGTAATTTTTTTTATATAGCAAAAATAGGTTGAAAATATTAGTTGAAAAAAAATATTAAGTTAGTCTGTATAAGTTGAACAATTCGAAAAGGAGTATCGTTGCAATTTAGCCTAATTTTTTTTACGTCGGACATCCAAAATTCTGTAGCAAATGTATCACAAAACCCTCTGCCACTCCACTGGGTTCCTATAAACCCCATAATTCCTAAAACCTCCCCTGTTCGAGAACCCACAGAGCGGCAGTCTTATCAACAAAACCCCTCCACTTCCACTTCAACATCCTCCTCCTCCTCCTCCATGGCTTCCTTCACTTCCTTCTCTGTATTCACCCATCCCCTCCTCCCTCCTCTCTCTCCTCCTCTTCCCAAAGAAGCATCCAGCGTTTTCAGAACCCCACCGAACCCTAGACGCAGCTGCAGGTGCTGCTCCTCTCCCCAAGAAAAACCCCCAAATCCCAAATCAAGACCCAAAAAACAGCAAAATCAAAACCAAAACCAGCTGCAAAGACTATTTCCGGCCCGGAAATCGGAGGCCGACGTTGACCCGGTCGGGTTCCTTCCCAAGTACGGGATCGACGACCGGGCCTTCGCCCAGTTCCTCCGCGACCGGTATTCTTGATTCCCCATTGATTTCGGATTGATTTTTGTTGTTGTTGATATATATAGCGTGTTACAGGCATAAGGCTTTGAAGGACCGCAGGTCCGAGCTGGTTTCGCGCTTCATCGATGTCATGGAGGCCGCTTCCGGGTGCCTAACATGCTCCTTTTTTATTTTGTTTACTTTATTGTTGTATATTCTGAAATTTTTAGCTGTTAGTTATAATGGGCAGGTGTGATATGATGGGTATGCACCGCCACCGGCAGCATCGTGTCGACTACATGGAATGGGCACCAGGTACACACACCTTCCTCATTTCTTGGATACATGAAAGATACGACTTGCCCATGCCTAGACTCCAAGGGACACAAAAAGGTAGTTGAAAGTAGTGATTGGTATAGTCGTGCGTGATCGTGCAAAACATATCCAAAGGGACAAAAAAAAGTAGTTGAAACTAGTGATTGGCATAGTTGTTATCGTGCAAAACATAATAGGATACAAGAGAGTAACATTTCTTTCAAGTGAATCCTTTTTACAACTTTTTAGGAACCCAGTCACTATCTAAAACATGCTTAAGTATCTATATTATTAAAATATAATGCACACAATATGTATATAGATATGTTTTCTTGTGTATATATCACCGTATCCATGCCGTACTCTACTCATATCCCACAATTTTCTAAAAATTATGTATTTCGAATCCGTATCATATCCGTGTCTATGCAACCCTAGTCACCAGAGGGTTTATGTTGTACGTGCACGATTACGACATATCCTAGTGTATCTTGGAGTGCCTACCTCGTGTCGTGTACGATACAACAAGGCTACGACACTGGCTTTTGGAGTTGATTTGCTTCCTAACCAGGGTGAAAACATGGTGAGGAAAATATGAGCCTTGGTTTTAGTCGATGAAAATTTATCCTGCTTGGAGGTTTTGAAAATCCAGGTATGCGGTTGCAATATATATAATACCCTTTTTATAGTTTTAGTCTGTCCATCTGACGGATACACAAAGATGTGGATGTTTTCAGCTTTGACTGTAATAAGCGTGGAAGTAGGCGACGAAGAAATTGCTTAGAGAAAATTAAAGTAAGTCCTGCTTAAAGGCAGTGGAAGTGGGAGTAAATAATTGCATTTCCTGATTCCTCTGTAACTTTTTTGTGTGGTCATTTGATGTCACTCTTTCGTAATAGTACTTCGGCAAAATATCTTTATCTCACTCTTTCAACAATGATTCACCAAAGATATTATTATGATTTACTTGGCATTGTTGATTGAGATAGGGAGTACAATGTCTAATGCATGACTACAAAGTATAGTTTTACCCATATGTACAAATCCGTTGGAGTATAGGTACACAGTAGAGGTCCATGGTGGTTTTGTATCAATGCATGAAATGTATAGGAAATCATGTTTTGATCATTGTTAATGTTAATTCATTGAAATTAATTGTCAGAAACCTGATTTGGTATTATTTTTCTTCCAGGACTGGAAGTCCAACTTCTTCAACTACGTTTTTCTTTCTGTTTATATATCTGTTAGCTTACTCTTTATTTAAAGATACAAGTCTACTCGGTTCTCATTAGCTTCTCAATGGTAAAAGTTTAACGGAAAATATGGGTTGATGAGCATGAACTTTATGATGGGAATTAGACCTCAAATGTGTATACTGCAGCCTTTCCCTAAAATCAAGATGACAATCACATTTGACTAGTTTAAAATTTGATTATATGATCATTATTATGCATAGCCTATTTCTGTACTTGATGTGAATTAATAGGAAATTTGACATTCTTGTAAACAAAGCTATATAGTACTTTTGGCATGCAAGATTAAACAGAAAAATATTATGTACTTATCTGTGTCTGAAAGCTGTACCAGGTGCTCGGTATTGTTCACTTGTTGGTGATTTTAATGGGTGGTCGCCAACCGAGAACAGTGCAAGAGAGGGGTACTTTGGGCATGATGATTTTGGCTACTGGTTTATCATTCTTGAAGATATGCTCAGGGATGGTGAAGAAGCAGATGAGCATTACTTTCAGGAGTACAATTATGTTGATGACTACGATAAAGGTGATAGTGGTGTAAAGGCTGAAGATCTATTTAAAAAAATTGATGAAGAATATTGGGAGCCTGGTGAGAAATGGGATCGGAAATCACGTCTAGAGTTAGTTGCAAAGCTATATGAGCAAATGTTTGGCCCTAATGGTCCCCAGTCATATGAGGAATTAGGTGAAATGCCTGATGCGGAAACACGGTACAAACAATGGACAGAAACACACGAGCCATCTCGATTTGATGTCATTGATACCGGAAAAGATGATATGTATGGTGTTATAGATGACCCTGTATCAAAAGAGAAGTTTAAGTCAAAGAAACCTCCTCTTCCTTACTGGGTAGAAATGCGAAAAGGACGAAAAGCATGGCTTAAGAAGTATATGCCTTCTATTTCTCATGGGAGTAGATACAGGGTTTATTTCAGTACTCCCAGTGGGGCATTGGAGCGAGTTCCCGCTTGGGCTACATATGTGCTTCCAGGTATGCCTTTTGTCCATAACTCCTGCATATGCTTTTGAAGATTCTCCTGCAGCAGGATATAATCTTTGTGAGAGGAAGAACAAAAAAATCCTCATGCAGGAAATAAAAACTTTCTTCCAGTTAAATAATAATATAATATGAAACAAGCAAATAGAAAATGGCATGTCATTTGTAAACTCAGAAAAGTTTGAAGATTCTACTGCATGAATATATATAATTTTTGAGAGGAAGGAAAACAAATCCTCATGTATGAAAGAAAAACATTCTTCATGGTAAATAAGTAAATGAATCAAATGATTAGATAATGCAATGTCACTCGTTCTCAAATGGATGAATCTCAGAGGAGAATTGACTTCTAGGTAATGAATCTTATATATACCCCTTGAATAGCTTCTTTTTCCCCATCTCAATGACCTTTTCTTTTTCCTGCACAACTACTGGCAGATGTCTGTGCATATATATATGCTAACCAACCTGACTGGGATACAATTCTTGCTGTTTTTTGAAGATACCTATATATAGGCAAAGTGCACCACAGATACAGTTCATTTGTTATGATACATTTGACTTTAAAATTTTCGCATTCTTGTGTTCAGATGTCAACGGTGAGCAGTCTTGTGCAGTGCACTGGGAACCACCTCCAGAAGATGTTTATAAATGGAAAAACAAGCGTCCTGAAGTCCCAAAATCACTTCGTATCTATGAGTGCCATGTCGGGATCAGTGGTCTCGAGCCAAAAATATCTTCTTTTAGTGAATTTATTTCCAATGTAACTCTCTTTAATATAGTCTTTAATTGTCTGTGCGTAGAAGCATAAACACACATGTGCACACACACATTCAAATGTCTAATAGTTCTTATTGTTCAGGTACTTCCACATATAAAAAATACAGGCTACAATGCCATTCAATTTTTTGGGGTTGTTGAACATAAAGATTATTCTTCTGTTGGCTACAAGGTGAGTATTAGTTAGCATTTAACTCGATCAGAGTCAAATTCAGTGTTTATATTTGTTTTGCATCATCTAGTATTTCTGATCAATACATTGAATAGTTTCTTTACATTCTGCGTTTGGAGACTTATCTGATTTGTATTTGATACAAATTAAAAGAGTCATATTTGCTGATGCACTTATAATATCAAAAGAGGACTTATTGGATATGCGAGAATCTTTTGGCTACAAATTGATAAATAAGTAGAGAAACTGGGAATATATGTAATTTGTGTCATGTTCCGAAACTGGTAATATTGAGCCCGGGAGTGTGACACCATAACTCAACCTTCAACTGCTGCAAGCACAAGTACTATTATGCCAAGCATGATTTCTAACAATTTGATAAATTATCCCAACAGTTAACCATTAAATTATATGTGATTCTATTTAGTTAAAATTATATATGATCCCCTTGTAGACAAAAAAGTTGATGTAAAATTCATGACTAATCAGCAACATGAAAAACTTACAATCAAGAAGAAATTATCAGGAAAACCATACTAAAAAAATAAAAATAAAATAAAAAAACAAACATGACTTTATCAGTCCAAGCTTTGTTCTAAAAGGCGTCCGCCTAGGCCGCCTAGGCAGCGCCTAGGCGCTAGGCGCCAGGTGCCCGCCCGATGTCCGCCTAGGCACCCGCCTAGGCACCCGTCTAGTCCCCCGACGCTCAACTATACATATTTTAGGATTGTATGGACTTTTTTGCAAGTTTCAGTAGATTTTTTTAGATTTTATTTTATTTTTTTGAACCGCCTAAATCTAGCGGCCGCCTGGACAACCGCCTAGGCGGGCTAGGCGCTAGGCGGCAGCTGTCCGCCCGCCTAGCGCCTAGCGCTTTTTGCAACCTTGAGTCCAAGTCAGTGTTGTGAACCACCAATGTCTTAATAAGACTGTAAGAATAAGGATCATTTAGCCTTGAATATGACATGAATGATTACCTGCAGTTACTATTTAGACAAGAGTTAGTTAGCTTCAATATGGGATGCTTATTCTTACCTGTGAAGAACACTGTACAAAAGTTGATAACTAACCAATATGACAACAATATCAAAAGAATTATTTAAATGGTAAAAGCACAATACAACCAGTAGTGGGGCCGTCTTCCTCTTTGGTCTCTGGATGTATCATAGAGATAATGCAATTCTCTATAGCAAATTGTATCATTTTGCCGCTTCGTCTAGCGAGGGTGCTCCTTGGTTGCATGAGCTTAAACTGCATATTGCTTGGACGTTTGGTGTGGCCCATCCCCATTCATTAAACCGGTGGCATCGCCATCATGATGTGTTCTTCACCGATTCATCATCCGTAGGTGATGTGGCCCCTCTCTGTCTTCTGTTGTATCACCCCCACAAATTCTCTGTCGAGCGACAGTGACAGTTCATTTCTTATTTGTTACTGCAATTCCATGCCATGAGATGTCATTGGAAGACAATTTTAAGGTGCCATAACATTCTGAAAGAGAAGATAAAAGTTATTATCATATGATTGTGTAGGTCATGTCCAGAAGAATATAATATCTGTAAATTCTAATTAGTGATATAAATGATCAGCATAAGAAGATTTGTAAACTATAAGGCATGATTTGGAATTCATGATTTTTGTATATAAAATTGAGAATCGAGATTCTCTAGCAGATTTCCATTTCCTAAACTTATTTTAAGCAAAGTCTGTGAGTTGGTGCAATTCAGTGAACTTCAATTCATGGAATTTTAATTCACAGAAACAAAATAGGCCCTGATACGCAAATTAACATACTGTTTAAGTGCAGGTCACTAATCTATTTGCTGTTAGTAGTCGATTTGGCACCCCTGAAGATTTTAAGCGTTTGGTTGATGAAGCACATGGTACGATTTCATTTATGTTCAGTTATCTGTGCCCTGTAAAGTTTGATTGCTATGTATTTGTTTGGTGAAGAGACTTAACTAGACAAGCAAAATATGAATTCAACCTCTAAAAGGAAGAACCTATCCATGCTAAGACTTTTTGAATGAAGTCATTGATGGAACATAATTGATGGAGTCAAATGCATTTACTCGTAGAAGCCTTACAGTTATCAGGCATCTTGCAACTCAATCCTTTTGTTGTAAATATAGGTCATCTCCATGAAAGAGACAAACCTTTAGATATGTCATATTCATGGGTAATTAGGTTTGGTATGGGGCTGCTAGTGCAAAAGGAACTCTCCGGAGGTGGAAGCATTCATGGAAGGAAGCATGGGTTGCTGCCTTGATGAACAGATTGGAGAAGAGATGAAAACACATTCTAACTCATTTATTAAAAGTGACCAAGAAACACCAAACTGCCTTTGCGCGTGTTAGTAACTTAATACGAATTATGCTTAGAATAATCTCAACTGCCCATATCTAATATATATGTATTCTTGGGTCTTCTTTTTTCGATACATGCTTAGGGGGGTTAGTCAATAAGGATTTTAGAATCACAAACTCTTATTTAAAAATCTAGTGTTAATCAAATAGGATTTGAAGATGTGGTTTCACAACCACCCATTAGTCAATTGAGATTCAAAATCTACTGTTGATATAGGAGTTGTAAATCACATGGGACTCATTCATTTTTACTCGTTATAACCGCACCTAATACCAAATTTTTTCTCTTTCTATCTCGTTAATCCTGAGTCCACTCTCCTCCAAGTCTTTCTTTCCCTTTCTTTTCTTCTTCCTCGATCACGTTCTCTAATGGAACATGTGAAGGATCTCTGACCCTAGTGGCAACGATTCTTCATCAAAGTCAAAGATCTTGACTCTTACGTCGGCAATGACGAGCTATGCTCTCGAGAACAACCTCAACCTTCCTTTCATGTACTCGGCTTATTCGTTGCCTAACCGCGACCTCGTTCTTGTTCCTCCTTTTCAATTTTCATACCTACAAAATGTGTTGTCGATAATTGATTCGTTGTGATTGGATATAGTTTTCTTGGTTACTTTTGAGATTTTTAATTCATTTTGATCAAGTTTCTCTAAAAAAAATCAACTTTGATCTGATATTCTCTTGAAGATAGAATTTTTATTCATTTTTAATGTATTTTCCATTGTTTTTTTTGAATGTTCATTTTTTTTTTTCCAAAAGTGAATAAGATTATGAATGTTTCTTCTCATTTGTTGTAATTTTTTTTTTTTGAGCTAAATGGCTTCTTGAAGAAGAAGATCCCCACCATCATCATTTCTTTGAGATGGTAAGATCAATTTTATGCTTCATCGCTCATCGGCCAGTTAGTTTGCTTCCTCATATTCTTCGGACAACTTGACATCCAACTTGATCACAAATTTTATTGATGGAATCTAAGTGGTTGTGCGTGGAGACAACCATCATGAATCTTAACTCGTCGGTCAAATATGGAGCTTGGTGTTATTTTGTGTTGTTCTCAAATAATATAACCCACATTATAAATCATATGATATGTGAGTTGAGGGAGAATTATTGGAACTAATGTAGGATGATATCATACCATGGCATGTGAGAAAATAGTATAATATACATAATATTGCATGTGATTTTCTTATGAAATTATCGCCAAGAATCACAATTACAATCACATTGATTATGAAATCATCGTATTTTGCTTGAAATCGCGGTGATTGTGATTCTGAAATTACAACCACAACATGTTTCTACAATCCATTTTGATTAACCCCCCTAGTTATTTTAAAATGCCTAATGAAATCTTTAGCCAAATTAATTGAAACGACAATTCTTTTGGAAGCGAGTGGGGAACTTTACTAGTCTCTCAAACACTACCATTAATGAAGATAACATGAGTATACAATGTCAGGTATTAAGATTCATTAATTTAATGAGTGATAAAGATGTTAGTGTTAGGTCCATTATTCTTGTTCCCTCGAAGCCCCCTTCCCAATTGTAGGCTTATATGTTCAATTGTATTTTTCTTGTACATATATTTTCCTCAGAGAGGGTGTCGTTTGGTGAGACATTATTGCTTGCTGCTTGCATCCTGGAGGATGTAGGTTTGAGTCGTGAAAACCACCTCTCCATATATATATATGGGGATAAGGCTGCGAACACCTTGACCTCTCAGACCTGCGTAACAGGACTCACTGGGACACTCTTGACTGGTTTTTTTTTTTGAGATAACCTTTACCGGTCGGTATTTTGAGCACGGTTTTTTAAAGAGTTATTTGTTCATTGGTCGAGCAATAAAAGCTTAGCAATTGACTAGCATGATTTCCACTACAAACTCGATTCAACGATGGTACTTATAGCCATTTCTAATTTCTAGTCCATCCGTCCCATAGCACATTTGAATTACACAAATTCGTTATTCACTGATTAGATAAAGGTATGCTTTATAGCTAAGTTATAAAAGTTGGAATCATCTAGACAACCTTTGTATATGATTTTTATTCAACATTTGCTTGTTTATATTCCACAACTTCATCATCATCCAAACCTTCTCCCATCAGCATGGGGTCGGTTATGGAGCAAAAGAAAGCTCCATAAAAGAACTAACAATTTTTATGACTGACTGTTGATCTGACATCAACCCTCTATGTTGGTTCCAAATTCATAGCCAAGGTTGCTATGAGCAGACGACGGGAAGTAGACCTACCTTTGGGTTATGTAGTTTAAGTTTATGCAACCAAGTAGCAATTTTCTACCATTCTCTCTCTCTCTCTCTCTCTCTCTATATATATATATATATATATATATATATATATATATATATATGCTTATCTTCACATTACATGTCACAGGGCTTGGTCTTCTGGTATTCTTGGATATTGTACATTCCTACGCTGCTGCAGATGAATTAGTTGGTTTATCTTTGTTTGATGGATCAAACGATTGCTACTTCCATACTGGTATGGTTGCCGTGTTGTTTACGTTTATTCTATTTTTATTGTCCGTTGATATGTTTTTATATGTTGAATATGGTTCTTATGTTAATCTGAAAAACATGAGAGATTACCTCAATCTTCTAGCCTTTGCTATTTGGACTATGTAATCATTGTTCACTTGTTTGTTGTAGATTGAGGTGTTGTGAGATGATGTGAATATGTCTTTCTATTGGCTCATATGAAAATCATGCTTAGACTTCTGAGCATATGGTACTTCTCAGACACGAATACATACAAATAGAGAATAATGTAGTTAAATGCATTTATTCTATTTAAAGTAACAATAATGTACTTAAGTGAAAGTATACTGTATAATACAATTATTAATTTATTACACTTCTATACTTATATGGTTGGCACACACTTTTGGCCTTTTGGGTTTATGCTGCCCCTTTTGGTTGTTTTGGATATGAGTACTTTTTGTATAACTTGAATAAGTTGGAAACCTTTTCCTCATTTTCCTTTGTTCTTTAAACCTATTTATTTATTTATTTATTGTGATAAAACTTTTTCTTGTGGTGAAGCTAATCCTTCTTGCTAAAGTACCTCTCCAATCATTTTTAGTCGTGCAAACCCTTTTAACACCTCAAACTCTCTTGGCACTCATCCTACAACCCTCCTAAATTTAGCCTGTTACGAAACAGGCCTATAGTTACCTTTCAAAAACACAAGTGTCACATGGACCTAAAATATAGGAAATGTTGATTAATAAGTTTGATTTCTTATGGTCGTCACTCAAGTTGAAGGTGTGCAGAAGCTGACATCAAAACACAATTGAGGCAGAAATTCTGTGTGTAGTAAGCTCAATAATTAAAGGTGTTGATGAACTAAATTCTTACATAGGGTTATGTTATAATTACCAGGAGAGGTTTCTTGTGAGGGACGACTGAGCTAGTAGTAAAATATGACTTTCAGTATACTGTATTTGGATGGAAACTGAATCTTTGTTTATAAATTTCTAATTTGATGATATTAAAATGAGCTAAATAGTTCCTGAAATCTCATGCAAATATCCTGGTTTATGGTTACGTTGGGAGCCTAAATCTCTTGAGAATAATTTGGTTTGCTCGGGTTTGCACATTTGCATAATCGAGGGGCACTATAATGGACTTATGTATACAACTGGGGCAACATAGCGGGTGTGTCCAGATTTTGACATGTGGATCACTAATTTGGTTACATGTGTCCCATACTTCTTAAAAGCACAGAGAGGAGAGAGAACGCAAAAAGAAAGAGAGGCCTCTCTCTCTCTCTCTCTCTCTCTCTCTCTCTCTCTCTCGTTTTCAAGAAGATTAGTGTTCGGGTTTCTTTACTGCAGCTCTCGGCGATGCCCGAATATGGAAGACTTGACCAGAGTTCCGCCAGCGGTCAACGATACGGGTGAGCATTATTCGGTTTTCAACCAAGAACCAAACCGAACCGAATAAACCAAAAATCGAATAAGACTTGTGAAATTGTATAAATAATCAAAACTCTATGCATATTTTATGATTAAAAATGCATATATTTTTGTGAATATTTTTAAAACAACAATTCTATGTATGTGTTGTGAAGTCCAACTTTGATAATTTAATAACTAGTTCAATTTTGGGAGCAACTTTGAAATACAACAATGATATGTATAAAGATTGTATTTTTTTAATGTGATTTAACCACAATTCCAACTTTGGGCCTGGTCTATTAAACAATAAAAATAGCCAACCAAACAAACCGAATAAATTGAATCGATTATATCGGTTCGGTTTCGGTTATTGCTAATCTTGGTTCGGTTACAGTTTAGATTTTTTGATTTTCGGTTTATTCGGTTTTGATTATTTCGGTTCGGTTGAAACTGAATAAACCGAAAGCTCACCCCTACTCAACGGCGACGAAGCCAGATGGTATGGCTGGAGAATGTAGTTCTTGAGCAAAAGATATTTTTATTGATTTATGCTCTATATTTTCTTCATCGGATGGTTTTGAGTCTCTTGACTTGGTCTCCTGAATACTGGAAAACTTCTTTTTTGACATTCTATTCAAAGTCTCTGCAACAAATGTGATTGGTTGACAATTTTTGCTGAAGCCAAGATAAATATTAAGGAGCTGGGTGCAATTTGAAGATACCTATTCTTCCTATGACTTAAGCATGTAGTAAGCTGAGCTACAATGTATGTATTTGCTACAACTGCAAAGATGAAATAAATCACCATACTGAATATTGGAGGGTTGAAAAGATTAAATGACCTTGAGAATGTGATTAGTTTTTTATATTTGGCTTTATAGGCTATAGAGATGAATTCAGTTCCCTACAACAAATTGTATCATCTTACCCTTTGTGTAGACTCTTCTTAGTCTAAGGGAACGGAGAGTCCTCTTTGGTTGCATGAGCTTGTATGACCAGAAGGCAGGTCTTCCTACCCTACAACTGTCTTAGGTTTATTATGCCAAGGCCCTCTCTTGTTTATAACTACATTGGCTAGGAATTTGGTATTAGGACAAAGGGTTGATCTCAAGTTGATAAATAAAAAAAACTTATTGTATGGGGCTTTTTCTTGCTCTAAAGCTGAACCCCATTTCAATGGAGAAAGCTTGGATGACAAAGACTGGAATATGATTAGGGACAAATTGTAATATACCTCTAAATATAAATAATCATGGGTGTTCTTTTTTGCTTTTACCTCTTGGAATGATACTTGATGTTTCTTGCAATAACTTCTGTTTGTACTATCACGAGCATGTTATTAATGCTTTGTCTATAATTGTATATATTCTAAACACTTGGAAGGCTTATGAAGTGTGTACTATGGATATTTTATTTTTTGTTCCATTCAGTTGTTAAAAATTTAGCCTGTTATGAGCCTCGTTTGTTTAAATAGGTAAACGTGGTCACCATAAATATTGGGGTACCAGAATGTTCAAATACGGGGATCCAGATGTGTTACAGTTTCTTTTGTCAAATTTGAAATGGTACTTTCTGAACCGAGATTAGTCTTTCGTAAATATTTTTTGATCATATATCTTAGTAATTGATCTAGATATGTTGCACTTTCATTATCTGTATTTTTATGTTGATCCTTTAGTGGTTTCTCCAAAAGATGTACTGTGCTACGTATTCAGTTAACTTTTTATTTGCCAAATTTGTGAAAAATTCTATAGGTGGGTTGATGAATATCTGATTGATGGCTTCCAGTTCCACTCGCTCTCATCTATGATATATACCCATAATGGCTTTGCTACTTTCACTGGTGCTATGGAAGAGTAAGTGCTTTTGCACCCATTTAATCGATTTAGCTGAACGTAATTATGCATGATCTTAATGGTGTTTGTATGTCTATAGCTCTTTATTAAAATTTATTAGTTTCTCATAATGACCACGGATGTTTCGTATAGCATATATGATACAACATATTGTTTTGCAAACCATACTTGCTAAGAAACTCTTTTCCTGGTTTCAATACCAATTACCCTGAAATATTCTTCACAATAGGACATGTTGAAAATCCTGGGAAGCTCTTCTCAGGCATTCCTGAAACAGGTGAAAGTTTCTGGTAACTGTTTCAAGTATTCTGGATAATCGATCAAGAAGATAGGTGAAACTCCAGATATTGGGAAACGTCGGAACTTTTAAGAGAGAGAGTTTGGTGTGTGTGTGTGTGTGAAGGGGGGGGGGGGGGGTACTTTTTTGATTCTTTGTTTATTTTGGTGTGCTTATAGGGATTTCAGAACCTGTTGGTGCTTACAGGAGTATATAGAAGTTTTTTTGACATCTTCCCAAAAATCATAGCAAATGCATTGAATTTTTTTGAGGATTATTTCAGAGCATATATAAAAACATACATTTGTTTAGGATCAAATTGTTCTTCTGAAACTCTTGGAACATATTAGTTATCTTGCTTATGAATTTTTTAAACTTCAAATATGGAATTTGATTGAACGACAAAACGATCTACTTAGGCAACCCCAACTTGGGAATATTTGTTGTTATTAAGATATACTTGAGTATAACAGAATATGGATTATTTTCAACTTTGACTGATGACATTAATGGTGAAGTGGTGGCCGTGGGTTTGGAAGTGTCTCAAAAGCAGAAGGGGAAGTTGTTGTGGGATTTGAGTTGGAAGTTGTCAGAGAAAAGGGTGGACCTAGACTTCGTGTTTGATGAGGTGGTTGGCCACTTGAGATGTTATTGTTTTTTTGGCGGGATGATTCATGATAGTTCAGATGTAGTTGAGAGGTGGTTGCCAGATGTAGATCTGGGAAGTGATTGGCTACGAGAGGTGGATATAGTCTGCGGGCAGTGGATCGAGAATGCTGGTGGTAGTCGGCGTCTGAGAGTTGAAGGTTGTGATAGAAGATGTTCTGGATGGTCGTTGATGTCAGGGAGTCAAAGCTCAGTGAAGTTGAGGATGATCGGAGATCTAAATGGTCGAGGTCGACTAGAGTGGATGGTCACCTGCTTTTGGAGATGGTCGAAGCTCGGCAGCAAGGTTAACTAGAGTGGTGGTGACAGAATGAAGGGTGATGGTTGTAGGCTGGCTCTGATACCAAGGCATTATCAGGATTAGGTTTCAAAGAGGAAATGATGGATAAAGTTGTATGCACAATAATGGAATGAGATCTATGATTGTAGCATCCCCTCACCAATCCTTACTATTCATAGACATGGATATTTGTATATAGGCCCCATGTGAGTCCCAATTTTTATTCAAGAGATGTGACCCACTTGTCAAAAGTGCCAACCGGATAGTACAATTGAGAAAATTACTTCTATGGTCCACCCTTTTCTCTGACAACTTCCAGATGTACCAGATGTGGGACTGTTTGTTTTGGGGTTTCACACCTTATCTCCTTCTGCTGTTTAATCAATTAACTTATATGGTTTATTGACGACAAATGCTACTTTGACTTCGTGTAAGATTCTTTCTTGCTTCCTTCTCTTAGTTTTCTCTGAACAAGAGTAGCATATTTTATCAGTAAATTAGCTATATGCAACCGTGAACAAAGGAAGAGAATGAAGGTTTGCTTACATTTAATTTAATGTGTTTTTATAACCTCACGGACATGTATCTTCGGTGATTTATAGGAAATTCTTACAATACCTGCATCTATATATGTATGTGATTCATTTTGCATCTGTAGGTACTGCAATCAGTATGTTGACAAGGATGCTTTGATATACCTAATTTTGGCAAATGAGATGCTCCATGAACTTCATCCAAACATTGTAACAATTGCAGAAGATGTAAGTTACTTTTACCTTTCAAGGTTTAAAAATATGCATATAATATTTCCATTACGTGTTCAAGTGTCGCTTATAAATAGTAATGAAGGGTGCATTCTTCTTTTAGCAACTCATCTATGAGTCAAAACTCAAACAGTGGTCATATGATACTTCTTTTCATCTTTATTCTCTTGTCGTGTGTAATTAAGAAATAAATACAAAATATTTTCTTGTTAAATGAACAAAATATAATATTCTTAGAGAGTTCTGCCGCGTGTGATTCGGCTATCTTGTATTACATCAACAGATTCTTTATAGCTGATAGCATCCACTAGAAACTATCAAATCTAGCTTCACCCAAACCCTGAGGTCTTTTTGACCCTACATACAACTATTATTCTCTATCCAATACTATTATAAAAATACGCTTATAATTGAAATGAAGCTAGAAAATGTTAATTCCTTTCTTATATCATGTCCAGATTAGTTATCCTTATATAGTGCCAAAACGATAGAACCATTTATTTATTTATTTAGTTTTGTATTCATCTAGAGTTTATTAATTTAATTTGCCATTTTTCACTTGTACATAACTATTATGGTACAATGCAAATTCATTTCCCTATGGAGAACCTTTGGATATTTGTAACAAGAATACTATGAAGGTTTGAGTCTCTCTTGTTCCCGTATCTTCTCCTTGCTCCAATCTAGCATCCCGGCTAGAAAGCCAAGCCGATCAGAAAAACTAGGGATTTGAGAAGAATAGTGCTTTCTATTGATTGCCAAATCATCCACATCCTTTATACTTTAACAGGATGAAAATTGTCTTTGGATCATCATTATCTAGCGTTAATCTTTGTGCTATTTTGTACTTTACATCTTCATTGTGCCACTATGCAAATTCAGCTTATCTTGATGGAGAACATTCCCTTGATTTTAAGCGAGAATACCCTGAAGGCCTTGATTACTAACAACAACAACAACAACAACAACAACAACAACAAAGCCTTTGTCCCGAATTTGGGGTCGTCTGTGTGAGTCTTCCATTCACCTCTATTAGGGTCATGTCCTCTGTAAGACTAACAAAAAAAAATTCCATCTTTGAAACCTCGATTCATGTTCGTTTAGGCCTATCTCTAGTCCTACCAGCTCATTTAACTACTATTTTAATACTCCTCTTAACTGGAGCATCTATTGGTCTATGCTGCATATGTCCAAACAACCTAAGACAATTTTCTCTAATGTTGTCCTTAAGTTGCGCCACCTCTAACTTCCGCTGAATAAACTCATTTCTTATCTTATCTATCAATTATTGCCGCTCATATCTTAGCATTATCATTTCTGGCATCTCTGCTACACTATTTTTCTGGATTCTTGATTCCTCAAATCATCCATATGATTTATACTCTTGTGGGATGAAAGTTGTCTTGGATCATTATCTCAATGCACTATATCTATTGATATGTTGCTATTAACTAACTTGTAGTTGTATTGTATAAGCGTGATATTTTATACGACTGTCAGAGCTTTACACTGCTTCTTTGTCTAGATATTATGAGGAATTGCATGATATCAAGTTGATTGAACTTATTCCATGGTATTGAAGCTGGCAATTTTCCTCATCTTACAATTAGGACAATAATATTTCGTCAGACATTGATGATCAATAATTGATATATTTCTGACACTATTACAAACATGAAATTGAACGTTTTCACTAACTTTCCCTTTTTATATTCTATAATACAGGTAACTTTCTACCCTGGATTATGCGAGTCAATAAATCAAGGTGGATTAGGTTTTGATTATTGGGTCAATCTTTCTGTGTCAGAGATGTGGTTATGGCTTCTTGAAAGTGTCTCTGATCAGGAATGGAGCATGAATAAGGTCTCCAGTTTATTTCTCCACTTATGTAATATTTATGCAACAATCTTTGTTCGTTTAATTTTTTTGTCCTATCTGGTCTTACTTCAAGATCACCTTTCTGTTTGTTTTTTAATCTCTATCATCTGCATAGTTAAGATAGTTGCCAGATATTTTTGCTTTTCTTGTAGTATCATTTGAATACTTCTTTAAAATTATTATTACTCTGATGATCTCAACATACACATGCATGTGCGCAAATGTATACACAAGCACATGGAAAGCCAATGCGGAGCTCTTATTTTTCTTAAACCAACATGTCTTCAATTTGGTTTAAATGAGTATTGCCACCTGATCATGTTTTGATCTCCATATGCTATGCATATATTGTAAATTGTGACATTCAATCCTTTTGAGTTTGGAAAGCATACATATTAGTTTCTTCAAATATTAAAACTATAATACTATGCCTACTGCGGCGACCAAAGCCTTTGAGGTAGAACAGCTGGTACACACTTCAATTACTTTGATATAGATCATTATCCTCTTCAGATGCCCTCATTATCCATTTTCTGTTTTTATCTCCAATTCATGAAGCCACATTGTATCCACGAGCTCTGTTGCAATGCACATGTTCTGTCTAACTATTTAGATTTGGTAACTAGTTTTATCTCAAAGTGCCAAGCCCTACCCAGGTTTTACTGTATCAAGCCGTTATCCCAAATAGTTAAGGGGGTTAGTGAACATTGACCTGTATTTAATATTTTTGTGTGCTTGTTCTCGCACAATTTGTTGAATAAAAGTATAAACATCATAACAAGTTTTTGTATTTTCTATCCACGGACAAACAACTTAACTAGGAATTTGCATGCGCTTGAATATGAAAGACTGAAGTCCCGATACATGCCCAAGCCCGGTTTATCTTTTCTTTTCTTTTCTTTTGAAATCACCTTTTTGGAGATGGCCAAAATTTTATGGTTCATATTCTATTTGTAAACTTATTATTTATTATCCCTAATACACATACCATGTAATAATCGGCGTACATGGTGTCATGACTCAAGACACCTGAATTTACTATACTTATTGATAATTTGTGAAGGCTTATTTAGTTTTGGGTCTCCTATAATATTGAAAATTTGCGTTTAGGTCTCCAAATTGTCCAGAATAGACTTTGGGTCTCGTCCTAACGGTTGGACTTGGCTGACCGTCCAAAATGAAGACTTAAACGTAAATTTTGAATATTATACGAGACCCTAAAACTAAACGAAAATATGTGAGGGTTGTGTGACGGGTTATTTAGTTTTGTCATGACCAATCGAGAATGAGATATGTGCACTACTGTTTGTTTCTATCCTGATCTCAGTAACCACTACCCTTTTGGCGACAGTTTCGATGGGACGACTTCATGGGCATAATGTATTGCCATATGTCTCGTTCTGGTCGCATTATTAAATGCTTGCCACTCAAGACCCTCGAAGGGTTGTGTGACTGCTGAGATCATGATAGAAGCAAACAACAGTGTCTCAAGTCTTATTCTCGATTGGTCATGAAAAAACTAAATAACCTCACACAACCCCCACATATTTTCGTATAGTTTTAGGGTCTCGTATTATATTCAAAATTTGCGTTTATGTCTCCATTTTGGACGGTTAACCCAAGTACACCGTTAGGATAAGACCCAAACCCTCTTCTGGACAATGTAGAGATTTAAACGCAAATTTCCAATATTATACGAGACCATAATACTAAATAACCCATTTGTGAATACAGTTCATTAAATTAGGTTCTCAAAGGAGGAGAAGTACCTATTCAGATATATAGGTTTTGGTATACTGGTTGCAGTTTTGTCAAGCTTGAGACTGAATATCTCCAAGTATTCCTTTGACATCTCGATGATTGTTATCTATTTAGTATTTCTAATACTGCATGTGATGTTCTAATGCAGATTGTGAGCTGATTTTAACTGCATGTCATGTTTCAATGCAGATTGTGAGTGTTCTCACAAGCAACGTGCAAAGCAGAGATAAGATGCTATTATATGTTGAGAATCATAATCAGGTATCTCTGAACCTTCTCCCCTGTAAATATTTATACATGCATAATGTGCCATAGAGATGAATGCAATTCCTTATAGCAGATTGTATTATTTTACCTCTTCGTCTAGACTCTTTATAGTCTAGGGAACTTGGAGGGTGCTCCTTGGTTGCGTGAACTTAAACTGCAATCTAAAAGGTAGGTCTACCTATATGTCAACTGGCTACCTAGGTTTTACTTTTACGACATCGCCCTTTCATGCTTGTAGTTACTTTGGCTAAGAATTTGACACCCATATAGAGGAGGGTTGACGAAGCCGGTAATAGAACTTTGACAAATCTCGTATGAAGCTTACTTATGCTCCACAACCGATCCCATTTTGATCGGAGAAGGCTTGGATGATGATAATGAGGAGGATGATATAGAATCATAATCCTGACAATTTATGTTCTTGCATTAGTTTTTGCTACATAGAGTATCTTCCATTAAGTCAATACCTAAGCGCTAGAATCATGATATACCATTGTTAAAATATTTCTACTATCTTATTATATCAAGGAAAATCAATCTCTTTTATTCCTGTAGGAGGTTCGCTCTATATGACATCAACTTCCCTTTGGCTCATCATTCTGTACTTATTTTCCATGTTTCCTATGTTACTTGGCTATCTATAATTCTATATAGGCAAAATGTTGTCTTTGCAAGTACTAACCAATCGTAACTTAGTTCTGCATTTTCTTTGATATATAATTTTTCCTTGTTCATTTTCCACGATATCTTTCAGTATGACTTCTAGTTTACCCACAGTTTTTACATGGTAGGCGTGGTAATACTATAAGGTTCCTCCCTTATCTTTCTAAATTGTCTTTGTCATCTTGGGCTATATCTGATGAATTATTTCCTTCTTCATCTACCACTATTTTTCCCTTTGTTTTATGTAGGTATCAAATATTTTGGAATTTAATCAGATTTTTATCTTATCATCATCAGCGAAGTATAAACCTTACATACTCCTTAATCTCAGGCTAAAACTTCACCTGAACTGGGAGTCTACTTGCTCAAAGGATTTCATCTAGGACTATAACTGTCACTATTAAATCCTTAGTTTTCACCTGTGCTAGAGTCCTGTGCATGTTACATATGTAGCTATCTGCTATACTTTGTAATTAAGTCTGCTAAATTGAACTCAAGACCTCTTTAGCATGAAACTCATCACTTAACCAACTGAGTCACAATTCAGTTGTGGGAGTATCTTGTAATTGGATATTTCTTTCGTTAATTTTTATCAATGGAACGTGGGGGAATTCCCCCCCACCGTTTATTCGGGATAAAATAAAGGAAATGAACTATATTATAGGACAATCAAAGATTATATATATATGGAAATCGGAAACTCAGAGTAGTCGCTCCCCATCGGCCTATGGTGGGTCTGCCTTGCAATGAGCCAAATGATAGATTAATGAGCGAATAAAGTGTCATCTTTTCTGATAGGAATAATATACTATGTTAGATGTAAAAGAACAGAGTTCTGCTGAGGTTATATATATATATATATATATATATATATATATATATATAGAGAGAGAGAGAGAGAGAGAGAGAGAATAAGGGAGGTGAGATGGCACCTCACTCTAAAAACAAGGGTGGCGGTGACGTGGCACAATCCCAACCACACATTTCATAATTGACAATTTGCACTTAACCCCCTCCCCTCGTTTGTGTGGTTGAGATTGTGCCACATCACCGTCACCTACCTTTGTTTTTAGAGTGAGGTGCCATCTCACCTCCCTTACTCTCTCTCTCTCTCTCTCTCTATATATATATATATATATATATATATTAGTGATACATACAGAAAGGAACTGCAAATGTGTCCGGAACTCTTCCGATTTAGAACAGGGTTAAGTGTGGAGCATGACTCAATCTGAAGAAATGAACTGATCATGTCTCTTGTGACCCCTTACCCTCAATTAGTTTGTCCCATGTTGCTCGTCAAACCAGCCATGATCAAGAGGGTCTTACGATATCTCTGGAAAGCCAGTTCCTAATTGATGACTGGGTACACCTACCTTTTTCTGCTCATGTGAATGCAGTTTAGGCTTATGCCATTAAGAGGCACAAGCTAAAGACATTCAAGTCTATTTCCAAGCATCTCTGAGTTTTAACGACGTATTACAAATTTAGAGTGGCAGTACTTGTGTCAATAAACTGCTATATATTCAATGCTAATTAATCTAGATTTGGTTCATATGCTAATTATTTCATTGTCCATATTTATGGTTCCTGGCAGTCCATATCTGGAGGGAAATCATTTGCAGAAATTTTGTTTGGCAATCCAAGAGCACAATCTTCAGATTTGTCCTTCAGAGGTTCTTCTTTACTTAATGTATGCGTACTTGCCCTATTTGATATTTGGATGTTACATTTAAAACGTCATAATTATTCAGGAGAACTTTTTCTAATCCTTGTAACTTCTGTATGCACTTTGATATATATTCCAAATAGTTACTTATTTATCTTAAATGTAGTCTAATTTCTCGTTATCATGAATGCCTGTCTGATGGTTGACTAGATCCAAAAAATGTTTTACTTCCTGTGCTCCTCATGTAGGAATTTGTGTTGAATCCGAGTTACCACAAATTACTACTCAAGGTTGTGAAAAGTGCTAGACACTAGGCGGGTCGGCAGCCGCTTCCTAGCGCCTAGCCCGCCTAGGTGGCTGTCCAGGCAGCCGCCGAGATCTAGGCGGTTCAAAAAAATAAAATAAAATAAACCTACTGAAAATTGCAGAAAAAGTCAATAAAATCCTAAAATATGTATAGTCGAGCGTCAGGGGGACTAGGCGGACGCCTAGGCGGACATCGGGCGGGCATCGGGCACCTAGACGCCGCCTAGGCGGCCTAGGCGTCCGCCTTTTAGAACAGAGTTACTACTAGAGCAATTTGTTTATTTTTATTTTTTTTTGAAATTTTCAATTCCCAGTCGTGGAAGTAAGTCGAGAACTGTGAAAATGACTTTCCCCACACAGACACACACATTGACACAATTGATTTTCCTATCTTTTTAAAATTTTATTTTTAGATCAGGCACTTGTGTCTACTTTTGGCAACTGGGTGGCTGCATGTTAAATTATTGGTCCTTCCCATATATTACACAGAAATCTTCCTTTTATAACTCCATGTACTCTTCTATTGTTCGAGCCTATTATGCATATTTCTATAAGTTGATTGAATTAACAACATTATTGGAAATTTTATTACTTAAAAAAATCATTTACCTTTAGCAACTCTACGTACACTTCCTTATAGTGGTATTATCATATGCAGATGATCAAACTAATTACTTTTACAATATGTGGGCGCTCATACCTCAATTTTATAGGCAATGAATTTGGGCATCCCAATGTAAGTTTTATTTTCCTTCTCTCCTTTCTCTGCATGTCTTGGTTACTATCCCATCTTAACTAGATCTAGACATGACGAGGCTTGTTGACTACATTTATTTATCTTTAACCAGAGAGTTGAGTTCCCTATGCCAAGCAATAATCATTCACTTTCCTTTGCCAACCGTTGCTGGGATCTGTTAATGGACAAAGGAATTCACAACAACCTTTTCAACTTTGATAAGGTACATATTTTATTTAATCATTATTTTACTCTTCAACTATATGTATAATGTTTTATCTTTTATTACTTACTTATTCTTGGCCTTTTGGGTTTCTTGTTGTGCTTCATAAATATATATACTTTTCTATATCAAAACTTGTATTCCATCTTCACTTGTCTATTCTCAAATCTAGGAAAACTTGGAGAACTGGTCATTCCTTATTTGCACTTAAAGGTTTAAATCTGTGTAGCTAGACATTCCCCTTACTTCTTAGGGTTCGCCCTCCAAGAATTGATTCGAACTGAGAGCTTACTTGTAGAAAATATATTGATCATACCATAACATTTAAAGGTGATTCTGTACAGATGGATATGTTCCTTGTTCTTGAGCAAAAGCAGTTAGTTCTTGAGCAAAAGGTTAACTGCTGTAATCTATTTGTGGAATTATTATGTTTAATAACTTTAGTTTTCATGCAAATATTATCGTTATCATTCCTTGAAATGGCTTATCTGGCATTTCAAATTCCACTCTATTGTATAAAACAATTAATATGTAAGAGGCCATAATGCACACTAAATGATAATGAAGGTGAGATAGTGTCACTGTAAACAAATAAACAATGCTATTGATTTGGATTTTTTGTTACCACTCTCATCAATCATCGCTTATGTGATCTCCATTTTATGATCATAAAGAGTTTAAAAGAATTTGTGTTTTTTGTAGTATGCAATCATGTATATTGTATTTGATGGGAACTGCTGGGACTTCAACAAGTTCTCTCATCTGTTATAGAGGACTCTGGTAGAAGCTTATATGGAAACAAATTTCTTTTTGAGGACCCAGATTAGGGAAATAAATCTTAAGCATTTACATTTTTGGGGAAAGAGATACATTTCGCAAGATGGATACAGAGTACCTTGCAAATATGCCTACATAGTCAACTCATGACCAATCATGAGAAGAAGTAATCAGATCCAGGGATTGCAAGGAGTAGTTTGGAGGTCCCTTTCTTTTTCCATGAACAAGTGCCTAGGTATAACCTGAAACTGGCTAACTAAATCACTATCAAGTAAAATCTTACGGGACAGGGTACAAGAGGCGACTTAACCTGCTTGCGGTAGGTAGCAAAAGTCATGCAAGGATATATGGTAATCCTCAATGTCTCATGAGGAAGAACTATGAAGAATATTCCCTTATAGAAATAAGCAATTATAGGATCTAGAAGCAACAAATTTAAAACGGATACATTTTAAGTTGGTTAACTCACATTCAAGTTACATAATAGGTAACCATGGTGCAGCTTCTGGATTTTGGAGGTCCAATCAAGAAGTAGAAGATTGACCAGACTGTTAATGAAGTGATAGGAAGAAATTTTCTCATGATTCCACTTTCTAATGACTTTAGTGGTACCAGGAATGACTATCTATACAAGAATAACCTTGTACACATTGGACAAGCTAATTTTCATGCAACATTTATATTTTTCTGTGTCATTGTCAGATACATCATGGCTTTTAGTAAGTAGTCATAGTAGATTATTCTGAGTAGTGTCTTCTTAAAATAAACTCTTCTTAGTAACTTTAATTTTTGTAACCAAGTCAAAAGGTAGCCTTACCATTCTTGTGAACTTCTATTATTCTACAGGACATGATGAAGTTGGATGAAGAGGAACGAGTACTTTCCAAAGGCTCACCTAGTGTGCACCATGTAAATGAATCTAATATGGTAAGGGAGATTTTGTTTCTACCTATCCTTATAAAAAAGAAACATGCATGCTAGTGATAGTATTGGTAATGCAAATCTTTTGACAATGAATGCGTCGAGGTTGCTGAACAGACATGTATAACAATAGAAATTTAAGCCTTGTGCATTAAATAATATGAATCTCGAGAAAAGTATAAGTAATCAGGACACCCTTAATCTTCTTGAAACATGATTTTGTTTAGGTAGGCACAATAATGCAACAGGTTTGCTGCAAAAGAACAGATACAACTGGAAAACACCCTGAACATGTTGGTAGTACATAGATTTAATAAAATTGGCGTCCCAGTTCCGTAAGACTGCCCACTAGTGTAGTGTCTGGGAGAAGATGTATGAAGCCTTACCCCCAATATATTGATGGACTGTTTCACGACACGATCCTCATCTTCGTGTCATCGCATGGTGCGACACCCCTGTTTAATTGCTAGAACTTGTATCAGGGACACAAACTAATGCCATGACCTGCAGTTTTATGACCTCATTGATATCATATCCTATGTAGTAGTTCCTTACGTTTATCTTTACATATCCACACTGAAAAATAGTGCTCACAATCTAACAGATCCTGATTGGCTTCTGTCATGTGTAACAGATTATATCATACCTCAGAGGCCCCCTTCTATTTGTCTTCAACTTTCATCCTGTAGTCTCTTATGTGATGTATAGTATTGGGGTAGAAGAAGCTGGAGAGTACCAAGTAAGTATCCTTTCTACTCATACGTCTCAAAAACTAATCAGTATCACACACATTATATGCGATTTACCTATCTTTGCTTGCGGTCCAGCCCTTGGTTCACCTGTGTTTTAGAAGCATGAATCTTCATGAACTTGCTTGACAAGTTTGGTTGTCACTTTTCTGGGGTTTTTTTTTTTTTTTTGCTTTGCCATGATCTTAGTATTTATCCTGGATCTACCTAGCAGGCTTATTCGATATATGCACTCTCGCATTACTTTTATAGTACCAGTGACTGCACTACGTGGTACGTTCAACATTGTGCATTCACGTACACTTCCCAAAACATGAGAAACCACATTCTTGCTGAAAGTCATGATGGAATGAAGCTTAAATCTTGTGTACAGTTGATTGTTGTTCCTTAGGAGACATGACATTTGAGCTTATGTTATGCTGGTATGGACTAATTTGGTCATAGGTAATCTTGAACACGGATGAAATCAACTATGGTGGACATGGAGAACTTAAGAGAGAGCAATATCTTCGGAGGACCAGTAAAAAAAGGTGATCATATTTATTCTTCCAAACAAAACTCAACTTTTAAGTAAATATTTGTAGTAGAACTCACTGATACAGCATACCAATTCATTGAATCATCTTTGAATGCAGAGTTGATATATTTTTATAAATTTACTTTTCAGAAACGATGGATATCGGAATTCTTTGGATCTGACACTGCCCCGAAGAAGTGCTCAGGTAGAATACTTTATGAATTTCGTTAGGTAGATGGAAGTTTAAAGTTGAAAAACAAGTAATTTCATCAAGTAACATGCCAACTGATTTTGCATGGTGGTAGGTGTACAAATTGACTCGAATTTTGAGAGTATGATGCACATTTCCCCATTAGATCTTGGGCCAGTCTGGATGAGATCTTTGAAATTACTAAAACAGAGATGTTCCATAAAACATTATGGACACTCCAGGTAGATGAAGTTAAATTTGGGAAAAAAAAATTCATCAAATCATATGCCCAACTGATCTTGGATGGTGGTAGGTGTACAACTTGACTTGAATTGTGAGGGCAGGAAGCTAGTTACCCAATTAGATATGCGGCCAGGCTGGATTGGATATTTGCAACGATTATATTGATGTTTGATGGAGTTCATAGACATTCCGAAACCAATGTTCTTCCGAGATATGTTGAGAGAGTTTCCTTAGCAGGGAGCAAAGTCAAGCAGCACATCCAACTTTTATTCAAAAGTGAGCATCTGCTTCAGTAGGATCCTGAATTTGAGGATGCTGCTGCTTCCTGCATTTTCTTAAATGATTGGGTTAATCTCATGGAGTTGGTTTGTTATTTTGTACAATAGAACATGGGGGAATCTTAAAATGTTTATATAAGCTGTGGCTATTATTGATATGTTGTATTTATTTTATAGGAAAGATGTGTTGTAATTTTCGCTAATCCTTTTCCATCTGTCATTTGCATGTAAGTTGATCTCAACACCATTAGGAACATTCTTGCACAAGAAAGAATACAAAAACTGACTATTTTTTTCTTTCTTTTTGGTCTCAATTTTTCTATCTGCGTGAGAGAGAACGTTAAAGAAGTTGAGCGACAGTCCAACAATGAAAGTGAAAATGGGGGTGAACAAGAAATTGATTTTCTTTCCTTCCTATTCCGCTAACTAAACGCAGCCTAATAATAGTAAGCAAACTGACATTGAAACGATGTTTCACTTATGTCGTTCGGAAGGGAGAGATGAATCGGTGTGCGACCAAGTCTCATGCAAATGACGAAACGTCGCAGGAGTTTTGAGGTTTAAGTTTAATGATTAAGGTGGAACACATTAAAACCTTATATTAACATGTGAGGTCACATTTGGTATGCAAAATCATTACATTAGATTTTTTTTTTTTTTTTTTTCTGTGTTTGAATACCAATGAAAATGAGGAAAGTAAAATAAGTTTCAAAGGAAAGAAAAATATGGGACATAATGGTTCCCTTCTAAGGGTTCACATTTTCTTTCAATCTTTTTGGTCTTTCTAAACACAGAAAAGAAAATTGACGAAAATTACAATTTTTCGAAGGAAGGAAAAGAGCAAAAAAATTATTTCCTTTCCTTCTCCTCACTTTCAGTATAAACAGTCAACATGTTTGATCTATTAATAAATGAGGTATAAGGCACACGATAATACATTGATAAATGTACAATATGGATACTCCCACCAATATATTAAATGAAATAATATGTATTAAATAATTGTACATTTACCTATGTAAAATGTGCATTGGTAATGAAAAAATATTACTTTATTTAATATGTTGGTGGGAGTATTCGTATAAAATGTACATTTATCAATATGTTATCATGTGTTCGTAGGGCACATGTTAACATAATCCATATTAGAAATCGAAAACTCAGGGGTAGTCCCCATTCCGAATCTAGTGAGGATTTGTCCATGCTTATCATATCCATTTATTAATAGATCAAACATGTTGACTGTTTATACTGAAACCAATTTAGATCGGATCCAAATTTGTCGTAGTAGACGGGTGGAAATAAAATTGCAACCCTTATATGGCGTTTGGATGAAAATTTTGTATTCATAGGAATCCACTTTCCATTCATTTTCTATGGAAAATGAATTCAACATTTTCATACCCACGTTTGATTAGGCTGGAAATATGTAGTCCAGAAATTTTATTTTTCTCATTCGGTATAGACAGTAATAGAAATCTTAATTTGTTTATTTTTTCATACATATTTTTCATTAAATTTTTGATGCTACTATTAGCTAAATTCAGTTAGTGTCATTGAGAATATTATCGTCCAAAAAAATTATAAATAATATATCCGATAAATATTTTCTGAAAAGTAAAATTATTTTTGGGGGACTAGGGTTTTATTCTCCCACTGATGTGAAAAATTAAAGCTCTCATATTTTTTCTTTTTCTAATTTTCAATTCCCTCTTAATTTTTAATTATAGACTTACAAAACTTATTTTCAAGCATCTAAAACTACATCACCTTAAATGCCATCACAACAAATTTATGTGACCACAAACTTTACCATCCATCCGTAGGAGGGATGTGAGCAATAATTCACATTTGGAATTTTTTTTTTTTTTTTTTAGCAAAATCAATCAAATTGTGAAAATATGGTGTGGTCCATGTTAGCATCTTTCCCACTATCCTTTTCGAGAAAATCCAACACACGCCCAACTGTGACATAAAGTCTGAAACGACTCAGTTGGTCAGTCCCTCCCTTTTCCGTAACTGACGTTACTTTTTCTGTTCTTTTCTAGTCCTACTAAATTCTACGTCCGCAACTGCCAGAAACTGGACGCGGGTTTCCCAAATTAAAGTAGTACTTCTACAGCTCCAATTTCAGAGTGCCGTCACCTGTAACATAGGTTTGTTTGCATATAGATCCCATAAATATACAATATTTATATATAGGTCCTCTGATATCAAACTCGTTAATCAACAAAGTTTTTTTTTTTTTAAGGATTTAATCAACACAGTTTGAGTTACAAGTGCACTCGTTGTAAAAAAAAAAAAAAAAAAAAAAATCAAATATTCTATCAATTTAATCGGGTTAGAAATATCCATCATGCTGAGAAACAAAGAGATAAAGGGCATGGTTGATAGTGATTAATAAACAACATTTCTAAAGACACATCATATTTTATTCGGATTAGTCTAAATATTTAGGACTGTCAAAATATTTGACAGTCCTAAAAACATGTTGGACTGTCAAAATCTTTCTAATAGTTAGGACTGTCACAATTTTCTACAGTCCTAAAACTTTTAGTTTTGTCAAAAATTTTGACAGTCCTTCTAATAGGTAGGACTGTCAAAATATATTTTTAAGACTGTAGGAAATGTTACAGTCCTTTTTATTGGAAGGACTGTCGAAAATGATTACAGTCATAAAAAAAAATTTGGACTAGTCCGAATAAAATATGATATGACTTTAAAAATAGTCTTAATAAAAAGTAGAAGAGGAACAAGCCAGAAAAAAAAAAACAAGAAAGAGGAGTGGATGTCGAGTAACGATCTAACCACATAATCCCACTTTTGTGGAAACTGACGGTTTGTGTGGTTTGTAAAAATATTGGTCTCAACTAATACTAAGATTATGGGATCATGCATAGCGATAAGGTCTCTGATAATACACAGAAAATTATCGTTTTTCTATTCACTTTACAGTTTTGGAAAGACGAATTGAAAATGCACAATATTTCAACTATATCACCTCCCATTTACCTATTTATATAAGCCTAATCCTAATGTATCAACACCACCTTCTTTAATCTTCCGCTCTATATTGTTGTCCTGGCAAGCCCTAAAATATAACACCATCTTTAATCACCGCTCTATATTGACACGTCCTAATCAGTCTAAAAATATGCGGGTTCGAACTAGATAGGAGTCCATTTTTATTCATCCACCAAAACTAGGATGTATATGTTTATCCTTTCATTCAAGGATTGTCACGTGTCAAACCACTAGTTAAAATCATTGTGGATGTTCACCAAACCACTACCAAAGTAATTTTAGTTTGGAGTAGTTTAACATGTGGTAACCTCCTTGAGAGGAAGGGTAACAAACATCATAGTTTTGATGGATGAACAAAATGAACTGGACTCACCAGGTGGCATTTGTAAATGTTAGAGGGAGAACGTTTTAAAAATAATTTATAAAGACACTAATAGAGTTACTTGGTGTTGCCAATTTTTTATTTATTTATAAATTTGTTACTAAAAAAAAAATTCCGAGGAGCTGTCCACTATATAGCATAAAAACAAACTTTTTTTTTTTCTTTTTTTTTCTTTTTCATCTTCTTCTCCGTTTTTCTAAAATTTTAAATATTGTTCTAAATTCATGTTCATGCCTAAGTTCTTTTTTTTGGTAACTAAAATTTTGTTTATAATTCATTTTGGACAGGTTTTCGAAGTTTTGAATCCATTTAGGAGTTTCGAATTTTGAAAATTTATCCACAGTCGTGACGGAAACGATGATAGATGTGTTTATAGTTAGAACAGTCAAATTTTTTTTTACAGTCATGCCAATTAAATTTTTACAGTCCTAAATAACTTTTGGGTGCATATGTCAATTTCCATTCAGACCTCCCACCTCTGAAAAATCCAACCTACGCCATTTCCAACCCGAAAGTAGTTTTTCTCCAAACAAGTCAGTCCATCCAATGAAGAAATCAAGAAGAAGTAGAGCAAACTCAAGCCCTTGCCCGAGCCTCCCTCCTCTTCCGCCGCCGCCTCCGTCGCCGCCCGAGAGCGCCGACGAGGATCCGATGCCGGCGGCGATCGCCGAGGTGGAGGATCTCCTTGGCTACCGCTTCTCCGACGCCTCTCTGATCGCCGAGGCCCTGACCCACTCCTCCGACGCCGAGCACGCCAGCTACCAGCGCCTCGAGTTCGTCGGCGACGCCGCGCTGGGGCTGGCCTTCACCAACTTCCTCTTCCTCACCAACCCCTCCCTCGGCCCCGGACAGCTCTCCGTCCTCCGCGCCGCCAACATTTCCACCGAGAAGCTCGCCCGCGTCGCCGTCCGCCACGGCCTCTACCGCTTTCTCCGCCGCAACTCTCCCAAGCTCGACCAGATGGTGAGTAAAGAGTTTCTCGGCTTCTAGGAGCGCCGCGTCGTGTCGGATACGAATCGCGTCTGATACGTGTCCAACACGACGCGACACGTACTGACACCAACTCATGGGAGTGTCCGTGCACACGCCGAAATCAGTGTCACATCCTTGTTGCTCTGTATCATGTACAGACGTATCAATGTCTGTCTATGTTGCACCGACACGGGTATGACACGACAAAGTACGGACACTATGGCGTGGACACGGCAGCACGGATACGGTAGCTTGGCTTTTGTTTCATGACCGTGCTTTTGGTTTTGAGGTTTTTTTTTTTTTTTTTTTCTGGGTTAGGTGGAGGAGTTTACGATGGTGGTGAAGAGGGAGATAGAAGAGGATTTTGACGGGTTGCCGTACGGTGGAAGCTTGGTGAAGGCGCCCAAGGTGTTGGCAGACGTCGTGGAGTCCATCGCAGCCGCTGTCTATGTCGACTGTGGTTTCAACCTTGAGAAGCTCTGGAAGGTGATTTTTTTTTTTTTTCTACTTTGGATTGATTACTGACATAATAATTTAGGAGTTACAAAGTTCATATTTTTTGGCTTTCCTTAACTTTAGCAAATCGAAGTTTGTAATTTTGAATCAAGTTTGAAAAATGTGGATCCAAAATGTCAAGCTTGAATGCAGATGTGGAGAAAATATTACCACATTCAAAAAATTTGTTAAACACTTAATTTAATAAACTCACTCACTTCAATTTATAGATGTTTACTTAGTAAGCTCAACTCTAAATGGCCATTTTAAGGTTATATTCTTGCTCACGGAAGCCCTGGCGTGGAACAATGATAAAGCTTGACGCTTGTATCATGTATGATTTTAAGTTAGAGTAACATAAAATGACACTTGTTATGTTGGGGGTGAGGCTGCATACATCACCTCTCCATCCCTGCATTAGCCGTAGTTTCTAATCACTCGGAGTCTCTCAGACACCTTTTTTTTATCTTTCTTAATTCTACACTGCTTAAAATGAATGTGACATCCCGTTTCTAGTATTTTTTGTACGTTTTATTGAGAACAGGTGTTTAGGGGGATTTTGGAACCAATAATTACAGTGGGAACTTGGGATGAACAGCCGGTTACTTCTCTTTATGAGTATTGTCAGAAGAAGGGGAAGTCGCTGGATTTCAAGAACTGGAGGAAGGGGGCTTTGAATATTACAAATGTGTTTGTTGATGGGGAGCTCCTTGGGATTGGGTCATCTGAGCAGAAGCTTATTGCGAAGCTCAATGCTGCTCGGGACGCATTACAGAATCTTTCTAGTTCTGAGCCGATCGAAATGGAGACGGATGCAAATATGTGTTCTTCGCTGGCCAATGGAGCAAGGGAGGAGAAAGATTGTTCCAAGCAGAATCTTTATGAGTTGTGTACTAAGAAGCATTGGCCAAAGCCAGTTTATAGGTAAACTATTCATGCTCTTGACTAATTTCCAGGCACTGCTGCTTCCTTGTTAGTTCTTTATGAACTTCTGTTGTTTCAAACTGCACTAGGATTGCATCAGCACATTTTCACCATTTTCAGCAATGTGGTATGTGGCTCTTTGTGTCAGCCAAGGGCTTGGTCATCAACTTGTTACTTTAATTGGGATATTTATGTGATTGTAGACTATTCTTCTTCAAATGATAAACAGTTATTATAACCACAAAAAATAATACTGCATATTAATATCTGTGTATGCTCTTAGGGGTGGGCATACGATTCATTCGGTTTCAACTTTCAACCGAACAAAAATAGTCAAAATCGAATAAACCAAAATTCTAAAAATCTAAAGCGAAATTAGCCATAACCGTCGGTTCCGTTTATTCGGTTGGACTATTTTTATTGTTTAATGGATTGGGTCCAAAGTTGGACCTGTGGTTAAATTATATCAAGAAGTGCAAAATTTATACATCTTGTTGTAATTTCAAAGTTGGGCACAAAGTTGGACTTCTTGTTAACTTACCAAAGTTAAGCTTCAAAAACATACATAGTATTGTTATTTTCAAAATATACACACAAATATAATCATAAAATATACATAGATAGAACTGAGGGTATTTACATAAATTCATATTATTATTCGGTTTTGAACCGAAAGTGAATAAGAAATTTTAATATTTTCAAAACCGAACCCGAACTGATTTTTTTTTTCCCTAAACCGAACCGAATCAATTATTCTGTTTAGTTCGGTTCGGTTCGGTTCTTGGTCCAAAACCGAATACTGATGACCCCTATATGCTTTAATCTCCTTGAAGACTAATAGATTTATTTTATAGGTACTGAGAAACATAATCTTTTTTAAAAATTGTACTCGCAACAAATCAAGTTATATTTGCTTTTAGTTGCCCTTTATTAGAACTTGCAGAATTGTGACATCTCGAGATAAGAATTTCACATTTATGCTTTATGTTGTAACCTCAAGTGATAATTTAATAAAGGTTCTTGATCCAAAGTAAAAATGGAGTATGCATAATATAAATAGCACCCATAAGGATATCAAAGTTAGTATTAAACTTGGTATGGAAGACAATTGTCAAACATTCAGTAGCATTTAGGATCTTCAAAAGTTTAATTGTTTTTGCAATTTTCTTATTTCTGCTGGGAACTTAGACCTTGCTCTTTGTTTTCTATTAAATTGTATTTGTTTGAAAAGAATATATGGAAGTTTAAGGCGAAAGATGGTCAATATCTCCATTTTATCTCAAAGCCATTCAATAAGTAGTTTTTTAGAGAATTGTCAACACAACATGCAGAAGTTGTTTCAGCAAAAAAATAAAAGTAACCATTACAATAATGAGTCAAAAGCAAGGTTCACATTACCGGTATCGGACGATTCCTATGAGTATCAGGTCGGCGATATCGGCAGTATCGACGGTTTCGAATCGGACTGTCAGATTTTTTTGTATCGAAAAATAAATAATTATTAACAAATTATTAACATTTTAGAAAATAAATTTTATACATATAGACATAATTTTAAGTATTTTTGATGTTGTTTCTTAGTAGTTTTAAAATTGAATGAATAGTAGTCACCTTTTTCGATTGGTTTACATGCGATAGATAAGTATTCTTCTTTTACATGCTTTTACAACATTGCTATGCTTTTAAAACATTGTTGATTGGTCTTTTTTGTTCAATTTTATTTTTTGAATTGACAAAAAAAAAATTCCCAATGTCGGTTTTGGTCAGTATCGAATATCGGTCGGTATCAGATCAGTACTACAAACTATGGTAAAAAGGAAAGCTGAAATTTATCAAGTGAAGTCATTCATTAGAACTGAATAGATGGACAGCCTGGACAGGTGAATTTAACTGTATTGATATCGGCCGATACTACAAACTATGGTACAATGTTCTAAATTGCGGTCTAGGTGGCGCATAGGTGTTATGCACGGCCGCATTGGAAATCCTAGGCGGCCGATTTTTTTTTAATTTAAAAAATTTCTAGAAAAATCGTATTTGAAAATTTAAAATTTAAAATTCCAAATTTTTTTAAAAAACCAATCAAGAAATTTCATATATATATATATATATATATATATATATATATATATATATATATATACACCTGGCTGTTGCTGCTTCTCTTCTGCTGCTGGTGGTGGCTTTTGGAGAGGAGAGGAGAGAATGGGGAAGGAGAGGGAAGGTTACGGTTTCCAATGACAGCCCCCCCCCCCCCCCCCCCCCCCCCCCACCCCACCCACCCACCCACCCACAAAAAAAGTTCAACTACAGAAACTCAAATAAGAACTTATGAGTTGAACTTGCAATAAGAATAAGTATATGACAAGTGGACAAAATTTTCAGTTTAGTCCTTTGTATTTTTGCATTTCGACCCTTTGAAAAAGTCAAAAGGTAAGATGGATGTAATCCAACGGTTGTAAATTGCATGAGTTTAAAAAAATAAGAACTCATGAGTTCCTCTAGGAATTTTGCAGGTGCTAGTCGGTCCTCTCCGGCGCACCAACTCTGCCTACCGAAATTTAGAACATTGCTATGGTAAAAAGGAAAGCTGAAAATTACCAAGAGAAGTCATTCATTAGAACTGAATAGATGGACAGCCTGGACAGGTGGATTTAACTGTTGCATTTATTTTCTTTATCTTTGTCTCTCCTTCTGCTCACCATGCATACACTATTACAAAAATGAGTCCGAAGAGACGATTGTGTGAAAACTACCAAGATAACCCATGTATGAGAAGCAAATAGTTGGACACAATGATCTAATTTTAACACTATCGTTTCGTTCCCAGGATGTCTCCTTTTGCTCATGATCTCTCTCATTTCCTTTTCAATTCAATCTAAGGGCTATCACGCTAACAACTCAGGCAAATTCAATAAGAAATTGCTCATTTTCGCAAATTTAACTAAGTTAAGGATCAGTTGTAGGTAGAAAATAGAAATAGAAATGATGAACATGATAAAATTTGTGACTTATTTGGAAACATGAGTTAGATTAGCTTGAGTATTAGGAAACTACTTTATAGATGGATCTGGGTTGATTAAAAGGAATCCTAGTTCAATAAAATTGAAGTTTCATTCTTACCGTGGGACAATCAGTTCAAATTCTTGTGGAAATTTATTCGACTTTATCAAAGTTGACCTGCCAGGATGAGGTCAAAGCCATTGTCAGCCCCCATGTGACTCAGAACTCAAAGAGGTTAAGGTCTCTTCAGGTGCCTTCAGCAGTTTTTGTTGCATAATTTCTTGTTAGCCAATTTGGTCTTCGATACTGTCCGGTTCAAATTTGATAAATTGAAGATGTGATTTTTGACTGGGTTTCTTTTATTTCAGTATGTTTATCTTTATGAACAACTGTACCATTCTCTCATTTTAGACAACTGCTTTCTCCTTGCAATTGTCGACATGTTTTGAAATTGACATATCACTAACCGATTTGTCTATTGAGCAGAATTGAGAAAGACCAAGGTCCTTCTCATGATAAGAAATTTATATGTTCCGTACGAGTTGTGACCTCAGAAGAGGAATATATCACAGTTGGGGACCTGAAGTCAAGGGTTAAGAATTCAGAGAGCTCAGCAGCTTCTAAGATGCTATGCCAAATAAGCATACAATAAAAAGTTTGTATTTGTAATATATGAACATTACTAGTGTAATTCATAACTAGTAGTTTGATGTCCCGCGGAAGAGTTATCATCTTTAGGCCTCCCTAGCTTTTAAGACTTTCTAGTACTCAGCTTGCCTTGTTGTTTAAAGGATATATAATGTCTACTTGGTATAAAAAGAGTAATTGATTTCCTCATAAATATATAAGAGGTTCAATTTGGTTGTTGCTATGCTCATTTTGCTTGTATTAAATCTGTGAGCTGTCCAGCTGTTTCTTTCTTTATGAACTTTTTTTGGCACTGCATTTTGGTCCTCTTCTTTGTAGGATGCGTTGTGAATGTTTAGGATTTCTCATTCATTTTAAAGCTACGTACATTTTCTTTTGATCAAACATGTTAAAGCTCCATTGAATGATCAAATTAGTCGATCCAAGTTATTGGGCTGGTGAACATTAGAATTGTGGATGCATTTGTCAACGAGTGTTCTCTTCTACACTCAGTTACGTTGTACCGTCGGGGATTAAGTTGCCATGCAATCTACTGACATGCTGGGCTAGTAGACAACTGAAATGTCATTCGAAGATGTGATTTTCTACTATAAAAGACAATGTATAGAACATCATTATTTGTATAGTTATTGAGTTTTAAGCATTCTGTTATGTTTCATTGTATTGAGAGCGAGAGAGTAATTGTAATCGAATTGTTTCTTTGGTTTCGAGCCGCTGTAATTCTGTTGTAATATTATCAATAAAAAAAAAAAATTTTGTATATCTTGTGCTTATTTAACTTTTCTACTTATTTCCGCTGCAGTGACTTCATTTCTGAAATATTCTATCGGTCGTGTTTGTGTTTGTCTTGTACAAGTAAAATTTAGGCTTGTACGACATTACGTCTAGTGGCGACTTTCGGTTCGACGGAACCGGAACGTTTCCTGCTAAGCAAAAAACAACATGTTTTGCTAGTTAAAGAACCTTAAAAGGATCCAAACATTGGGGTGCTTACTGCCAAGGAATCACATTGTTAACTTGTTTTTAGAGTTGAAGGGACATCTACTAGAAAAACTTCCTAGTAATTAGGTCATGGAATATAACTTGGGAGGGGATAATGCAGGGAACCTGTTTGAATTCAGGGTTATAAATTTCTTTTTTTTTTTCTTTTTTTTGACTTCTCGACATAAAGCACGGAATCCGACATAACATTCAGGACTTTTTGTACACACTGCATTGCATGTCTTTGGGCACACTGTTCTCCAACTTCCACCATTTATAAATGGAAGAAATAATACACCACGTGGCTCGATCCACTGACCTTCTGCCACCCAACCGGAATCTTATACCTCCCCTCGGTAACCACAAGAGCCACTCAAGTTTAATGTGTTATAAACTTGGTTTGGATCTCTCTAGCAAAGATTCATTTTTGACATTTTCAAAGTTACAATCTGTGATGGTTCCACTCTTATGATGCGATCCTAATTCCTTCAGTGAACTTGTACACTGAACTGCTTACTGGCTATGTGCTATTGTGTGCTAACGAGTGTGAAGTCACTAATACTAGAGCTGGATATGTCGTTGCCTAATGCCCAGTAACGCACATATATTGCCAGATCATCCATCTGCATTGACTTGGATGCCAAGTCACTCAATCAGCCAGGTCAGCAAAGGCTTAGGAGTATTGGAGGAGTATCTGAACTCCTATAAATAGCAGGGAGAGGTAGAAGGAAGGCATGATAGATGTATTGTTTTCTACTTTCAATTCTTGTTTTCCTCTAACTGCTCCTGTCTTCGTCTTCTTCCTCAAACCTCCAATTCTCACTGTAAGAAAACCCTAGAATTCTTCTCTATTTTGTCATCTTCCCCTCTATTGTAATTTTCTCCGCTCCTTCTAAAATTCGAATAAAGTTCAAATGTTCTTCCCCAAATCTCCTCTTCTAGCTAATTATGTCAAATTCACTTAGATTTCATCCAGTTTTAGGTCATCTACAAACTTGATATCCAAACCCAATATCTTGGGTATCCCCAATTAACTTGGTTCCTCAAGGTAATTTCCAATACCTTGTTATATTAATTACCCTTATATATATAATACATATACTAAATATTATACATATAAAGAAATTAGCAATTAAGAATACATTACATCAATATTACTACATATATATATATATATATATATATATATATATATATATATATATATAAATATCTATCTATAAGTATTTAAACACATATATATATATAATCTGCCAACTGTCGCTAAAAACTGTGCTGAAAACCTGATATTCTGATACGCTGCATCTTTAGCGACAGTTCTGCCTGTCACTGAAGCTGCTGTCGCTGCTGCTGCTGAATTTTCTACTGCTGCTGTTTTGGTGACGGTTTGCAGCCGTCACCGAATCTGTTGTCGCTGCTGCTGCCTCTTTTCCGCCGCTGCTGCTGTCATTAATGCTGCTGATAAATGCTACAACAGCTGCTGCTATTAAGTGACAGCGGCTGCTGTCACCAATTCTTCTGTCGCCAAAAACCCATAATATATATATATATATATATATATATATATATATATATATAAAAACTCCAAAATAAATAAATAAATATATAATATATATATAAACTCCAAAATAAATAAATAAATAAATATATATATCTATATATATAATAACTATACATACCCTCTCCTATTATTATGTACATAACTAAGATGTAGCAACATGCACACATATACATAAATACATTTATAAATATTCATATATGCATATGTATATAATCATATAGCAACTATATATAATATAATTATCCAATTAAATATACCTATATTTCAACATGCTACACTATACATATTCTAACACAATAATACATAATTACCATATAGTATCAATACATACATAGTTACCACTACGTAGAATATATATATTCAACCCATATAATACTAACATACATATATGTAGTAGCAACATATGTACATATTATAACACACACACACACACACACACACACATATATATATATATATATATATATATATATATATATATATATATATATATATATATATATATATATATATATATATATATATATATATATATATACACTATAATACATATATATATATATATATATATATATATATATATATATATATATATATATATATGCACAATACAATTTTCATGAATTAAGAGCACAAGAATTTGATCTACAAATAATTACGAAACATATGGAGAGTATCACACCGTATCCCACTAGATCTAGGATACGCATGTGACACGAGTCCACCACACATCCAATTGTACCCCGAAAGACAAAAATAAGTCACATATATTATTTATGAACAATACGAAGTGTTAAATATAGATTTACGTGTCCGTGTCAAAATATGACATGTACAAAGTCCCGTGTCGGAGAAAAAACTCCCAAATCAACACGTATCACCAAATTATTGGGATACGACCTACACGTACCCAATTGTGGACATGACACTAGTCCCAAACACACAATCACATGCCAAATTAATCTATAGGATCAATTGACACACACAACAATTGTCAATCTCGAAATTTTTCCAAAATTGACACAAAAAGTACCATAACTTTCTCCATAGGCCTCCTATGAACACAAAACCAAATCCTATGGGTAGCCTATGCATATGGGTTAATTTTCCATGGTTAAAACTCAGATTTGGAACTTAATTTAAGGGGAAAAACTGAATTGTGCCTATTGGAAGATGGATTTCCAATGAAACCTCCAATTGAGATAAAATTGCCTCCAACTTGTAGATCCTTGCTCCTCTTTGTAGATCCTTGCTTTCTCCTTCTAGATCCTTGCTTCTCAAGTCTCTAATGGTGATTTGGAAAGGAATTGGAATGAAATTTGGTAGGAAAATAAAATGGGAATGAAGGAATTTGGCAGAGGAAAATTCTAGATCTAGTTTTGGAATGAAAAGAGGAGAGAGAATTTTTCCCCTCTTTATATATAGGCCGGCCCCTTTTCCTTCCCTCAAGTTATCATGTAATGTTCAATATACCCCTTAGGGCCTCTCATGAAGAAATAATTAAGGAAAGAAGCTTATAGTCTAATGATTTAATTAATTTAATCCATCTTCTTAACAATGGGCTTTCTAAATGGGCTAAATTATAACCAATTAATTCATGTTGGTCCATGGGTCTAAACTAACTAGTTAGGTCCACTAACACAAGTCCAAATTAAATAACTAACATCTAACAATAATTAAATAATACAACAAATAATTATTTATCAAGCACAATATTTAATTAAATAGAAAATTACTAAAATACTCTTTCCTAGAAAATATGGTAGTGACAAGTCTACCCTCCTTAAAATAAATTTTTCTCGAAATTCAAAGATGAAAACTACCCCCAGAAAAATAACAGAACAGAACTAAAGAATCATAACTAACTATGAAAGAACATAACAATGAACAGAACATAACTAGGAAATAACATACCTCAAGGCACAAACAAATATGGATAACGCTCCCGCATTTCATCCTCTCTCTCCCAGGTAGACTCCCCCGGAGAGTGATACCCCCATGCGACACGCACCAAAGGAATAGTCTGGTTTCTCAGCACCTTCTCTCTCCGATCCAGAATCTCAACTGGCTGCTCTGGATAGCTAGGAGTAGGGCCCACCTCTATCTCCGAGTGATCCAATACATGACTAGGATCTGCCATGTATCATCTCAACTGTGACATGTCAAACACGTTGTGCACTTCCTCCAATGCAGGGACAAGTCTAGTCTATAAGCAACTGCACCAACCCTCTCTAGAATAGTGAAAGGTCCGATGAATCGCGGACTAAGCTTTCTGCCTCCACCGAAGCGAATCGTGCCTCGTGTCGAAGAAATCCTCAGAAACACCAAACCACCCACCTAGAACAAAACACCACCTTAAGAACTTAATCTATAACAAACAACCAAGAACAAGTACAAAACAAAAATCTAAACTATACCTCGAACTCCAAAGGTCTTCGATGGCTATCGGCCCAATACCGCTGTCTGTCCTGTGCCACTCGAAGTCTGTCTCTGATCAACTGAACCTTCTCTACTGCATCCACAACCATCTCTGGCCTAAGCAAAAATCTCTCTCCAACATCGTCCCAAGACAAAGGAGTACGACACCTCCGACCGTACAAAGCTTCAAAAGGCGATATCTCTATACTGGCTTGGTAACTGTTGTTGTAAGCAAACTCTACCAAATGGAGATGGTCCTCCCAAGAACCCCCAAAATCTAATACACAAGTGTACAACATATCCTCGAGAGTCTGAATAGTTCTCTCTGACTGTCCATCTATCTGAGGATGATATGCAGTACTAAACTTGAGCTGAGTGCCCAAACTCTCCTGCAAACTCCTCCAGAAATGAGAAGTAAAACGACTATCCCTATTCGAGACTATGCTGACGGGAACTCCATGTATCCTAACGATCTGTCTCACATACATCTCTGCCAGCTTCTCCGTAGACAAACCCACTTTGAAAGGCAAAAAGTGGGCCGACTTGGTCAACCTATCAACGATGACCCAAATCGCGTCTTTCCCTCCTGGAGATCGTGGAAGTCCGGACACAAAATCCATATTAATGTGTTCCCACTTCCACTCTGGAATGCGTAATGGCTGAAGTAAACCTCCTGGCCTCTGCCTCTCGGCTTTCACCTGCTGGCACACTAAGCATCTGGATACAAACTGTGCCACTTTCCTCTTCATGTCGTACCACCACACACTCTCTTACATATCCTGATACATCTTGTTAGCACCTGGATGTATGGAATATTGAGAGCGATGCCCTTCCTGCAATACCTCCTCACGCAGCTCCCCACTAGGCACACACAATCTAACTCCATGCCTCAAAGATCCATCCTCTGCAATAGTGAAATCATCCTCCAATCCTGCTCTCACCTGAGCTCTGATACTCCTTAGAGATATATTCTCATTCTGTGCTGCCTTGATCATGTCCATCAAATCTGAATGTATCTGTAATTCCCATATTTGCATAGCACAACCAGGAACAATCATCTCAATGCCCAAGCTCTCCAAGTCCTCCAACAAATATCGATCCTGCGTCAAGAACATAGCTACCGGATACCTGCTCAAAGCATCGGCAACTACATTAGCTTTCCCAGGATGATATTGTAAAGAGATATCAAAATCCTTCATCAGTTCCAACCACCGACGCTGTCTCATGTTCAACTCCTTCTGCGTGAAAACGTACTTCAAGCTTTTATGGTATGTGAAGATCTCCACACGCTCTCCGTACAAATAATGTTTTCACAACTTCAGGGCAAATATGACTGCTGCCAACTCCAAATCATGGGTAGGATAGTTCTTTTCATGAGGACGCAATTGCCTGGATGCATAGGCAATCACTTTCCCATTTTACTGAAGAACACAACCCAAACCTTTTCCCGATTCATCACTATAAATAGTGAAACCTCCGGACCCTGATGGAAACGTCAAAATAGGAGCAGACGTCAACCTCTTCTTCAACTCCTCAAAAGCAACCTGGCAATCCTCCATCCAAACAAACTCTACATCCTTCCTTATGAGTCTGGTCATCGGCTCGGCAATCCTTGAAAAATCTTGCACAAACTTTCTGTAGTAGCCTGCCAATCCCAAGAAACTCCTGATCTCTGCTACCGAACTCGGGGTCTTGCAAGATTCTACTGCTGCGATCTTCTTCGGATCCACTGAAATACCATCACTAGTCACAACATGCCCTAAGAATTCTATCTTGTCCAAGAAAAACTCACACTTGGACAACTTTCCATATAGCTTCTCCTTCTTCAGCACATCCAACACAATCCTCAAATACTCCTCATGCTCCTCCGGTGTCCTCGAGTATATGAGTATGTCGTCGATGAACACCACCACGAACTTGTCAAGGTACTGGTGGAACACCTTGTTTATCAAGTTTATAAACATCGCCGGTGCATTAGTCAAACCAAACGACATTACCATAAACTCGTACTAACCATACTGAGTCCTAAAAGCAGTCTTCGGTATGTCCTCCGGCTTCACCTTCACCTGATGGTAGCTTGATCTTAAATCTATCTTAGAAAACACCTTCGCACCACTCAACTGATCAAACAGATCATCAATCCGTGGCAAAGGATACTTATTCTTGATAGTGAGATTATTCAAAGCCCTATAATCAATGCACATGTGCACTGATCCATCATTCTTTGGTACAAACAATACCGGAGCTCCCCATGGTGAAGAACTCGATCTGATAAATCCCTTATCCTGCAATTCGTCCACCTGCTTCTTCAACTCGACCAGCTCGCTGTTGTTTACTCTATAGACATGCTGCGAAATTGGTTATGCACCTGGCACCAAGTCTATAAAAAAATCAACATCTCGATCTGGCGACAATCCTGGCAATTCCTCAGGAAACACATCCAAGAACTCTGCTATCAACGGATATGGCAACTCCTTGTCTTCCATCATAGCTCCACAAATAATGCCTTTTCCCTGCTCTACAGCTCCTCTAGCAAACTCGAACTCTGGCTCTCCTGGCGGACCAAACAAAACTCTACCTCCTCTACAATCTATGCTAGCACGGTGCCTACTCAACCAATCCATCCCAAGTACAATGTTGTAGTTCGCAAGTGGCATTACAAGCAGACACGCACTCAACTCCCGGCCTCCCAGAGTAACCCTTCGATCCTTGCAAATATCATTAACCAGGATAATGCCTCCCCCGGTCATGATCTTGCAAGTCCTAAGCAAATACTTAGCTACCAAACCATGCTTCAGAGCAAAAGAAACAGATACAAAACTATGGAAAGCACCACTATCAAACAAGGCTAAAGCTAGAATGGAATCTAGGCACATGATGTAAGACACTCAAGAAAAGGACAGTTTAAAAGATCAAGTATCAAATCAAAGGAGAATAGTTGAATCAAAAGAATTTTCCTAGATGTGATTGAGTATCTCAGCCTATATCTTATATCCTATCGCAGGCTCGTAGTAGTACAACTAAATTATCGTACTACCACGACATCGCATAACTTGCGAAGCTAGACCTGCATGGGCCACCACTAAAAATGTGTCACGATCCGCACCCGGTGTAAGGGTACAAGTCAGAAACAACGTCCAGCCTACGCCGCAGAATCGACGGTAGAACGCTGTCTGGATAATCTATCTAATAATATAATGAACCACCAATAATGATAATATACTCAATCACAGAACTAAGATGGAAATAAACACGAATCAGATAAAGAATAGAATAGTCACAGTACAAATCATGAGTCTAAAATAATACATCAATGAGTCTAAAAGAAATAACAAAATAAGCTGGAGACAAATCCAGTACAAAGAATACTAAGAAGCTACAACTCCCGGGTCAACTGTCTCAGTTGGGATAAGTCCCTCCTGAGCCAGGGTCTCAGACTCTAAACCCACAGCATCCTAAGGTCCATAATAGGTAGGGTACCACTCCTCAGTGTCATCTGAAAAAATATATCCAGTCAGGAAAGGAGCATAGTACATCTCTAACAACAGTTCTAATCAATGATAAAACTATGTAGCAGTAAATAGATGTGAATATACAAGATGCACAATAGATACGAGAGATACATACAATAAGGAAATACTGGAATAAATACAATAACGAACAATATGCCAATGAACAAGAATACTAATGACTAAGTGTGTGAGTACTAGCTTAACATGTGATCGGCTTGGGGCATGATACAATATATATGGCCTGGCTAATCATACGTGCGGTGTATGTTCAACACTATTCAGTAATCAGTACTTGATACAATAGGGGTATTGATCACATATCTACACTAAGTACTCCCTACCCTCGACTGGTATAATAGATCCAACCACGGTATGCTATGGCATGAGATTCCCCAAGAAGATAGCTAGTCTTCCCAAGAATCAGTGTCTGTACATGTACAAGATAACCAATGAAACAATACTTGCACTATATACACCATATACCAAGGAATAACATCTCATGACGAGATCCGGATATACCAATCCGTGTAACCATAGTGTCAAGAGAACATGGATATCTACACTAGATATAATAAACATAGAGGATATCATAAATGAGAAACTATCAGAGAATATACTCGCATGAAGTCCAAAGAATAGTCTCACAGATGTCTGACACGTTACCTCGAAGACCTAGATATGGAATACAACATCAACACAAGGTTCCGAAAAGAGAATACGTTAAACTAGTCAACTTCTAGGCCAATAAGTCAATTCTAAGTCAAAAAGTCAACTATGGTCAACTCTAAGTCAACTATGGTCAAACTATGGTCAACTATCTATTTCTAGGTTGCACAAGTTTAACACAATTATCGTGTCAAGATACTAAAGTCTATGCCATAGAAATCTCATCTTAAAAGTTAGGACTTGGTGTCTCAACAAAAATCACAAACTTGATACCCAAACCCAATATCTTGGGTATCCCCAATTACCTTGGTTCCTCAAGGGAATTCCCAATACCTTGTTATATTAATTACCCTTATATATATAATACATATACTAAATATTATACATATAAAGAAATTGGCAATTAAGAATACATTACATCAATATTACTATATATATATATATATATATATATATATATATATATATATATATATATATATATATATATATATATATATATATATATATCTATAAGTATTTAAACACATATATATATAATCTGTCAACTGTCGCTAAAAACTGTGTTGAAAACCTGATATTCTGATACGCTGCCTCTTTAGCGACAGTTTTGCCTGTCACTGAAGCTGTTGTCGCTGCTGTTGCTGAATTTCCCACTGCTGCTGCTGTTTTGGTGACGGTTTGCAGCCGTCACCGAATCTGATGTCGCTGTTGCAGCCTCTTTCCCGCCGCTGCTGCTGCTAATTAATGACATCGGCTGCTGTCATTAATGCTGTTGATAAATGCTACAGCGGTTGCTGCTATTAAGTGACAGCGGCTGCTGTCATTAATTAATTTACCCCTTGGGGCCTCTCATGAAGAAATAATTAAGAAATGAAGCTTCTAGTCTAATGATTTAATTAATTTAATCTATCTCCTTAACAATGAGCTTTCTAAATGGGCTAAATTCTAACCAATTAATTCATGTTGGTCCATGGGTCTAAACTAACTAGTTAGGTCCACTAACACAAGTCCAAATTAAATAACTAACATCTAACAATAATTAAATAATACAACAAATAATTATTTATCAACCACAATATTTAATTAAATAGGAAATGACTAAAATATCCTTTCCTAGAAAATGTGGTTGTGACAACGATCCTTTAATTTTTATGCTCCGGTCTCCCGTAAGTTCGATCATCCCTGCTGGACGTGAGATCACCACCCCAACTCTTCTGCTGGATAATTATCCTAATTCGGACGTGACACATGTACGAGCATGGAGTTACGCTCACATAAGACAAGAACGTCGAACGTTATGGTTATCATCGAAATGATCGAGATACCTTATTATTTTACTGTGCTCCATCCAAGATATATATAATACTTTAATTCATGTCCATTCATGCCGTAATCATAATTCTTCTAGCTAATTCGTCCAACTTCATTGTTACCATTTGATAAATCCATAGTCTACTTCTATCACTCCTCAAGCAACTAGTTTCAAAGTCTCAAGCCAAAGTCTATCCACTTTTGATATATTCTATTTCATCGAGTTTGTTTGAATAATCGTCGGACATGTTCCCACGAGTTCGATCATCCCCGCCGGACATAAAATTACCAGGTTAGCGTTCCCACAGGATTATTGTTCTCGGCTGGGACTGATTGTCGAGAGTTATATTTTGAACTAGATTCAAGATTGTTCTTCCAAACTCCAGATCGAATCCGTTATCGCTTACCTCTTTCATCGAACCACAATATTCTTTTACTTCTTTCAATCCGTGCTATCTTCCAATTATCGATACCATGCCAAGTCTATAAATTTAAAACTACAATATCCACTATCAGGCTAACTTCGATCGAGCGGTATCCTATTCAAGTTTCAATCTATTTTATTTTAATTCAAAATCACACGTACGATTCACTAAGTTTATACCAAGTTTTTGACTCCATTTTCTTGAATTCCTATTCGATATAAGTCTTATCACTTGTTCAACATATTCTTAACCGTTCAAACCAACTATCGCACGAGACCTATGAATTCATTTAAATATTTCTAAAATGATCCATACACCACTCAGGAATTGAGACACCCAATTAAATCCTTAATCGTGTTCGCATCACTCGCTAGCATATTCACCAAGTCATTCCTTAGAATTCTAGCGCTATACCTAAGCGTCGCCTGATAAATCTTAGTCTCGTATATATTTTCGTTGATAGTCATCCAAGTAAACTATATTGATTTGTATCTACCGACACAATATATCCTCTGAGCTATTTCTCAAAATTCAAGCACGATCTCTATATTTGCCTTAGCGATAATTTGATAATATTTCTATCGGTTGTCATTCTAAGTCTGACTTATCCTTATCTGAATGATATCCCAATCTCGCTTTCAAACTTGCTAGCACCAAAGGGTCTTGGCTCGCGATACTGTACACAACTTAGCTGAAAGGATGTGTGCATAGCTAACCGTCCAAACGATATTTTATCTAGCATGCTAACCTGCTGGGTAATCACGTATAGGTATTCTGGTTCACACATAACTTGCAACTTCTGGGACGAGTTGATTCCCATAAAGTCTAACACAGGTCGAAACAAGGGTCATCGCACAACTATCCAGTTCAAGCAATTATACCCTTCACATGCATTTTTTTAAAATTATTTAGACTCATTGTATGAAATATCCCAACGGGTCAATGAGAGAAAGCGTATGCATATAACCCACGACAAACTTTCAAAACTGAGAAAATTGATAAGAAATCCAAAGACGTAAAGCCAATACTCTGATACCAATATGTCATGTCCCGATCTCCCACAGGAATCGACTGTCCCCGCTAGGCGCGAATCATCGCGCCAGAGCTCCCGCAGGACAATCATTCTCATCTAGACGTGATGTCGCACGAGCACAAGCTACGCCCGTACTAGTCCATGATCCTAACCGACGGTATAATGACAAAGCTACATAGTTGAACAGATAGTCTAAATGTAGCGAAATAAAAAATGAACAGTCGATTGGTAACAAGTTCACAGATTCGTCAATAGCGGAAGAATTGAATAACACAACTTATGGAAGTAAAATAAGCACTTTATTGATATTGAATCAGTATTACAAGCGGCACTAGGCTGAGATTACAAGTCGCTCAAGTCCTATCTCACTCTCTCGAAATAATAAAAGCATGCTAAGTGGCTACAATTTTGGAATGATACATAAGTGATATTCTAACATTATGTCTTCTATATGCGCTTCAGCTCCGGACATAATATTTCAATGCTCTAGAGTGAACTCCACGCCTTAGCATGCACGAAGGGATTTTTATACCGAACAAGGTTCTTCCGCACCCTGCAAGTAATCTGGTAGGTTATCAGTATATGAATGCATTGGTGGTGAGGCTTCTCGTCCGCTCGATAAATCCAAACACGTTATATAGGTTCCGTGCACCATCTATTAAGTTATCTTTCTAGTCTTGCCTTGGGATCAGTTTCATAGAAATGATGTAAAGTCTAACTCATGTGGCAATGCGCCGTACGATATTTGAGTAATACGGTGATACTTACCAACTTACCATCCGCTATTGCCTGTCCAAGGTAAACCAAGTTAAATAAATCATGAGTATATATAATAAAATCCAGGGAAAAAATTGTGTAAGAAAACACGAGTGTCACGAGCAGGATTCTGACTCAGGTGCATGAGTTACATGGATACTCAGGTGTGTTGTAAAAGATGTTTAAGTCTTAAACTATGTACAAGTTATTGTCCTAATATTTATGTTGAGTTTTTGAATATGGATAATCGATTAAGTTTAGCATTATAGTAATCGATCAATCATTATAGTATCTTCTACTTAATCTTAGCATTGTCCAGATATGTAATATTTTCTTCTATATATTTTCTTGTTCGTCTAACATGTACTTGCAGAAAGCAATAAGCAAGATAAACAATGGACATATGCTATATGACGATGGGTCAAAGAAGGCGTTATACCAGAAGATTTCATCTAACCACCTACGACTTATCTAGAAACTCGCACCCAGGGATTCGGGGGCAAAGCCCCTGAAAGGAATTCAGATTCCTAGATCTGGTTATCTTTGGACAACTATCGTCAAGAAAAAAAGTATCTTCAAGTCAGCAGATATTTCAAAAGTTTGGCATCATCAGTGCTCTTGGTTTTCATATGTAATCTTATATTTTATTTGAGTCTAAGACTTATGTAAATCGAGTCGCACTGGCAACTAGAAAGCAACTTCGTCCACTCAAATAGCCTAAAATCCATCCACCCAGAAAACAGGCCAAATATATCTTGAACCTATATACCAAAATAGTCCACATACAAACTTGGATCTACCTAAAATAGGTAAACCAAAATTAGACCAAATTTTCTCTGAATTTGCACCGAACTCGATTATCCTTTTGGTATAAAATCATCCAGTTGTTATATCCCTGATTTTATGGCCTCCAACGTTCAAAAATTTAAATATTCTCTACCGAATTCTGGTTGAACTCGGTTTGGTAATAACCTATAAATAGACTTGGATTTTTTACTTTCTTACTCACTCAACCATTCTCAATCTTTCTATCCTACAGTGAGTAAACCGTCAGATCCTAAACTTTTTTATCTCCGAGATCAACTCCCTAGCCTTCTAAGTGCCAAGTGTGGTCTCGGTCTAAAAGTTTATAAGATTTATAAAGAGCTTGGCTCTATCAGTTTTTTCTCTTCTTCTGTATGAAGTCTGTGTGCCCTTTGTATCAAACGCACATGTGTGAAGTTGCGAGACTTTGGATCAAATCTCGTGGTTGTTAGAAGTCGGCAAGCCTTCGGATGAAAGCTTGTGATTCACTATTGGTGATTATAGTGGATACAACTCCGAGCAAGAGTTCTCGGGACTGGACTAGTCCTCTCAGAGAAAAAATAATATACATTGCAGTATTTGTGTTTGCTCTCTCTTACTCTTACTGCTTTACATTACTATCTTGCATATATATTGCTAGTTAATAACTGCCTTCACTCTTCTTATTTTTTAATTGGTTAGATTATTCTGCTGCACTCTATTCATCCACCCTCTAGAGTTACCATACACGGTCCTTCAATTGGTATCAGAACGGGTACTCTTTATATATGAACTATTGCTCATACTAATTGCTCCTACAATTGATATCAGAGCATGTAGTCTCTTATTTAGTTTCTGATCCCAATTGCTCCTACAATTGGTATCAGTGCAGGTTCTCTCTTAATTAGTTTCTCATCCCAATTGTTCCTTCAATTGGTATCAGAGCTAGTTCTCTTGATATAGGCTTAAAATACTAAGAGACTTGTGGCAAATATTAGTTCTATCCACACCAACAATGGTAAATGCCAGTCCACAAATAGGCCACCTCTATTTGATGGAACCAACTATACTTACTGGAAAACATGTATGGGTTTCTATCTTAGATAACTAGACTTTGACCTTTGGTCAATAGTTGAGGATGGCTACAAAAAGCCTGCTAAGATTATTGTAGATGGTAATCTCATAGATAAGCCAAAAGATAAGTATACTGATGTAGAAAAGAAACAATCCTGTCTTGATGCTAGAGTTGTTAATGTTTTATTTTGTGCCTTAGACAGTACATAGTTCAGCCGAGTATCTACATGTACTACTTTACATGAGATTAAAAACTTCTCGAGGTGACTCATGAAGGTACTACTCAAGTGAAGGAATCTAAGATAAGCAGACTGACACAATAATTTGAGTCATTCAAGATGAAGTCAAATGAGACCATCACTCAGATGTTCACAAGATTTCTTGACATCGTCAATCCTCTATCCTCTCTCGGCAAGGAGTACAACAACCATGAAAAGATACGCAAGGTTCTTAGAGGGCTTCCGAAGAACTGGAACCCAAAATCAACGGTGATCGTTGAAGGAAACGACCTTACTACAATAACACTGGAAACACTCAAGGAAAAGCTGATGACACATGAGCTGGACCTCAACGACCTCAAAGAAGAGTCAACTCCCAAAGAGAAGGATATCTCACTCAAGACGCATCATAAAAGATCCTCTGAAGATGCTTCTGAAGATGAAAAAACTGATGGTGATTTAGACAATGAGGATCTGGCCCAAATTTTTAGGAACTTCGTTAAACAATTCTTGAAGTTTGTAAAATCAAACCAAAAGAAGAAAGATCTTGAAGAAGAACCAATTTGCTACAACTGCAGAAGGCCAGGCCACATGATGAAAGATTGCTCCAAAGCAAAAAGGGAGAATCGATATGAACGATCAAATAAAGGAGAATCTTCATCTCGCAAATATGCTAATACAAGCATCTGGTGTGAAAGTGAAGCTAGCGATTCGGAAGAAGAAAGTCCTCGACATGCTGCAAATATATGCTTGACGGCATTCACTAACGAGATAAAAGATAATCCTTTACTTAAAGAATTTTCTTATAATGAATTATCTGATGCTTTTAATTATTTATTTGAAGATCACAAGAAGTTTATGGATAAGTATAAGCAAGCCAAAAAAGAAATTAAATATTATCAGCTTGAGAATGAAAAACTTACTTGTCTGCTAAATGAAGCTAGAGATTATTCCTCTTCTGATGATTCTGTTTTTATCTCCAAACTTAAGCTTAGCTTACAAGAAGCACTTGATTGCTTTGATGAAAGCAATCAAGAAAATGCTAAACTTAAGGATAATTTAAAACAAGAGAAGGAGAAGTACTCTAGTGCATCACTTAGAATTGATGCTCTTACTACTAAATAAGATGATTTATATGCCACCTCTAAAAAGTTAGATATTAGATTAGAAAAGCAGGTTGTACAACCCACTACTCAGTCTAACATGAAATACATGGCTAAATAAAAGAGCACTCACAATAAGACACCAGCAAGCAAACCAAATGCTCCATATTATCATTCATGTAGAACATAACATACTTTACATAATCATGTATTTTATTACAAATATCCACGCAAGACTCGTTACACTACTTCACATACTCATGTCTACCCTTTTACACCTAACACAAATGCCTATGCTATATGTCATTATTGTAGTTTAAAAGGATACATTTCACATCAATGAAGGCTAGAAAATTGGTTGATATGAATATGTATAAGTGGGTTCCTAAAGCTAACAAATATGGATCCAAATCTTGGATACCAAAGTCTCTGCCTAATGATGCAGGTAGAACACTTTATGTCAAATTTAGCACCGAGGAGAATATTGGTGATTGCAAAGCTACAAAGGTCATCTACCAAGCAATTGCACCAACATAAATATGGTTACTTGAGCCACTTTGGTAATGTGTTAATTAATTTTTTTCTTAAATTGCTATAATTAAAGAACCTAGCATATCTCTTATTAATATCTTTTAGTTGGTATTTATTTAAATTAATGAGAGATGTGATACGGGCATGCTTAGTTAATTTTCTTGTAATTATTTCTATTCAGATTAGCCTCAGTGATTAGCCTCAGTGATTAGTTCACACTACAGAGCTATTTACTTTCTATTAGTATGACAAGATAACCCAAGATAATCAAAACTTTATTGAATAATAATTTTTTAAAGTCTATTTACAATTATTTTCATAATACAGATGCGAATCTGAGCCCTACTCCTTGAATTTAAAGTTGACAACTTTTAGTATAGACTGTGACACTATGACTTTTAGTAAGCACTATTGGGTTTTTCTAATTATTTCAAAACTATTCCACTTAGTTTTAATTTTAGTTTAGACTTTTACTAGTTACAATGATATTAGAGAGAAGTTGTTTAATTATCTCTTGCATATGACTAAATGTGCATATTCATTTATGCTTCTCTTTTATTATTGTTACCCAATGTTTCTATATTAATGCACTGCATATAGTTTCCTATAATTGGTATCTAATTTCTAATTGGTAAGTATATGGTTATGATATGCATGTCATTATTCTACATATGGTGATATTCTAACTACTTACTCCTAATTTACCACATGATCATATTATATGCTTTATGCTACTCATATTGTCTTCATGATATATACTCCATTTACGGAGGAGCCGTAAACAATATATTTTGACAAAGGAGGAAAAATATGTCAAATATTCACCAATGTCGTACTACAGATGAGCTTATGCATATGTAGAAGCTTAGGTAATATCAGAGGTATCAATATATCCTATTACGGGGGAGCTTCTTTTTGATCATATCAAAGGGGGAGAAGTAAGTTTAAGTATGTAAGTATATGTTTAATTAGTATGCGTAAGTGATTTATGCTTATTAATTTTGATATATGCATTGATTATATATGTCTTAAACTTAACTGATTTGCCATAATAAAAAAGGGAGAGATTGTTGGCCCAATATTTATGTTGAGTTTTTGAATATGGCTAATCGATTAAGTTTAGCATTATGGTAATCGATCAATCACTATAGTATCTTCTACTTAATCTCATCATTGTCCAGATATATAATATTTGCTTCTGTATATTTTTTTGTTTGTCTAACATGTACTTGCAGAAAGCAATAAGCAAGATAAGCAATGGACATATGCTATATGACGATGAGCCAAAGAAGGCGTTATACCAGAAGATTTCGTCCAACCGCCTACGACTTATCTGGAGCCACGCAGCTAGGGGTTCTGCTGCCCGTTCAACAGACGAGAGTCAAGGGGGCAGCGCTGTAAAACCCCTTCCTAGAAAATCGTATATACCTTTTTATTTATTAATTATTAATTAAACTGTAGTAATTAGCGCTAAATAGGAGAAATAGATTTTTATTAATTTTTATGTTAGGTGTTCGGGCACTTAGAGGACTTGTGGGACCATCAGGAATTTTTCAGAATTTATTCCATGTAGGAGACCCCTTGAGCTGTTGCTAGCCTAATGATGTGCAATACCGTAATCTATAAATTTTTTTGTGTGTGAATATATATATATATATATATATATATATATATATATATATATATATATATATATATATACAAATATATATATGTGTACATATATATTTAAAAAAGAAAAGAAAGTATAAGAATTAATTTAATAAGAGTTAATAATAATAATAATAATAATAATAATAATATAATAATACTACAAACCATTCTGACTATTATCCTTTCTTAGCATACTTTGCTTAGCCTCAGCCAACTTGCTGAGAGAAAGCCCGCCCATAATCCCTTAGCACCCGCAGCAACTTGACATATGCAGACCCGCTCCCTTTGATTCCTTCAGCGGCTTCACCCGCGGACCACTCCTCCTCCCTCTCTCTTTCCTATATTATATAATATATATATATATATATATATATATATATATATATATATATATATATATAGTTAGCTCCCAAAAATCCTAATATAAATTTCCAGACCTCCTCTTCCCATCTAGAGCCGTCACCGCAGCCAGAGAAGCCCCGCCAAGCCATCCAACCATCCCGTCGACGCCGACCTCGCGAACTGCAGTTTCCCACTCGAGGCACCTTCGCTCCGGCGTGATTTTTCGTCGACTCGCTCGACCAAACGCTGTTCCGTCTTCATAGATATGATCATCCCTTAACCCTCTCCAATATTTGTTTTATAGCCAACCTCGAAAAACGTGTGCCCCTAAGTAAAAAATAGCGTCCAAAGTGGACGGACAGACCCAATTCTGGAATCGCAGAAAACTGCGGTGACCACCCCTATTGCCGAGTTCGTATCTCCCACCACAGAGATCCGAATTCGGTGATTCTTTTTGATACCTGTAGAATTCTTGACCTAGTTTATTTTCTGTAAAATAACCCTATGCTATTAGTTGTTGTGGACATAATGATATTCGTCACAAAACTGCGCGCACCCACTTTTTCCAGATTTCCAAAAGTTGGAAAATGGAGCGCGCCCCGCCAAACGGGACAGCCCCGTTGTGTGCCAAGTATACCGAATGGTACACGCAGCATAACCGGACACGTGAAAATTTGTGAAGACTGATTCGGACGCGTGTGCGCGCCGGAATCAGACCGTATCCGCGGACACATCTCGTGTCGTAACTTTTGTGGAACTCGCACATATTTTGTGCACGCTTGTCAGATTCTGACGAAACTTGCACCATTGGACTCGTGGTAATGCGCTGGCCCTGTTACCCAATTTTTACGCATTTCTGAGACGGTTGACCAGATCGCCAATTGGCGGGTCCCACAGTTGACTTTTTGGACAAAATTCTGTTCGGCCCATCGGAATCCACATTTGGACATACCGTTGGGTTCGTATTGACATCTAGAGTTATTTGACCCATAGTTTGTCCCATTTAGAGACTGTTACCCTCGGCACACTTTTCGGTGCAAAGTGGACCCCACTTTTACCCGAAATTACCGTTTTGTCCTGTGTCCAAATTGGACGAAAGGGATGTGTTTTTTAGCTATTTTGCTTATTTTGGGAACGTTGGTGATATTTATTTCAGCATCCGGAGACATTTGTTCTGAGACCATAGCTTCTGGTCCTGTGTATTGGACATCTGGACGTGACATTTTGCAGTTTCTTGCCAGGCAAGTATACCTTGCCATTGTACTGTTATTTTTATTCCATATGTTGCACGCATCTTTATTTTCTGTCTTAATTCATATATTTTTAATTGTTATATAAAATGCTCGCGACGGTGACGTCGCGATATATTTTTATTTATGTATTTACATTGACCTGTTTATGAGACTACCCCATTATCATGTAGCATCATTAGGATCATTTGACTGTGATACATATTTTTACACGAGTTGTGAGTCTCATATAGATCACGGACGCACGTATTGACTGATCATCGGTACGTGTGGGACGTGCGTTAGGAATAACTGCTGTTAGAAACTTTGCATGCTAGAAGACTTAGCAGTTATTAGAGGTCTATGGACATAGCCTATTGTAGTACGGTGGTCCCATCCTTATCCTTGTTTGGTTGCAGGATTGGGCTAGGGTACTAAGGATAGGCTATGGACCAAATCGTGTCATGGATGTGACATGCTTAGAGCATTGGGTGGGGAGAACAACAAGTAAGGCATTTGGGCTCCTTTGCACTTTCCTTGTGTAACCCGTACGTTCTGCCGGAGATACGCGGTCATGATGACCCCTATATATTATCATGGTGGGCCTCCGGTGTTCGAAAGACGCCGTGCCTTTGTAGGCCCCTGGATCTCCAAGAGAACTATGCCAATCCCATTTATGGCCAGATAGCCCACTTGTTAGAAAGTTGTTCTTAACTGCATTCACTTTAGACGGTTAGGCGACCCTTTGGATATTTATTTCAGTACTTTATTGGCATGTGTTTAAGTATCTTGTTATGTCCCTCTGAGGACCTGGTCCGCTGCCAGGTGTACCTGTTCTTGAGTATTTGCAGGAGCACAGATTTGGAAGGATATAGACGCTCCGTGGATGTCTTCTCTTCGAGCCTTGATTGGGAGCTGGTACTTATATTGTTTGAGTGAGTTGTACTTATATTGTATTTACTTTTCCATTCGAGTTGGTAGTGGATTTGTTTCCATCCAACTATTATCTTTAGATCCTTTTTATTGAGATCTAGTTTCATAGATACTGGTTATTTATTTCTATATAATTTTGGTGGATGAGATTTAGATTTCCTCTGTGACTTGTATTACATTTTTACCACTTGTGGATTTGATATTCATAATTCAGCGTACGTATGGATTTGGTTTCCATATATTGGAGTTGCCATATACATGCGGCTGGCATGCTTAAGTGTCCTAGTCCTACGTATTTTTGGGACTGGGGCGTGACATGTTTTTGTGGTGGCCCATGCAGGTCAAGAGCATATTGTCTCGGTTACATTACTGTATCGAACAAGCCTGCACCTAGGTCTAGAATATAGGATCTCATCCACAATTGACCATGATTCATCTTCCTCCTCTCTATTCTATTCGAATAATTGTATCCTGCTTGATTCATGTACTTCCCTAATAGTTCTTTGAGTATAGCCTTCTGCTAGAATATAGGAACCCCTATTATTAGGATGATAGTTATGGTAGCACACCTATTAAGAATACAACGAGGATATAGACACACCACTAAATTTAGAATATCTAGTGAACCCTAGAACTCCTCATCTTTAGATTGGTATACCATTACCCCTTGATGTATTAAGAAGACTTGAGTAGTATAGACACTACTAGAGATAGTTAGAAGTTTTACCATAATGTTTGACCCTAGTATTGAGGAACCAATGGAGAACCAATATTGAACATTAGGACTGAACCTAACCTTCATAACTGGATAGTATTAGAGAACTATAAAACTTATGTCATTGTCTTAATATTAGTAGACAAGTACCCTAGAAAGCCAAGAGCAATGCATAGAATATTTTCCTAATCATACCTCAAACATAGTAGCTAGCGTACCACTTCCCTTTAGAAACCATGATGCTATCTATAGGCCCTATTTTAAATTTCACATCTTGTTTCTCTGAAACCCTAGCGCTCACCACTCGCGCGACGACTAAATTATGATCTTCTTTTCTCCATCTTTCAATTTATGCCAATCTAACGCTTCTGATTTTAGACCAAACAATTGTATTCTATGATAGGATATATGGTTTGCTAAAGTGATAGTTGTAATCTTGAATTTTGAATTTTGAATTGTGTGCCTTGTAGTTAGAACCTGATAGTTAAATTGTTCAATTAGATTATGATGATTACCCCTAGTTGTAGACCACATAATTTGTACCCTCACCTCGATACACGTTAGACCCCTCCCCTTTAACGGCCAGTAACTCTTCTATCCTTACCATTGACACCTGCTTGTAAGTGCTATGACTAAGACTTAGGATGACCATTACCTACATAAAAAGGATACCCTAATCAATACCAAGATTTTTCCTCATATACCCTAATAAAGAGTTTCTGTTTTATTTACATGTGCAAGATTATTTTGTAGGACCCTCTTAAGACTGTCACAGTATTAGTTTAATTATTATAAGTTGGGTAGTATGCCTCACAACCTAGTATCACATAGTCCACTTGACCCATCGAGGTAGTGTAACTAAATGACATTAATTTTATGCTAGCACTAGATGACAGTGTTTATTCAGACGGTGGAATTTAGAGGCCCATGCCCTATTTGGTTGACTAGCGACTTAGACAAGGAGGTTGTATGATAACCGTAGAGATTATAGAATCTTTGTTATGATTGCTTATTCTGTTTTGTTTTTTTGTAAACCTGAATTAATTTGTACCTCCTTTCATCATCATCTAGCGTACTTATATTGCTGTACCACCTTGACTTATGCTGCTATTTTATAGCCTAGTTTTTGCAAGCTTATTCCTCATCAAGCTTGTTCATGACATATGTATTAGTGGGTCGACACACTAATACATTTCAGAATCAGTGTGTTAAGGTCTAGCCAACCTTAGTGCGCTTGATTCGCCCTTCGTAACGCTACTTTACGTGGATTAAGATATGTAGTGATTAGTAGACGAATATACTTGTCCTGGACATGTCTGACATATCGTGTCGGTTACATAACTGTACTAATACGAGCATGCGAACAAAGGATTATCAGAATAGGATTTTAATCCATAACTGCTTGACGATTCTCATTTGAATTCTTTAAACGCCTTGATCCCGATACTCCTATTCTATTACCTCCCTTGAACTCTTTATTATTGATCTCCGTCTTCCCTTATTTCGGAAGGACGAAACCTCGTGCTTGGTATGAATTGATACACAGAGAGTACTAGATATACCCCATAGGCCGATTACATACTTGAGGATCATCCTTCGTAATTAAGGACATATCATATGTGATATGGTCGGCATTGAAATTCGAGGATTGAATGACATAAGTAATTAAATTAAGGAATATTTTCTTAAGGTATATAGCCTTATGTGATAGAGGGGTAAATTTTAAGTTGGGTAGTAGTGCATTGTCAACTTGAGAGGAATTTCTTTTAGACTATGATCGAGTAAGACTAGATTTGGAGAGGTTCAAGCCATAGTAATTTTGAGAAATTTAGAAGGATGACTAAGATGATGAGGATCAATGAATTGATATTGAGGACCCAATATTTATACCTTAAGTGCATAAGTTAAATTTTTGATCAATGAAGGTAGAATCACCAATTTGAATTTAGAGGATAAATATAGAATTTCAGACTTGAATATTGGTGGACTGCATTTAAATTATTTTTTTTCAATTTGGTGATTTGAATTAAGAATTAAAATTTTGGGTTGGACGACCTATTTGAAATAATGAGGATGTGAATGGAATTTAAAGAGTTGAGGCATACAAAATTTTATAAGTGAAAATGGAAATATATTGGACTCAAACCACTTCTAAAGGAGATTATGATAGTTAGAGATCGTGAGGTAAAAGTTATATGCGTATGTAAATCTTGGAGATGTTATGTGGATATGGATAATTTGAAACAAGGGGAGAAGAGATAACCATAGGTTAAATTTGGATTGGAGCAGTGGTCAGCTTAACCTAGAAGTGACTGCAATAGATATGATTAGGATTTTAGTTATCGCAAGAAGATTGCGACTGACTTGCCTTATGGTACATAAAGGATTAACCGATTCTGCCTTATTTCAATTTTGAGGACGACATTGTCTTATGTTGGCTGAATTGTGAACCCCTCACCCAAAATTTGACCTACTCGGCTTAGGTAGTGAGACTGAGGCTAGCACGAATCCACTTAGAAATAGAATATGACATTTTTATTTAGTTTTACAATATGGTATCCCTTGGCTCGCCTTACCATTGCTTCGATAATTGGAGCACTTTCCTAGTCACTGCCCTCCTACAAATTTCACACCCTTATCCTAGACATGCCCATCATCCAATTCTCATCTTTGTGCAATTTTCTAATTGTTGGACGCTTTTATGCAAAAGAGCATTTATGTGTCCACACCATTGGACATGACACATGAAGAAACCTATTTTTCGCTCATATGGATTTTTCCATGATTTTTTTTTCTTTCGGGATGTGCAACGTGCAACATCGCCCACCCCTTTAAACCTAGCCTTGCATTTTAAACAATGCAAATCTTATACCATCATTGCATTCTATCGTGGCTTAATTTTAATTTCGAGGACGAAATTTTTATAAGTTGGGTAGAATGTAAAACCCCTTCCTAGAAAATCGTATATACCTTTTTATTTATTAATTATTAATTAAACTATAGTAATTAGCGCTAAATAGGATAAATAGATTTTTATTAATTTTTATGTTAGGTGTTCGGGCACTTAGAGGACTTGTGGGACCATCAGAAATTTTTTAGAATTTATTCCATGTAGGAGACCCCTTGAGCTGTTGCTAGCCTAACGATGTGCAATACCCTAATCTATAAATTTTCTTGTGTGTGAATATATATATATATATATATATATATATATATATATATATACAAATATATATATATGTGTACATATATATTTAAAAAAGAAAAGAAAGTATAAGAATTAATTTAATAAGAGTTAATAATAATAATATAATAATACTACAAACCATTCTGACTATTATCCTTTCTTAGCATACTTTGCTTAGCCTCAGCCAACTTGCTGAGAGAAAGCCCGCCCATAATCCCTTAGCACCCGCAGCAACTTGACATATGCAGACCCGCCCCCTTTGATTCCTTCAGCGGCTTCACCCGCGGACCGCTCCTCCTCCCTCTCTCTTTCCTATATTATATAATATATATATATATATATATATATATATATATATATATATATATATATATAGTTAGCTCCCAAAAACCCTAATCTAAATTTTCAGACCTCCTCTTCCCATCTAGAGCCGTCACCGCAGCCAGAGAAGCCCCGCCAAGCCATCCAACCATCCCGTCGACGCCGACCTCGCGAACTGCAGTTTCCCACTCGAGGCACCTTCCACTCCGGCGTGATTTTCCGTCGACTCGCTCGACCAAACGCTGTTCCGTCTTCATAGTTATGATCATCCCTTAACCCTCTCCAATATTTGTTTTATAGCCAACCTCGAAAAACGTATGCGCCTAAGTGAAAAACAGCGTCCAAAGTGGACGGACAGACCCAATTCTGGAATCGCAGAAAACTGCGGTGACCACCCCTATTGCCGAGTTCGTATCTCCCACCACAGAGATCCGAATTCGGTGATTCTTTTTGATACTTGTAGAATTCTTGACCTAGTTTATTTTCTGTAAAATAATCCTATGCTATTAGTTGCTGTGGACATAATGATATTCGTCACAAAACTGCGCGCACCCACTTTTTTCAGATTTCCAAAAGTTGAAAAACGGAGCGCGCCCCGCCAAACGGGACCGCCCCGTCGTGTGTCAAGTATACCGAATGGTACATGCAGCATAACCGGACACGTGAAAATTCGTAGGGACTGATTCGGACGCGTGTGCGCGTCGGAATTAGGCCGTATCCGCGGACACATCTCGTGTCGTAACTTTTGTGGAACTCGCACGTATTTTGTGCACGATTGTCAGATTACGACGAAACTTGCGCCACTGGACTCGTGGTAACGCACTGGCCCTGTGACCCAATTTTCACGCATTTCTGAGACGGTTGACCAGATCGCCAATTGGCGGGTCCCACAGTTGACTTTTTGGACAAAATTCTGTTCGGCCCATCGGAATCCATATTTGGATATACCGTTGGGTTCGTATTGACATCTAGAGTTGTTTGACCCATAGTTTGTCCCATTTAGAGACTGTTACCCTCGGCACGCTTTTCGGTGCAAAGTGGACTCCACTTTTACTCGAAATTACCGTTTTGTCCTGTGTCCAAATTGGACGAAAGGGATGTGTTTTTTAGCTATTTTGCTTATTTTGGGAACGTTGGTGATATTTATTTCAGCATCCGGAGACATTTGTTCTGAGACCATAGCTTCTGGTCCTGTGTATTGGACATCTGGACGTGACATTTTGCAGTTTCTTGTCAGGCAAGTATACCTTGCCATTGTACTGTTATTTTTATTCCATATGTTGCACGCATCTTTATTTTCTGTCTTTAGTTCATATATTTTTAATTGTTATATAAAATGCTCGCGACGGTGACGTCGCGATATATTTTTATTTATGTATTTGCATTGACCTGTTTATGAGACTACCCCATTATCATGTAGCATCATTAGGATCATTTGACTGTGACACATATTTTTACACGAGTTATGAGTCTCATATAGATCACAGACGCACGTATTGACTGATCATCGGTACGTGTGGGACGTGCGTTAGGAATAACTGCTGTTAGAAACTTTGTATGCTAGAAGACTTAGCAGTTATTAGAGGCCTATGGACATAGCCTATTGTAGTACGGTGGTCCCATCCTTGTCCTTGTTTGGTTGCAGGATTGGGCTAGGGTACTAAGGATAGGCTATGGACCAAATCGTGTCATGGATGTGACATGCTTAGAGCATTGGGTGGGGAGAACAACAAGTAAGGTATTTGGGCTCCTTTGTACTTTCCTTGTGTAACCCGTACGCTCCGCCGGAGATACGCGGTCATGATGACCCCTATATATTATCATGGCGGGCCTCCGGTGTTCGAAAGACGCCGTGCCTTTGTAGGCCCCTGGATCTCCAAGAGAACTATGTCAATCCCATTTATGGCCAGATAGCCCACTTGTTAGAAAGTTGTTCTTAACTGCATTCACTTTAGACGGTTAGGCGACCCTTTGGATATTTATTTCAGTACTTTATTGGCATGTGTTTAAGTATCTTGTTATGTCCCTCTGAGGACCTGGTCCGCTGCCAGGTGTACCTGTTCTTGAGTATTTGCAGGAGCACAGATTTGGAAGGATATAGACGCTCCGTGGATGTCTTCTCTTCGAGCCTTGATTGGGAGCTGGTACTTATATTGTTTGAGTGAGTTGTACTTATATTGTATTTACTTTTCCACTCGAGTTGGTAGTGGATTTGTTTGCATCCAACTATTATCTTTAGATCCTTTTTATTGAGATCTAGTTTCATAGATACTGGTTATTTATTTCTATATAATTTTGGTGGATGAGATTTAGATTTTCTCTTGTGACTTGTATTACATTTTTACCACTTGTGGATTTGATATTCATAATTCAGCGTACGTATGGATTTAGTTTTCATATATTGGAGTTGCCACATCCATGCGGCTGGCATGCTTACGTGTCCTAGTCCTACGTATTTTTGGGACTGGGGCGTGACAATCGCCCCTTGTGAGGGTTTGGGGGCGAAGCCCTTGAAAGCAACTTATGTAAATCCCATATATGGTTATCTTTGGACAACTACCGTCAAGAAAAAAAGCGTCTTCAAGTCAGCAGATGTTTCAAAAGTTTGGCATCATTAGTGCTCTTGGTTTTCATATGTAATCTTATATTTTATTTGAGTCTAGGACTTATGTAAGTCGAGTCCCACTGGCAACTAGAAAGCAACTCCGTCCACTCAAATAGCCTAAAATCCATCCACCCAGAAAATATGCCAAATATATCTTGAACCTATCTACCAAACTAGTCCACATACAAACTTGGATCTACCTAAGATAGGTAAATTAAACTCGGGCCGAATTTGCCCCGAATTTGCACTGAACTCGGTTACCCTTTTGGTATAAAATTATCCAGTTGTTATATCCAGTTGTTATATCATTGATTTCTTGGCCTCCAACGTCCAAAAATTCAAATATTCTCTACCGAATTCTGGCCAAACTCGATTTGGTAATAACCTATAATAGAGTTGGATTTTTACTTTCTTACTCACTCAACCATTCTCAATCTTTCTATCCTACAGAGAGTAAACCGTCAGATACTAAAATTTCTTATCTCCGAGATCAACTCCCTAGCCTTCTAAGTGCCAATTGCAGTCTCGGTCTAAAAGTTTATAAGATTTATAAAGACTTGGCTCTATCAGTTTTCTCTCTTCTTCTGTATGAAGTCTGCATGCCCTTCGTATCAAACGCACGTGTGTAAAGTTGCGAGACTTTGGATCAAACCTCATGGTTGTAAAAAGTCGACAAGCCTTCGGATGAAAGCTTGTGATTCACAATTGGTGATTATAGTGGATACAACTTCGAGCAAGAGTTCTCAAGACTGGACTAATCCTCTTAGAGAAAAACCAGTATACATCACGGTATTTATGTTTTATCTCTCTTACTCTTATTGCCTTACATTACTGTCTTACATATACACTGCTAGTTAATAACTGCCTTCACTCTGCTTAATTTTTAATTGTATAGATTATTTTGTTGCACTCTATTCACCCCCTCTAGAGTTTCCATACACGGCCCTTCACAAGTGTGCACAGAGGTCTAATACTCATATCAGTTCAGGTATTACAAGTTACTCGATGTGATGCAATGACTCGTACACGGATTACCCCGCTAAGCGAGGATGACTTATCTATATGAACATGAGGTCACTGGCTTAGCCATAAAGGACGATGTATAGTATCGAACGAAGATGAGGTATAGTGCAAGAGTCATTGGCGTTATCCACCATCCCGACCAAACATGGAGAGACTACTATAGATCTTGGAGTCAGACGGGTTATCCAAATGTAGGATGCACAACCAAGGGCCCGACCACTGAATATATTGTGTCACTCCAAACCGGGAAGAATCCTACCGATTTGGTCACGCAATACCCATATTTCTCCTAGGATGGTACGATCTCGAAGCCGCGATGATAGTCCGAGGAATCCATGTTATTACCTCGTGCACAAGTTATCCGTGACCATGCAAGTCTAAGGTCTCCTATTCACGTGATTCATGACACGAGATATTAATTCTTGATTCTTGTTCAGAACGCGTATGCTCCATGAGATGTGATTCTTGCTTTACTTGACATGATTCTCCTTCAGAGTTAAACTTGACATAGTGTAATCCCCTAGTTCGAAGATGCCTTGGCGACCAAATGGTCCCGATTACTTTCAGGTTCATAATTGCACGAAACGACTATTAAATAGTCTTTCGGGGAGAACTAGATGAATGCAAGACATATATAGTGTTACTTGATTATGGCATAAATTATGTGACAATCATTGAAATGAGACAAACGAGTAAAAGTTACAATGTAAGCAGGTAAACATGCATTTGTTGGAACATAAGCATAAGAAAATATACTGTATAGTCTTCCTTAGAACATAAGCCTTTACGTTGGCACGGGTCTAAGGGGTAGCGCGAGGAGTGAAACCGTACAGGGACATATCAAGCAACATAATCTATAGGACGAGCAGTGTAAACAAGTGAAGTAGTGCACTACGAAGAGTATATAATGATCTACTCGAGGCATAGCGGGGTCTACTTGCACGAAGCTAAGGTAGCATGCGAGGGTCCAACTATTAGCCAAGTTTTATTTCCATGTTCTAACACAAGCAATATAAGATAGGATTATTCTCTTAGCTAGGTGCATTGTATTCTTTATTAGCATGCAAGGGGTGATTCACCTAGCGACTAGCATGTATTGTCCATATTTTAAGCGTGCAGGCTAAGCAAAAATAAGTTCATCGTAACCACCCACATTAGCGATGATTTGCCTCAGTCGAGCGATACTCCGAGCGAGCCTTTGAAAGTCTAAGTATGAACTCATGAAGGGACAAGTCTGGAATCCTTTGCCTCAAGCAAGTCTTCTCGCTGAGCAAAATGGGTCGGTTTATTACACTTGCGTTATTTGAATCGGCTATTCGCTTGAATGGAATCGGTCGTTACACCGTATGTCCTTTTGTTTGGTGGCCGCAGGGGGCTCCTTCAACAGAATGCGATTGCAACTGTGGGCGCATAGTATGGGTTGAGTCCAGGGCAAGCTGCCACATAGACGTTTTGATAGGATTTGCTGTTGCTAGAGATCCTGACAGTTCTAGCCTTCTGTTTGCGTAACTTGTTCAGCTTGACACGTGGTCCACATTCAGTTGGAGAGAATCGCAATAGAAATTTTTTGTCTCAGGGAATCTTTCCACGTTAGACGCAATGAGTCTGAGACGCATGGGAAGCATGGAGTCTAGAATGCATAGGGCCAGAGGCACATAGAACACGTAGAGTCTGAAGCGCGTGGGGCCAGAGACGCACGAAATGCATGAAGTCTAGAATGCATGGGGCTAGAGACACATAGAGCACATGGAGTCTAGGAAGTATGAGGTCTCGTACACGTGGCATTGTACGCTTGTCAGAAGTCATTATTATCATGTCCCGATCTTCTACAGGATTGCCCGTCCCCGCTAGGCAGGAATCACAGCACCAGCGCTCTCATAGGACGATCGTTCCTATCAGGACATGATACTGCGTGAGCCCAAGCTGCACCTACGTAAGGCCATGATCCGAACAGATGATGAAATAGCTAACCACAGAGTTGCATAGATAGTCCTAATACAGTGGAATAATAAATCGAGCAGGTGATAGATAACAAGTTAACTGATTTGTCATAGCGGAAGCATTGAATAAACACAAGTATGAAATAATAACCAGCTCTTTTATCGATAATCAAGAATTATTACAAGCGGCGCTAGGCCGAGATTACAAGTCGCTCAAGCTCTCTCTCTCTCTCATACAATAAAGGGGTGCCAAGCGGCTTACAACTTAGGATGATACATAGGCGATGTTCCAATATTATGTCTTGTATATGTGGTTCAGTTCCGGACGTAACACTCTAAGGCTCCAGAGTGAACTCTCCACCTTAGCGCGCATGAGGGGATACTCCGCAATGAACGAGCTTCTTCTGCACCCTGCAAACAATCTGGTGGGTTATCAGTACATGAATGCACTAGTGGAGAGGCTTCTCGCTCGTTCGACAAATCCAAACACGTTCAATTAGTTCTGTGCATAAACTATTAAGTTATCTTCCTAGTCTTGCCTTAGGATCAATTTCATAGCATAATATATAAAGTCTAACTCGTGTGTCAGTACGCCGTACGATATACGAGAAACACGATGATACTTACTAACTTACCAATTGTCCTTCCCTGTCCAAATGTAAAACCAAGTTAAACCAAGCACGATATATATATATATATATATATATAAGAAAATGCAATAATCATATAACGAACACATGTATGCTCGAGCATGTTCCTAAATTAGGTACACGATATACAGAAATTATGATACTCATATTACTTTGTGACTCAGGTTGTTCAAATGCATTATACTCAGGCTGTTCAGATTACTCTGATGTCTTATACTCATATTATTCAGGCATGTTATACTTGTTCAGGCATGTTATACTCAGACTATTTAAATGTGTTCAAAGCTTCATATTACTTGGTTCAATTAACGATCTACACGTAGAGTGCGCCGTACATCCGTTACTTGACACAAGTCCATACGAGCACATACGCTGGTTGTCGCCACATATGCAATATACTTAAGGATACATATTTGGTCTTATGACCTGACGATCCGCCATGTAAAAGTTATAGTCTCGGCACGGGAATGGGATGCAACGCAGGTAAAGAGACCCGCTATACGCCTTCCCGTCCGAAGCAAACGACTATCTGAATGTTCCTGGCTGGTTCGGATCGACCCCGGTACAACCAGCATATCGTCTGTAGGACTCAAAAGCCTGTGCACAGGTTGTCCATGACCATTGACGATCAATACTAAGATTTTATTATATGTAATATTTTAAGACTTTGAATAAACATAACTACTCGACACAGTGCGATTGCATATACTCATTCAGAAATCTCATGATCATGTGCATTCTATTCTATGCACAATTATGTTGTTATTTTACCCCTTATTGCAGCTCCTATTTCAGGAGTTTCCTTGGTGATCCAACAGTCTCGAAGACTTTTCATGTTTCTATTACTTGGCTCGAACACAACTATTTTGATAGTTTTTCTACCTTAGGTAAGTGAACCCTGATCTGAGTTATGCTTCTATATCGAGGCAATATCTATGTGACGAGCATTTCAAGACATATAAAGCAATATACTTGAAGGAACATATAAGGAACAAAAGTAACACTACGAGGGTGAGGTTATAAGAACTTGTGCCGTTTGAATCAGCTATCCACATTGATGCAGAATGGATCATTACATTATACACCACTCAGAACAAGTCTCATCCTCGAGACTTTTTGAGAGGAAACTGTTCTTTTGCACACTATCTAATCTAACTCAAGTGTATTACTCTTTATTACTTAGACTCATTTCGAATAAAAGTTTTTACTCATTTTCCATGTTCTATGTTGCATGTGTTCTGGGTTTGTTCTATTGAATGACTCTATCGCTAAATCCAAGTTGGCTATATTACTCGAATGTCGTATTCTCTGACTCAGTCTGTATTGCGCCTTAGCGTGAAACTTATATCGCTTAACATGGGGTAGGATCTATTGTGTACGATGATCTTAGACTGAGGCAAACTTAACCGAATTGCTATACTTGTCCATGTGAGTCTAACATATTCACTTGCACTAGCATTCAAGATTAACATATCGCAAGTCTAGATCGTGCACATATTCAAGGCATTCCTCAAACATATGCATGTCAACCAACTTAGCGATAATGAAGTCTTTGCACTTGAGTTCAACGTATCACTGAGTCTTGGATTATGCATGCATTTAAAGTATCCCTTAAACATATGCATTCAACAAAACTCAATGATAGCAAAGTCAGACAAGCTACTAGCGAAAATCTCAAGGGTTCTAGTTTATGAATCACCATAATACCTTAAGAGGGGTCAATCAAAATTTAAGTCATTTCCAATCCCATTCAAATCAATCATTGCACTACCATCAAGCATTATCTATCCGACCGACCGACTAGCGTACAAGTCCTACCGTCTATTTCGTTCGTGTCAAACACATCATACACTTATCGTCCCAAGCCTAACTATAATCTTGCTGCCCCATCACTATGGCTTGCTCAAGTAATACTCTAAAGTCGGTCACACAAGTTCTTTCACTCGACATGGGGTCGTCTGCCTAACCGCTAGGTTGGCTCAAAAAATTATAGGTACAATTCACGTTCACGATTATCATCGTACAAACTCGTTGCACGATACTTGCTCCAATTCCTAAGGTCAAACCATTGTTCTTTCGAATAGGATATTCTACCCAAGCTCGTTTTACTCAGATTTCTAAACATCAAGCACAGATCATCCTACACATATCAACACAGTTGTTGCACATAGTCCTAGTCTATTTTAATAAAGCCGTCTCTAAGATACATTCATTCAACCAAAACCACGATATATATATATATATCTTCGTCGCAGGTCGAACCTAACGATTCGCATAATCTATCTTCTCGAATACATTTTGATAGAATCCACATATTCAATCTTTATAAGTCTAGACCACCAAATTATGATTCAATTTCTAAATCTTATATCTTAATTATAAACTCTAAGTCATCCAACACGATTCACGCATCCGTTCATGAAACCATTAAGCATAAATTACTTCACGTGCTAGATTAACTCCTCAAAACAATTTGGATTCACTTGTATCCTAAAATTTATCTTATCGTGTCGAACCACAAGTCAAGACGATCCTTCAATTATCACGTTCTGGTATCCCGCAAGTTCAATCATCTCCGTTGGACGTACAATCATCACACCAATGCTCTCGCAGGACAAATATCCTAATTTGGGCTTGATGCATGTGCGAGCATGGAATTACGCTCGCACAAGACAGGAATATCAAACATTATGGTTATCATCTGTCACGCCCCAGTCCCAAAATACGTAGGACTAGGAATACGTAACATGCCCAGCCATATGTATACGAACTCCAATATTTGGAAACCGTATACACACGTACGCTGTTCATGAATATTCAATCCACCAGTGGTAATATACTGTCACAACAAGTCACACACAATCTATATCTCATCCACAACACAAATAATAAGTAGGAATAAAGAGCTGAATAATAACTGAATATCAAAGATGAGTATCAAGTCTGATAGTCAGATAGAAATAAATCCACTACAAAATGACTATACTGAAGTAGCAACAAGGATCTATAAACAGCGGTAATAAAATCACAAGTACTCTGAAGGTAAGACCTCCTCCATCTGGTAAGTAGCGTCAGGTCTAGGTCCGTACTCCTGCGGATACTCCTGCTCGTCTATATCTGGAAAGGGACCAGGTCCTCAGAGGGACGTAACAAGATACATAATAACATGCCAATAATTACTGAAAAATAAACATCTAATGGGTCGCCTAACCGTCTAAGTGAATGCAGTTTGAGAACAACTTTCTAACACGTGGGCTATCTGGCCATAAATATGATTGGCATGATTCTCTCGGAGAATCAGGGGCCTACAAGCATACCGTCTTTTGAACGGCAGAGGCTGCCTGCAATATATAGGGTCATCACCACCCGTCGCTCCGGCGGAGCGTCCGGGCGAACAAGGGAAAAGTAAAAAGGAGCCCAAACGCCTTACTTGTTGTTTTTTCCACCCCATGCTCTAAACATGTCATATTCATGATACGATAAACCTCTAAATAACTGCCAGATCTACTAGCATATAAAGTTTCTATCGGCAGTTATCCCTATTCTTCGCACGACCTATACGTACCAGTGGCTAGCCGAATACGCAAGTCCGTGTCCTACATGTGACTCACACTCGTGTAAGAATAGTGTCATGGCCAATGAAACATAAGATGCCTCATGATAATGGGGTGGTCTCATAAAGTAGGTTCAATGCAAATACATAAATAAAAATAGAATATGACGACATCGTCGTTGCACCCAAGTTTCCTTGGACGCACAATTTATATGGAAATTAAAATAAATGAACTAAATAAGCAGAAATAAAATATGCATGTATCATATGGAATGTAAATAATAGTACAATGGCAAGGTATACTTGCCGGGCAAGAATTTTGTATAGTGCAAGCGTCCAAAACGGTGTTAAGTTTGGTAGAAGAATTGGGGTTAGGGTTTGGGGTGTACTGCATGGGATATATATAGGGAAAGAGGTTGGTTCCACGGGTGTGTAGTTTAGTGGTTTAAAAAACCACTGCTACTGCTGTTTCTTTCTTTCTTTATTTTGGTTTTCGGTTTAGGAGAGTTTAGTAATATAATAGAGATAAAGAGGCGGTGGTGTTGCTGATATTTTTCTTCACACGCGCGGAGAAGGGAAAGAAAAGTTGGTTTTTGCTACTGCTGTTGTTGATATTTTTCTTCTCCTAACGGGTCCGGGTAGGGGCAAAATGGGTAGTGGGTTTAGGATAGAGGGTTTGGGTTTCGGGTTGAGATCCAATAGGAATTTCTTTGTGCATACCATTAAGCTAGCAACTGTCCAAGGGGTCTTCTACATGGAATAAATTAGAAAAAATTTATAATGGCTCCATAAATCCCCTAATACAAAAATACCTCAAAATAAAGATTAAATAAAATCTATTTCCTCTATTTAGGGGTTTTCAGAATTAGGGATTTTATATTCTACCCAACTTATAAAAATTTTGTCCTCGAAATTAAAACTAAGCCACGGTAGAAAATCAAGGATGGTATAAGATATGAATTAACAAAGTAAATTTATACCTTGGTTTGTGAATAGGTTGGAAAATGTTTACGCATGTCATCCTCGCGCTCCCAAGTAGATTCTCCTGGCGCGCCATGCTTCAATGCCACGCGAACCAAGGGAATAGACTGGTTTCTCAATACTTTCTCTCGACGATCAAGGATTCCCACGGTTTGCTCTTGATATGACAAGCTCGGCCCAATGGTGATCTCCGAATGGTCGAGAACATGACTGCTGTCTGCCAGATATTGCCTGAGCTACGACACATAGAATACGTCATGTACTCCCTCAAGTGAAGGTGGTAGCGCAAGTCGATATGCCACTTCTTCCACTCTTTTTAGCACGTTAAATGGTCCAATATACCTTGGACTCAACTTTCCGCACCCTCCGAATCGAATGGTGCCTCTGGTAGGTGATATCCTCAAGAAGACATGATCGCCCTCTTTAAACTCCAAGGGACGACGATGAAGGTCTGCCCATTGTTTCTGCCTGTCTTGTGCTGCTCGCAAGTGTCCTTGTATCTTCTTAACTGTCTCAACGGTGTTGACCACTAACTATGGTCCCAAAATTTGACGTTCTCCCATGTCACTCCAACTGTCACGCCCCCGTCCCAAAATACGTAGGACCAGGAATACGTGACACGCCAGCTACGCATTCGACCAGACTCTGGTCTGACTCGAATACGTATAAGCTGTAAAATAAAGGGCACAATCTAGATATCCCATAAATGTAAACCTCTATGTCTCAATCCACAATGTACATCAGTATACAAGAAAGAGCTATATGTGCTAAGGTCGGCCGCCCAATAACACACTAACTCGAATAGACTCGAGAAGAAGTATGAGTCTACAAAACTAGGCTACAACAGCAGATGAATAATCAATATAAAATAACCATAATGCCGGTAGATATAATGTGAGTACCTGGTACCATGCTCGTAAGATATGCCACTCCATCAGTATCTCCAAGTGCTCCGTAATCGTCTATGCTGCAAAACTGGCAGGGAACCAGGTCCTCAGAGGGACGTAACAAGGTACAGAAATATAGCATGCCAAGTAAACAGAAAGTACAAGTGCACGATAGGGTACTCTATCATAACCAACTAGTGTGACACAGTTTAAAGACAATGTTCGACGCGTGGGCTGTCCAAAATAAAACCGCAGCTCCGAACACAGAGACACACGGGTCGTACCGTAGCTCCGAGCACAGAGACACACGGGTGAAACAGTTACACTACTCTGGAATACAGGATCACTACATATACATATATAAGCGCGTGCAGAGTAGCCCAAACGTCTAGTAACTGTCTTCCCCTTTCCCAAGCGGTCAACGATTGTGCGTTGATCCTGAACCTCTAACTACAGTCTCGACACAAGGAATAACTCAACAGACGCGACCCTAAGGTCGTTCCAGTCTCTGGTCATGATGTCAGTATCAGGATACAGGAATCTGGCACGATCACAGCGACCCTAAGGTCGTCCCAGTCTCTGGTCATGATGTCAGTATCAGGATACAGGAATCTGGCACGATCACAGTGTATGAGTGTGTCCTGGGGTATCGATAAACTCAGGTACGCATATCGAGAAACTATGAATCATCCAATAATCTTCCTAGGACGCTACGACGTATGTCTTCATCCGGTTGTGAACCGGACGCGAAGTACCGAACGTCGTCATAACTATGTGCACAATATACATAAAGAACAACAAGTATCTGTAAACTGAAATACAGGGTGGCAAGGTACACTTGCCTGCGTGCGGCTGCTGAAGACGGGGATCTGGTACTGCGTCCAAGTCCTCAGGTCCCGCAATACCTAGTGAAGAGATACAAACCAGAATCAATAACTACCATGCGGCAAACAGGGATGCGACACACGTCTATACATATGCTCAAACTAAGCTACAACTCACAGGGACATGTCGCTAGAGGGTTGACCAAGGTTGACTCAGAGCACGTTACATTTATTCAGCTAATCCCCTGTAAAATATCATCAAACCCAACCTCCATTACGTTATTCAGTTAATCAACCCTGATCCAATCCTCAGTCTCCTCTGGCCTTTTTAGACATTATCATCACGTTTAATTATGTCTTCCTTAAAATAATTACTCATTAAATACTAGGCCTTCTTTCATACCCTTTATTACCATTTTACCATATAAACTACTCCTCAATTAACTTTTTGCTATTTTACCACTCTCAAAAGAATAATTATTATCTAGTTAAACCTTCACAGACAAATGTTCAGTATTCAAACACTCTCTCACAATTACAAATATGTATTCCTCCATCGATTCCGATATTAGTAATCAAATCCTCAATCTTATGAACGACATAATGATATCCCCCATTACCTCACCATAAATCACCTGCTCATCAATACTAGTTAATATGCTTATAAAACAATGTGATAACCCTAAATCTCAATGCCTTCAAACCTTAAACTCAACATAGCATATGTCAGTCTCAACTAAATCGAAATCATTTACATCCAGCATATAAAAGCTCTAAGTATCACTCCTGTTTTTAACCAACAATTTCATGCATTCGAAAAGTAACCAACCCTAAAACGAATACACATATATAAACCCTATTTATGTTATAACCACAACTATGTAAGGAATTACTCCCTAAAACTAATAACCCAATACTAATGCATTACACAAAACATTTACACTAGACAAAACTCATTAAACGACAATTATAAAGAGGGTGAGTGGTTCACCTTGGCGAGGTGACGATGCTGGCCGGTGTGGTCGACAGCGAGTTGGGGAGGCCCGCCGGAATCGGAGTCGTGGTGGTCCGGGGGTGCTCGGCTGAGGGTGGAGGGAGAGACTCGGCTGGGGGACGGTGGTACTGGTGGTGGTAGCAATGGTAGATGGTGATGACGATGAGGATGCGGAGGGGGAAGCTCGGTCGTGGCGAGTGCTGGAGGTGGTGTGTGGTGGTTTGAGAAGTCGGAGTGGAGGTGGGGTGATCGGCTGGGTGGTGGTAGTGGACTCCAGCAGCCGTGGTGGACTGCTCGTTGGAATGGCGGACGGAAGTCGAACTGGACAGGGTGTTGTACTGGCCGGAGTCGGGGGGGGAGAAGCTGCAGATTGCTCGGTCCGGTCAGTCGAGGTCGCACGGCCGGGAGAGACGCACATCGGCGAGTCGAGTGCTGCACAGTACTGGCGGTCGGCTGCTGCGCCGTGGCCGGAGGGACGCACAGCGGGGGAACTGTGCCGGCGGATGGTTGGCTGGGAGTGGTCGAACAGGGACTGCACTGGAACGCCGGCGAGGAGAAGCAGTCGGTCGGCGGTGAACTGCAGCTGGAGTGCTGCTCACGGTGGCCGGAGCGGGCTGCAGCGGGGGACGCTCGGCTGCGGGGGGGACGCTCGGAAGCGGCTGCAGCGGAGGACGCACAGATGCGGTCGGCGGAGGACGCACAGATGCGGTCGGCGGAGCTCCGGCCGGGGTCGAGTAGTTGGCCGGCCGGTCTCGGGAGGAAGAAGAAGTGAGGAAGGAGGATGAAGAAGAAATGAAGAAGAAGTAAAAACTATGGAGGAGGCTCGGTTGGGTTTGCATGGAGAAGGAGGGAGGAAAGAGAGAGGGGGGGTTTCCCAAATGTTGGGATTAGGGCCTGCCTTGGGGTTTGTGAGGGTGAGGGTGAGTTGATGGGATATTTTATAGGGGATTGGAAAAGGAGATGGATGGTTGGGATCAACCCATTCATATTGAAGGGTTGAGATGAAATATGAAGAGGGGAGGGTTTCTTCATGAGGGAATGAGGGATTGGGACCCCATTTTGGGACCCTACAAATAATCATGACCAATGAGGTGTTGCCAACAATTTGTTAATTGCAAATAAGCCCCCGTAAATTAAGGAATTTGCATAAACACATGAAATGACGCAAAAATTGTGGAGAAAAATATATTTAAAATTGTCATGGTGAGGGGGTGTTGCGCGTTAGGCGCGGGTCTAATTTGAAGAGCATTGGGATTATTTTAGTATTAAAAATAGAACTTACAAAGTTGGTAAATCCCGATTTAATTAAATATAACGCGACCCGCGAATTTAATTTAATTGGGGCCCGCGGGGTCAAAATCCGGTAACGGCGCAAAGGCCAAAAATGGTGGGGGCTTGGAGTCAGTCTTGGACCCTTTAGTTGGTCCGGCTCAACGGGTTAAGTTGGTACCCTAAAATCGAGGGTAACGACACAGGTGTCCGACACGGAATTAAATACGGGTTACGATTTTCGAAAATGTTGCGCAATTAATTTAGAGCACACAAAAGTTGATTTTAACAGTCAGAAAAGTTCAGTACCTAATTTGGCGAGTTGAGTCGAGTGTACAATATTTGTACGGAATTTATGGGCTGATAATGGGCTCCGAATAATTAGACAAAGATAGGGTGTGCCAATGGTTTAAATTAATTGGATTAAAATTCCAGGTAAAATCCTCTAATATCTAAACCTCGACATCTGCTATCAAAATTTTTCCAAAACCACTCTAACTATCTACAGAATAAATCGAGGGGGTTTACACCAACACACAGGAGACCTACACTTCCTTCCATATAATGCTTCAAATGGAGTCATCTGGATGCTCGCCTGATAGCTATTATTGTAAGAAAACTCTACAAGGTGTAAGTAGTCCTCCCATGATCCTCCAAAATCTATTATACAAGCTCTCAACATATCCTCCAATGTCTGAATAGTACGTTCTGACTGTCCATCTGTCTGCGGGTGGTAAGATGTACTGAACTTCAGACGAGTTCCAAGACTCTTTTGCATGCTTCTCCAAAAGTACGATATAAAGTGCGAATCCCTGTATGATACAATGCTGACTGGAATGTCGTGCAATCTCATGATCTGCCTCATATATAAGTCTGCCAAAGTTTCTGTAGACTGGCCAATTCTAAAAGTCAAGAAATGGGCTGACTTGGTGAGTCGGTCCACTATTACCCAAACTGTATCTCTACCACTTGGACTCTTGGAAAAACCTGTGATGAAGTCCATAGTGATGTGCTCCCACTTCCACTCTGGGATCGGGAGTGGTTGCAATAACCCTACTTTTCTTTGGTGCTCCGCCTTTATTTGCTGACATACCAAACATTTAGCTACAAAGCGAGCTATCTCTCTTTTTATTCCATGCCACCAAAAGTGTTGTCGTAAATTACGATACATCTTGGTGCCTCCAGGATGAATAGAATATATCAAACTATGAGCTTCTGTCATCAACTCCTGTCGAATCTCTCCATTTGGAACATAAAGACGATCACCACATCGTAATGTCCCATCATCATGAATGCGCAGTCCTGTCTGCTCCCCGGCCTCTGTCCTTTCCTTTAATCTTCTGAATCTGGCATCTGGAGGCAATGCTGCCTTGATTCTCTTTACTAGTGATGATTGTACTTGCAAGTTCTTGTAAGTCCTCTAATAATTCCCTCTGTGCTGTCAAGAAATAAGCCGCTGGCTTCCGGCTTAACGCGTCTGCTACAACGTTAGCCTTGCCTGGGTGATAATGTAGCTCTATCTCGAAATCTTTCATCAACTCGAGCCATCAACGTTGCCTCATATTTAACTCCTTCTGCGTGAATACATACTTGAGGCTTTTGTGGTCTGTAAAGATCTCCACTCGTTCCCCATATAAGTAATGTCTTCATAGCTTCAGAGCAAATACAACGGCTGCAAGTTCCAAGTCATGAGTTGGATAATTCTTCTCATGTACTCGTAACTGTCTAGATGCATATGCAATCACCTTGCCATGCTGCATCAATACGCATCCCAAGCCTTTTCCTGATGCGTCACTGTAGATCACATAGCCTCCTGATCCTGATGGAATAGTCAATACTGGTGTTGTAGTCAGTCGCTTCTTTAACTCCTCGAAAGCGGCTTGACACTCATTAGTCCATATAAACTCTTGATCTTTGCAAGTCAACCGAGTCATAGGTATTGCTATCCTTGAGAAGTTTTCCATGAACCGTCGGTAATATCCCGTAAGTCCAAGAAAACTTCTCACCTCCGTTGCTGATTTAGGAACAGGCCATGTCTCGACTGCCGAGATCTTTTCTGGATCAACAGAAATACCATCTCCTGTAATAACATGTCCAAGAAATGAGACTTTGTTCAAGAAGAACTCATATTTACTGAGCTTTGCATATAACTGCTCTCTCCTCAAGGTCTCCAGAATAATCCGCAGGTGCTTCTCGTGCTCCTCGTGGCTCTTTGAATAGACAAGTATATCATCTATGAATACGACCACGAACTAGTCCAAATACTGGTGGAAGACTCGATTTATTAAGTCCATAAAGATAGCTGGAGCATTAGTCAATCCAAATGGCATGACCAGAAACTCGTAATGCCCATATCTTGTCCGAAATATGGTCTTCTGGATGTCCTCCTTCCGTACCTTCGCCTGGTGATATCCCGATCTCAAATCTATCTTTGAGAATATCTTGGCTCTACTAAGCTGATCAAATAGGTCATCAATGCATGGCAGTAGATATTTATTCTTCACTGTCACTGCATTCAAGGCTTTATAGTCAATGCACATACGTACTGATCCATCCTTCTTTGGTACAAACAATACTGGTGCTCCCCAGGGTGATGCACTTGGTCGGATGAAATCTTTCTCTTCTAGTTCTTTCAATTGTGTCTTTAGTTCATCCATCTCCTTTTTCGCCAGTCTATAAATATGTGATGCTATGGGTGCTGTTCCCGGTGTCAATTCAATTGAGAATTCTAGGTCTCTATCTGGGGGTAGTCCTGGCAATTCCTCTGGAAAGACGTCTTCGAATTCTGAAATAATGGGGTGATAAACAACGTCGTCCATTGTGAGTTGCATACCATCAAGAATTTCTGTGGATCCTCGTGCAAACTCAAGTTCAGGCTGGCCTGGTACCTTGAAAAGAATGCTTCCTCCAAAGCAATCAAAGAAAGCGTGGTACATGCTTAGCCAGTCCATTCCAAGCACAATATCAAAAGTTGGCATAGGAAGGACTAAGAGTCGGGCGTTCATCTCACTGCCATGTATCACTATAGGACACGATCTACAAATTCTATTAACAGGTACAACTCCTCCTTCGGTGAGAATTCTAATACAACTAGGTAAAGGTGTATGGGCAATATTATGTTTGGCAATAAAATTAGATGATATGAATGAGTGGGTGGCTCCCATATCAAACAATGTCACAGCAAAAAAAGTAAAAGCAAGAGTGATACCTGCTATGACATCAATCTCCTGATCCATGTCATCCACTTCCATTGCAAAAGCTTGTCCGTTCTTCTGGGGTTGTCCCTGTCTGGCCCTCGCGAATTGATCCTCCTGTGTAGGTAGTGGTAGTCCTCGCTGAAATCCTCCTGCTGTTGGAGGTCGAGGTGCTCCTGGTCTAGTCATATGTTGAGCTGGCTTCGGTGCTGGAAGCGCTAGTCTCTGTACTAGCGATGGAAGTGTCTGCTGCATTGGGCAGTCTCTCGCCAGGTGCTGTCCGGAACCATATATCATACACTGTCCTAAACGGGTTTGACAGTCTCTTGAGATGTGTCCGCGTTTCCCATAATAATTACATTGGTACTTTTCTGGAATCTGGTACGGTCCTGCTCTGTGTTGGTACTGCTGTTGCTGAGCTAAAGGACGTCTGATAGGTCCTCCTTGTTGTGTCCTTACGGGTCATTATTGTGTCCTCAGCTGACCTCTTTTTTTTCTGCTGATGGTTTCTTGCAATCTGGCTTCTGCCAGTAATTCAACATAAGAGATTCGGGACTGGGAGCTAGTGTAGTGTTGGAGCTCCTGAGTCAGTCCGCGATAAAACCTCTTAGCCTTGGCCAAGTCATCTGGTATCAAGGCAGTGCCATATTTACTGAGTCGACTAAACTCGGCATCATACTCGTCCACTGTTCTGGTCCCCTGCTCCAGGTGAAGAAACTGATCGTACAATGCATCTCTGACGGTGTCCGGGAAGTACTTCCTTTCAAAGCACTCCAAGAATTGCTCCCAAGTCTGGTATGTACCCAACTGGCGCTCCATGGATTCCCACCAGTGATGAGCATTACCATCTAGAAGCATCCTTACACCCGTCATCCACAGCTCTGTAGGTAGCTGTGATGCTTCTAATAGCTTCTGGGTATGAGTGATCCAGTTGGTAGTCTTCTCTGGACTCTCAATGCCTTTGTACGGCTTCGGACCCATCTGTATAAAGTCTTTTACTGAACCAACTCTAGCTCGAGGTACTGGAGCTAGTGCTTGAGCTGGTACAGTAGCCTGTGCAGCCATCCTTTCGAGTGCTGCTAGAAACTCTTGTCTTTGTTCTGCTGATTGCTGCCTCTACTCTGCAGCTAGTGTGGCGGCCTGTTGTCGTTGTTCCTGCATTATCATCTGGAAGAATTGGAACAGTTGTGCCTGGCCATCCCGCGGTATCGATGAGACTGGAAGATTCCCATTAGGTGGAACGGGAAGATCAGATGGAACTGGATTGTGAATCTGTCCATCTGGTCCCGGAAGTCTAGAAATTATTGAGGTCCCTCCTTGAGTCTGACCATTGACTCCAGGAGTTGTGTCGCCATCGACGACACTACATCCATTCTTAATATCCATCTCTCTGCAGGTAATGTACGCAATAATTTAGAAGAAGTACAGGAATCAAACATGATGCAAGTATTAAATAGAATGTAGAAGCATAAAATATATTGGGGAATTTTTTGCGTATTTTATAATCAAAACCCCCAACATACATGAAGTCCCTCTCTGCGTAAAATAGAGCTTCAAGGTTGTTTGGCGTAAAGTAGGGCTTCAGAGCTGTCCGCGTAAAGCAGAGATTTAAGGTAGTCAGCGTAAAACATGGCTTCAGAGCTGTCTGCGTAAAACAGAGAGTCAAGGAAGTTTGGCATAAAGTAGAGCTTCCGCGTAAATCAGAGATTCAAAACTGTCGGCATAAAGTAGGGTTTCAAAGCTGTCTGGGTTAAAGTCTGCGTAAAAGTTTCCTGTGTAAAGTCTGCGTAAAAAGTCTGCGCGTAAAATCTGCCTGCTTAAAGTCTTCGTAAAAGTCTGTCTGCATAAAGTCTGCATAAAATGTTGCTGCGTAAAATCTGCCTGTGTAAAGTCTGCGTAAAAAGTTGCTGCGTAAAATCTGCCTGCGTAAAGTCTGCGTAAAAGGTTGCTGCGTAAAATCTGCGTAAAATCATCCTGCGTAAAGTCTGCGTAAAATGTTGCTGCGTAAAATCTGCCTGCATAAATTCTGAAATACGTTGTTTTTAATGCAGCGTAAAGTTATATGAGGAACTCTTCGTGTTCCTCGAATAAATTTGTCAGACAAATCAGTGAACCTGACGTTTGACAAAAGTACTGCACGATGATCGAGAGGACGGCTGTGATGATGATTTTGCACAGAGACCCAGGTTGTCATTTAGTAACATATTTGATACAAGTCATTTTTACGCATTCAAAAGGAAGAAAGTGGAGTCTTCTGAATACGCTGCCTATAGAAATGAGTTTTTACGCTCAAGACAAGACAAAATCGACATAAATGAGTTTTTACGCTCAAGACAAGACAAAATCAGACGCCACGTCAAAAGCTGTTTCTGTACAGAGATCGAGGCATATCTCTGCATTTAATGCACGAGAATTATTCTCTTAATGCACTGGGAAAGCTAAGACTGTGACTAATACGCTCACATTACCATCCTTTCATTTTACGCCTAATCAGGCTACTCTACGCTGGTTATCTATTATTCAGGAATCACCAAGTTTACGCAGGGGCAGTTACCTATGTGGCTTGCATGACATCTCATACGCAGATTGAACGTTGGTAGCAGTTGTCATAACCGCAGCGTAAAGGAGGCAATCTTCTTCATGGTTTGGCCTTTTACGCCAACAAGACAGTCTTTTGGTTTTTATGCCAACTAGGCAGTCATTTGGCTTTTACGCCAACCACAGTCATTTTGGCTTTTACGCCAACGAGATAGTCTTTTGGTTGATCTCTATAAATAGAGGTCCCTGGTCACAGGGTAAAGGGTTTATAGCGTAAAACTTTGTTTATCCAAACATAGGATGGTTAAAAGAAAGAATGAGATTTTAGTCAAGCGTGGATGAGATCCTTATACTCTATTCCTATACGCAGGTTTGTTCGGTACAGTTACTTAACCGAGACAATATATTCTTGACCTGCATGGGCCACCACCAAAAACATGTCACGTCCCAGTCCCAAAATACGTAGGACTAGGAATACGTAACATGCCCAGCCGTATGTATACGAACTCCAATATATGGAAACCGTATACACACGTACGCTGTTAATGAATATTCAATCCACCAGTGGTAATATACTGTCACAACAAGTCACACACAATCTATATTTCATCCACAACACAAATAATAAGTCGGAATAAAGAGCTGAATAATAACTGAATATCAAAGATGAGTATCAAGTCTGATAGTCAGATAGAAACAAATCTACTACAAAATGACTATACTGAAGTAGCAACAAGGATCTCTAAACAACGGTAATAAAATCATAGGTACTCTGAAGGTAAGACCTCCTCCATCTCGTAAGTAGCGTCAGGTCCAGGTCCGTAATCCTACGGATACTCCTGCTCGTCTATATCTGGAAAGGGACCAGGTTCTCAGAGGGACGTAACAAGATACATAATAATATGCCAATAAGTACTAAAAAATAAACATCCAATGGATCACCTAACCGTCTAAGTGAATGCAGTTTGAGAACAACTTTCCAACACATGGGCTATCTGGCCATAAATGGGATTGGCATGATTCTCTCGGAGAATCAGGGGCCTACAAGCATACCATCTTTTAAACGACAGAGGTCGCCTGCAATATATAGGGTCATCACCACCCGTCGCTCCGACGGAGCATCCGGGCGAACAAGAGAAAAGTGTAAAGGAGCCCAAACGCCTTACTTGTTGTTCTTCCCATCCCATGCTCTAAACATGTCATGTCCATGACACGATAAACCTCTAAATAACTGTCAGGTCTACTAGCATGCAAAGTTTCTATCGGCAGTTATCCCTATCCGTCGTATGACCTATACGTACCAGTGGCTAGCCGAATACGCAAGTCCGTGTCCTACATGTGACTCACACTCGTGTAAAAATCGTATCATGGCCAATGAAACATAAGATGCCTCATGATAATGGGGTGGTCTCATAAAGTAGGTTTAATGCAAATACATAAATAAAAATAGAATATGACGACATCGTCGTTGCACCCAAGTTTCCTTGGACGCACAATTTATATGGCAATTAAAATAAATGAACTAAATAAGCAGAAATAAAACATGCATGTATCATATGGAATGTAAATAATAGTACAATGGCAAGGTATACTTGCCGGGCAAGAATTTTGTATAGTGCAAGCGTCCAAAACGGTGTTAAGTTTGGTAGAAGAATTGGGGTTAGGGTTTGGGGTGTACTGCATGGGATATTTATAGGGAAAGAGGTTGGTTCCGCGATGGTGTAGTTTAGTGGTTTCAAAAACCACTGCTGCTGATGTTTCTTTCTTTCTTTGTTTTGGTTTTTGGTTTAGGAGAGTTTAATAATATAATAAAAATAAAGAGGCGGTGGTTTTGCTGATATTTTTCTTTACACGCGCGGAGAAGGGAAAGAAAAGTTAGTTTTTGCTACTGCTATTGTTGATATTTTTCTTCTCCTAACGGGTCCGGGTAGGGGCTAAATGGGTAGTGGGTTTAGGATAGAGGGTTTGAGTTTCGGGTTGAGATCCAATAGAAATTTTTGTGTGCATACCATTAAGCTAGCAAATGTCCAAAGGGTCTGCTACATGGAATAAATTAGAAAAATTTTATAATGACTCCATAAATCCCTTAATACACAAATACCTCAAAATAAAGATTAAATAAAATCTATTTCCTCTATTTAGGGGTTTTTAGAATTAGGAATTTTATATCATCGAACGAACATACACCTTTTCTTTACACTTTATTTTATTTTAAGTTATACATTGGTCCACCAAGTCATGTTTATCTAATAATCGTTCATGCCGTGATCATAATTTGTTTAGCCAAATCATCCAACTTCAATATTACTTTTCGATAAATTCATAGTCTACTTCTAGCATTCCTCAAACAACTAAGTTCAAATCCTCAAGCCAAAATCCATCCACCTTCGTTACGTTCTATTTCATCAAGTTTATTTGAATAATCATCGGGCATGTTTCCACAAGTTTGATCATCCCCGCTGGACGTAAAATTACCACGATAGCACTCCCGCGGGATAATCTTTCTCATCCGAACCTGATATCGAGTGTTATCTTTTGAACTAGATTTAATATCGTTAGTCCAAATCATGATTAAGTCCATTCTCGCCTATCTCAATCATTGAACAACATATTTGCTAAATTGCATCAATCCATGCTATCTTCCAACTTATTGATATTGTATCAAGTCTATTAATTTGAAACCATAATATCCATACTCAAGCTAAATTCTATCGAGTGCTAACCTACTCAACCAAATCTTTCTTGCGTGCTATCATTCGTTCGCGCCATTATTTCAATTACACTAACTCCAATCGCATCCTCGATTATTTGATCTCAACTCAAGTTTTATTTATTTGATTCAATTTAAAATCGCTAATATGATTTACTAAGTTTCTTCGACCAAGATGTCGATTCCAACTTTTTGAATTCCTTTCTGATATAAGACTTGTCTCATGTTTCAACACATTCTCAATCGTTCGAACTAACTCTTGCATGATACCTTCAAATTTGTATACTTTTTAGGCATTACTTATACTAAAGCTTTACACAATTATATCGTTTTCTGCTAGACTCGTTTGCTATACCGAGATCCTCAATTCGTTCGAACATTTCTAAGACGATCAATACACCACTCAGGGTTCGAGCTATACTCTACGAATCTTTGAATCGCGTATTCGTTCTTGAGCTATTGCATACACCACTCAGGAATCGAGTTATTCAATTAAATCCTCAATCGTGTTCGCATCAATCAATACAACTCGTTTCTTAGAACTCCGGCGTGATCCCTATGCATCGTCTCGATAAATCTCATTCTCGTATATACCTCTATCGATAGTCGTTTATGCAACCATATCCTGATTCATAACTTATTGACACGAATAACCGTCCGAACCATTTCTCAAAATCTAAGCACCGTATACTATATTCTCCTTAGCGATAGCCCGATACGTTTATATCGATAGCCATTCTAAGTTTGAATTATGTTATCCGAACGATATCCCAATTTTGCTCGTAACTCACTAGTACCAAGGGTCTTGGCTCGCGATACTCAACACAACTTAGCCGAAAGGCTGTGTGTATAACTTACAAATTAAACATCCAATGGGGTCGCCTAACCATCTAAGTGAATGCAGTTTGAGAATAACTTTCCACCAAGTGGGCTATCTGGCTAAAGATGGGATTGGCGTGACTCTCTCGGAGAATTAGAGGCCTCAAAGTATGTCGTCTTTTGAACGACAGAGGCCTCCTGTAATATATAGGGGTCATCACCGCCCGCTTCCGGATTACAGAAGAAAAAAGTGCAAAGGAGCCCAAATGCCTTACTTGTTGTTCTTTCCACCCCATGCTCTAAGCATGTCACATCCATGACACGATTTGGTTCATAACATATCTTTAGTACAATAATCCAATCCTACAACCAGACAAAGACAAGGATTGGACCACCGTACTACAATAGGCTATGTCCATGGACCACTAATAACTGCTAAGTCTTCTAGCATAAAATGTTTCTATCAGCAGTCATCCCTAACGCACGGCCCATACGTACAGGAGGCCAGACATGTCACGCAGTCCGTGATCTATATGAGACTCACACTCTTGTAACAACTATGTCACGGCCAATGAACCTAATGATGCTACATGATAATGGGGTAGTCTCATAAACAAGGTTAATGCAAATACATAAATAAAAATATATCGCGACGATACCGTCGCGCGCATTTTTATATAATAGTTAAAATATATGAACTAAAGACAGAAAATAAAGATGCATGCAACATATGGAATAAGAATAACAATACAATGGCAAGGTATACTTGTCGGACATGAATTCTGTATAGTGAAAGCGTCCAAAATGGTGTTAAGTTTGGTGGAAGAATTGGGGTTAGGGTTTGGGAGAGTTTGTAATATATATAGAGATAAAGAGGCGATGGGGTAATTTAGTGGTTTCAAAAACTACTGCTGCTGCTGTTTCTTTCTTTCTTTAGTTTTGGTTTTCGGTTTAGAAGAGTTTAGTAGTATAATAGATAAAGAGGCGGTGGAATGAGTCGGCTCACATGCGCGGAGAAGGGAAAGAAAAGTTGGTTTTTGCTACTGCTGTTGATATTTTTCTTCTCCTAACGGTCCGGGTAGGGGTTAAACAGGTAGTGGGTTTAGGATAGAGGGTTTGGGTTTTGGGTTGAGATCCAATAGAATTTTTTTTGTGTATACCATTAAGCTAGCAACTGTTCAAAGGGTCTCCTACATGGAATAAATTAGGAAAAATTTATAATGGCTCCATAAATCTCCTAAATGCACAAACACCTCAAATAAAATTAAATAAAAGCTATTTCCTCTATTTATCTTATAACTACTATAATTAAATAATTAATATGGTTTATAAAATTAGGGGTCTTATACCCAACGGTCCCAAAATCTTTCCATATGTTCTATTACTTGGCTCAAAAATGACTATTTTGATAGTCTTCCTACCTTAGATAAGTGAACCATGATCTTAGTTGTGCTTCTACATCAAGACAATATCTATGTGACGAGCATTTTAAGACATATGAAGCAATATACTTGAAGGAACATATAAGGAACAAAAGTAATGCTACGATGGTGAGGTTATAAGAACTGTAAAGCGAGCATACTATTTTGTTCAACGCTCTACTTCCACGTTCTATGCAAAGAGATATAAAATAGGATTATTCCCTTAGCTAGGTGTATTGTATTCTTTATTAGCATATAATGGGTGATTCACCTAGAGACTAACATGTATCGTCCATATTTGAAGTGTGTAGGCTAAGCAAAGACAGTTTTATCGTAGCCACCCAACTTAGTAATGTTTAGCCTCGGCCGAGCGATACTCCGAGCGCATCTTTGAAAGTCTAGATTTGAACTCCTGAAGGGCCAGGTCTGAATCATTAGCCTCAAGCAAGTCTTCTCGCAGAGCGAGGCGGGTCGGGTCGTCGCACTTGTGACATTTGAATAGGCTATTCGCATTCATACGAAATGGGTCGTTACAATTATTAGTCTGATGAGAGCTTTTTGTCGCTTAGTGTGCTCACATCTTTCGAGGCGTTCAGAAAATTTTATTTATCAGGATTCTCTGTCAGACATAATCTTGGTGTAAAATATTTATGCGGCCAATATTTGGGGCACATGGATGCTACTTTTTCTTGGCCCCATGGTCATCCTGCGGCCTAATTTCTTCTGAGTCGATCTTGGGGACACATGGGTGCTTCTTCTCGGCCACATGGTCTTCTGAATCGACTTTGGGATGCATATTTTTTTAGCGCATAGATCTAGATTTTCCATGCTTCTATAATGCCATAACTCAAGAGAATAATCAGAAGTAGAGATTGCATTGATACAAACAGAAGGAGTTACAAGCTGCAGTTTAAACATCCCTTCGATACAAAAAGCTTTTCTGAAGTATGTTCCCTTGTAGGACATCACCATCTAACCGACATTAATATCCATCCTTAGTCCCAATTTGTATAATATACTCCCAGAGACTAGATTCTTGGCAATCATTAGTACATGTTTTACGTTCTCCAATGTGAGTGACTTTTTCAAAGTTAGCTTCAGCACTATGGTGTCAGTCCCCTAAACATCAGCTTGTGACTTGTCCGCCATCGAGACCTTCTCATGGGTTGGCTCATACTTGGTGAACAACTCCTTCTTAGAGCATATGCGACAAGATGCACCGGTGTACACCCACCAGTCAGTGTACACGCCATGTGACTCAACTTGTGAAATCATAGCAACATGGTTAAGATCACCTTGCTCTTTCGTTTTAGGCACTACAGTCACTCTTGTAGTGACCCTTCTTGTCATAGTTGTAGCATGTAACATCAGTCTTCAATTTTGTCTTGAATTAAGACGAATTTACCTTCAGCTGGTTGAAGTCCTTCTTCTTCTTCTTCTTCTTCTTCTTGTAGAAATTTTTTTGCTTCCCTTTAGAGTCACTAGTATATACCATGTTGGCCTTAGCCAACTGTTTGGTCAAGGAGTCCAACTTCAGTTGTCCCCTGGCTTTATCTTCAATGTGAATCCAGTGAAGAAGATCTTCGAGTTGAATCTCCATCTTCTTACGGTACATGTCAGTCTTGAATTTGATCTAGTCTCAGAAAACTCCTTGCTAGGGTGATCAAAACCACCGGTGCTTTAGGCAAGATTCGCCCTACACGATGATCTGCCCCCAGGATCCAGCAAGTTCACACGAGAACTTCTGGAGTCACCTTCAGTATCACTCAAAAAAATACTATGTGGAAGGGTGCTCAGGTGGCTGCATACGCTCTGGTGCTCTCAGTTTTTCCAACTGAACTAAATAAAAGAGAAGCTCCTCTATATATAAAGAAAAATAATATATATGAAGCCTGAGAAAGCTCAGGCCTCATATGCGTCGACCGACCAGACACCAAGTCGTATGCGTATTCGTAGTCGCATGCGTCGCCTGAGTCGCATGCGTCGCGGCCGCCGCTAGTCACGCTGCACAGTATAGCGCTGCCAAGTGCTGAAAGTAGTAGCCATTGTGCACAGACACCCCCGCGTCGCATGCGTCGTATAATCTGGATGTCACGGATAACTATGCACTACCAACAGCAGACCCTGTCCCCTCCATATGCTAGTCGCTCATGCAAACTCGTCGGCCGCATAGCGCCTAGACGCATAACTCCTGGACGTATAGCCCCTGGCCGTATAGCTCCTGGATGCATGGCCCCTGGACGCATAGCGCCTGGATGCATAGCCCCTCGGCCGCATAGCGCCACGAAGCATGCGCCCGAGCTAGCAACCGTGCATGCAACTCGCGCATAAAAAAAGTGCATGAGCGCCATGCGATAATGCTGACGTGCTAAGTGCACAAATAAAGTGCCACTTTGTGCCCTTGATATAGTATCCCACTCCGTGTTGGCACTATGTACAAGAGATATCGATTTACTGACTCAAAAAGGATACCTTCTTGACGAGATCCTTCTTGAACCAGAAGATGACTGATCTTTGTGAGTAGGCAGAACTTCATTCTCTGATTCTTGTATGCCTTAATAATGAATCTGAGGTTTATAATGCATGTTGCTAAGATAATTATTGTTTCCTTTGCATTAATGATATGTCTCTGCATGCTTAACTAGAACTTATTTGCTACCTGAGATACGAAATTTCATTTGGTCTATTGTTGATGTTTCTAAGGATGGCCATTGTGGATATCATGCACTAGCAAGACAACTAGGCTATTCAGTTGAAGCAGGATGGAGACAGGTTAGGAAAGAGCTGTACGAGGAGTTGGAGTCTCGACTACCCTTCGATAGGCAGATACTCGGCGAAGAAATTGTTGGAGATTTGTTGGCAAGCATACCTTGTACGAAAACAGTTACCGGACCAGACCATTACATGGATGTCCCGCCTGCTGCTTATGTATTCTCTAATAGGTATAAGATACCTATTATAATTATCTCACAAGGCATTAACAATACTTTCTTTCCAATGTGTGCTCCCCCGGCCGAACACGGAGTATCCAATCTATGTTCGATAGGGCTTGTCGGACAATACTTTGTCATCCCAAGGTTGATCGGTCATTCTCCTATTCTGCCACCTTCTACGCTTTGGTATAAACACGCACCAGAGAAAGCGATCGCATGGACGACACCCTACAGGAATGCAATGGCTGCCTATAAGAAGATGATGAAGATGGAGGATCCAAAGATCATGCCGAAGGAGTACTTTGATATTCTAATCGATTGATACTGTATATTGAACTGTATGTTGTGCAATGAGCCATGTATGTTTAACTGTATATTGAATTGTATGTTGTGCAATGAAAGAAGTTATCTAAACCCTAGGACTGTATGTTGTGCATTGATACTAATCGATTTTGACTGTATGTTGTGCATTGATACTAATCGATTGATACTGTTGTGCAATGAGCCATGTATGTTTAACTGTATATTAAAATATATGTATGTGGAAATTATATGTAAAATATCTTTGCACATTTTTAAACTAAACTAAACCCACTGTCTCTGCACATTTTTAAGTAAAACTAGGACTGTCAGGATTTTGACAGTCCTACAAGATAATAGGACTATCACAATTTTGACAGTCCTAAACTAAACCCTCTGGAAAATATATATATAACTAGGACTGTCAGGATTTTGACAGTCCTAAACTAAACCCACTGTCTGCACATTCATATGTCAAACTAGGACTGTCAGGATTTTGACAGTCCTAAACTAAACCCACTAGAAAATATATATAAAACTAGGACTGTTAGTATTTTGACAGTCCTACTAGATACTAGGACTGTCAAAATTTTGACAGTCCTAAACTAAACCCACTAGAAAATATATATAAAACTAGGACTGTTAGTATTTTGACAGTCCTACTAGATACTAGGACTGTCAAAATTTTGACAGTCCTAAACTAAACCCACTGTCTGCACATTCATATGTCAAACTAGGACTGTCAGGATTTTGACAGTCCTACAAGAGAGTAGGACTGTCAAAATTTTGACAGTCCTAAACTAAATCCACTGGAAAATATATATAAAACTAGGACTGTCAGTATTTTGACAGTCCTACTAGATACTAGGACTGTCAAATTTTTGACAGTCCTACAAGAGAGTAGGACTGTCAAAATTTTCACAGTCCTAAACTAAACCCACTGAAAAATATATATAAAACTAGGACTGTCAGTATTTTGACAATCCTACTAGATACTAGGACTGTCAAAATTTTAACAATCCTAAACTAAACCCACTGTTTCTGTACATTCATCTGTCAAACTAGGACTGTCAGGATTTTGACAGTCCTAAACTAAACCCACTATCTCTGCACATTTATATGTAAAACTAGGACTGTCAGAATTTTGACAGTCCAACAAGATAATAGGACTGTCACAATTTTGACAGTCCTAAACTAAACCTACTGAAAAATATATATAAAACTAGGACTGCCAAGATTTTGACAATCCTACAAGCTATATGGACTGTCAAAATTTTTACAGTCCTAATTTTAACCCACTATCTCTGCATAATTTTATATAAAACTAGGAATGTCAATTTCTGGACAGTCCTGTATGCTTTCAGGACTGTCCAAAATTTGACAGTCCAAGTTTTTAGCCCCTGCCTCTGCACATTTAACAAATGTCTGTTGTAGAAGCATAAAAAATATGCTGCAGAGTCATACGCAGTATTTTAAGGCTGTGTGGCGTAAGATATGACTTCAGAGCCATCGGCGTACAACAGAGCTTTATCGCTAGTACAGCGTAAAATATAGCTCCAGAACAGCCCGCGTAATACAGTATTTTCAGACTGCTTCGACGTAAAAAGGTTCTTACATCGCCCCTTCGGCGTAAAACCTACTCGCTTTTAATGCGGTGGGAAGTTGTACGGGGAACTCTTCGTATTCCTCGAATGAACCTGTCAGATCATGTAGTGAACCTGACTCCTGACAAAGAGTACTGCACAACTATCCAGACGACGGCTGTAATGATGGTTCGGCACAGAGACCCAAACCGTCGTTTAGTGACATTTCCTTGATACAAAGTACTTTTACGCATACAAGGGAATACGCTGCCTAGTTTTATACAGGCAGATGTGAGCTTTTACGCTCAGCAGAAGACAAAACAAACTGCCACGTCAAAAGCTGCTCTTCGTACAAAGCTCGAGGCACGTCTCTGCAGTTAATGCGCGTGATGGGGGCAGATCTCTGCATTTAATGCACGATATTTGGTTCTATTTTCAAAGACTGGGAGAGCCATAATTACGGCTAATACGTCCACATCATCACCTCTGCATATTACGCCATCAGGCTATTTTCAGCTATAGGAGTACGTTGTATGCTATCTCCTCAGAATACGCCAACTTAGGCTATATTTGTATTGGTGCGTGATAAGGCTATTTGGTCCAGAATACGCTCAAGACCTCAGTCAAGGAAGGAGGATCGGCTATCTTTTATGCTAGCTACCTATCCATGCAGCATCAGGCTTCTACGCCTACAAGGCTTCTACGCCAACTTGACAATTATTTGGCTTCTACGCCATGGTGACAGTTATTGGCTTCTACGCCAACCTTTTCTACGCAAGGGGCATTTACCTACGTGGCTTGCATGTCGTGATCCTCGCAGCGGTTATACGTGTTATCTCATCATGGGACACGCGTCACACGCAGATTCAGAAGATCATCTATACGTGGGTGGCAGTTATTATAACCGCCGCATAAAAAGTGCCACACTCTTCATTGTCCGATTTCTACGCCGATTGGATGGTTATTGTCACCAAACCTTATAAATAGAGACCTCTATTGACAGAGGTCCAAGGTCAGAAAATAGGGTCGGAAAATTGATTTTTGAGAGAGAAGAATCCAGAGCACAAACAGAGAGTAGTGATCGACGATTTTGGCATCGAGCATCCACTCACTCTTGCAATCTTTGAAGCATCTCCTTCTTCTATAGCATTTCTTCATCATCGTGTGGTCCAAGGGATAAAGTGATCGACCGCAGATCAGACTCCTATAATAATATTTATCCAGATTAAATTTTGTACTTGACATCCTCGTATAGGATTAATTGTACTTCTTGTTTGTAAACCAAAGAGAGGGTTTCGTATACACCTTGTTTCATTTCTTTCGTTTATTATCAAACATCTGTATGTAGCAAACTTAGAACACAAATTGTATATAAAACATAGCAGATTGTACCAAACTGTATGTAGCAACTGTATGTAGCAAACTTTAAAAATAACTAATTATAGAAAATTCATTCAGAGTTTTACAAGTCAAATTAAAACTTAAAACTTTTACAAGTCAAATTAAAAGTTTTACAAGTCTTCACACGGGACCTAAACTTCATGCCGCCTCTTTGTACGTTGCTCTCTCTTTTCCAAGAAAGAGAAATCTTTAGCGTTGTCGATTTGTTGTAGCTCGTCATTGATTGTCATATAATTCATACCCTGGCAACTTACGAGGCTTCTTCCCAACTTCTTCACTTTCCTAGCCTATTCATGAGAATTAAAAAAAAAATTGTTATGTTATAAACATTTACATATATCAAACTGAAAGTGAAGAAGTTGGCTCACCATCTTGACCAATGCAGTATACAAGACCGATTTGGCAGAAAGATCTGAAGGTACACGCACAATATCGCCTCCGTGTTGGAACAAGGTAGGTAGTCCGACACCAACGTAGTAGGCGAGGTAGTCGTCGCTACATTCCGTCATATTTACTGCTGCTTGCCGTTCGGTTTCTCTAATAACGTGGCATTGCCACTCGATGAAGAAGTCCGAGACCCAGTTGAACGCCGCAGGAATATAGTTTAGCGGTTTTGTACCTCGCGGAGCTGTTATCATTTTCAAAGTGCGCTTTGGGACAGTTTGTACGTAGCCAAACTGACGGAGCACTCTATCCGGCATATAATCCTTCTCGATTTCATGACAACTTATAAGACCGTGATATAAAGCGACTGGTTTCAATAGACGACTAGTCTGTCGCAAATCATGATATGGATCCCAAACAATCTGCACCGCATAAAATTTAGCATAACGTCATTTAGCATAACATAATTTAGTTAATTATTACCAAACATTAAAAAATTAGGTCTCAATTCACCTCTTCTGTCGTCATATCTTCGAGTGCATTCGGTAGGACGGCCAATGTGTGTGGACTTTTGACATCTTCCTTAGTTGGCTTCCATCGGCACATTCTAGGAAGGTGCTCGTCATACCCTCGGTTCAGTTTAGCCCGCTGCAGGGTTGAAAAGTGCTTGTATATCCATGCCTTCACGTAACCAAGTTAAAAAAACATTAGTCCAAAAATTAACAATAATTTTTTTAATTATGTATACAAGTTGACAAAGATATATCTATACATGGAGTAGAGTCTGACATCCGGATATTGTCTTCGAACCCACGCGGGATGCCGCACCAAGCTCGCGGTAAAAGTATGCTAGTATACCGCTTTCCCAAGATATTTCTTCCAAAGTGTCAATGTTGTCCAAATTCAGGAGATATTTGACATGTATGGACGTTCCAGACTTATCCGTAATGCCGACAGCCCCTAAGATGAACTGCATATATCCACGGGCCACATTATCGCTATTATCCATTTCGGGGTCCGGATCAGCGAATATCTCCTCCAAATATTTTAAAGGAAGTCCGTAGGACTTCTTGAATTCTCAAAGAGTGGTAAAACTAGTGGCATCAACTCCCAGACACCCTGATACATAATCCACGATATGGTCGTAAAAGTTGATGCTCGACTCATCAAAAGTTTGATTCATCATGACTCGACCATCAATCCTAACTCCCAATATATGATGGACGTCATCAAGGGTAATCGTCAACTCCCCATGTGGTAGATGGAAAGTGTTGGTTTCTGGATGCCATCGTTCTACAAATACTGATATCAGTGCATTATCCACCGTCGTATATGAGTAGTTACCCAAATATTGTAAACCGGTGGAAATAATTTTTGTCTTCACATCGTCTCCCAATAATTCAAACCTCCATGTATTATATTTTTTCTGTGGTTTATCACCGTCAACATACGAGAACTATCCTGAAAAGTAAACAATTGGATGAAGTTATACCTCTATATAAAATGTACTTATCTATAAATAATTGGATAAACTTACAACTATATATAAAATTATCATAACGTAATGTACTTACCGGATTGTTCCATATTTGGTATGCAATATGGTTCTCGATCGACGGTAACATAGAGCAACCGTTTGGACGAGTCTCGACTGGACTATCTGGCTGCTCAGAAGGTCATGAACCATCAGTAGCCCAATTTCTGAGGGTTTGTGGGAGACTCTCGACATGACTATCTACATGCTGAGAAGGTCCTGAACCATCAGTTGGTCGATTTGGGACATTTGGCATGTCCTCATCAGAGGAGGAAGAAGAACCAGAAGAACTAGGAGGAGCACGTCTCTTCGAACGAGTGACAGTTTTCTTCGTCAATCGACGTTTCCTAACTTCAGGACGTGCCTCGGGGCCGCGGATAGTGACACATGGTTCAATAGTACGCGGAACATTGCGTTCCTTACGCATCGACGCAGTAGGGTGTCTTCTGATGATATTTTTATCCACAGTGCCCTTCCGAGGGTCATGACTATAAGACAAAAAAAAAAAATTTAGTTTAACATCCTTAATTAATTAAACATTCAGGACTGTAAAATTTTTTACAGTCCTATACAGGACTGCAGAAATTTTCACAGTCCTAATTTTTTTAGGACTGTTGAAATTTCTACAGTCCTTTATATATTTAGGACTGTAGATTTCTACAGTCCTTAATGTATATAGGACTGTAGAATTTTCTACAGTCTCGCTCGACACTGCTCAATACTTTCGACGATTATCGACATTGTATGTCCTAAAATCAGGTACGAGCATCCAGATAAACGTCTAAACTACATCCTAAACTACATTCAGGACTTGTATGCTCTCATTTGAAGAATGGAAAGAAAATCATTCAAAATTTTCGAAATGTAATAGAATTTTTTAAAATATTTGAAATTTTTTGTAAATGCAATAGAACAAGGAGAATGAAGAATTGTACCTTAATTCTTTCGAGACTTTGGGAGCCATCGACAAGGAGGAGGAGGACGAAGTGGAGGAGAATGGCTCCGGCGGGAGGGGGGAGGGCTCCGGTGGGATTTGGAGGGTTTGGGAGAAGGATTTAAAGTTTGGGCTAGTATGAGTTAAGTATTGAACTAGTATGAGTAAACTTTGTTCATTAATGGACTAGTCCCAATTCTGAACTAGTCCTTAGTAAAGTTTGTAGTCCCTTATCAAAAGCCTATCGTTGAGTTCGAGCATCGTTCTAGTTGTTTGACAACTCGTCTCGTTTGGACCACGTGGGACTCTGAGAAAATATAAAACGAGAACAAAAAGAAGGGTTCAACAGGGATGCACTTCTTCTTTATTTCTACTTCAACTGAATTGATCCCCCGTAAACCCTAAATCCCAATATCTATTTGATTTCTCTGTTCCAATCGTCGTTCAAATCTAGGGTTTCAACTGCCCCATCATCGTCTTCATCGTCATGGTAAGTAACCATAGATCGATGGAGCGCAGTAATTTCTTCTCCCCAAATCCCTAATTGTTCTATTTTCCTCGAATTTGTATCGTTTGCAGTCGGCGCTGTTTAATTTCCACTCGTTTCTGACGGTGGTGCTGCTCGTGATCTGCACCTGCACCTACGTCAAGCTGCAGTTCCCCACCATCCTCGAGCAAAGAACTGGGTTTGCATTTTCCTCGTCCACCCCCCTTTTCTTTCTTTTCTCGTATTTTCATTTTTAATTATTGCATGAGTACCACTTTGTGAGCACAGGAGAAATTTATGAAAGAATTTGTCATATGTAGCAGGGACCTAACAAAAGCGGTTTCTTTATTTATGCATTCTGTAGAATGGTGGTGTCGTGCCCCTGTTATTTCGTGCCAGAAATGCCAGGATACGCCAAAATCAGTGCCATGTCTGTGTTACCGTTTCCATATTATGTTGTCATATTCGCGCAACACAAATATGACGAATTCAGAATAAGGGATGCAATTCCACCGTATTTCCTACTAGTGATTGTTGTTTCTTAAGACATCGATAAAAATGACAAAGCGAACATAGTATATTTGCAGTTACGTCGAGCTATGCAAGATAGTCTTTCAGATCCTCTGATAAATAATACTACTCATAACGAAAAAGAAACCATGCCATGATAAGTTCACGAAAGAACTAACGAGTTCATAAAAATGTATGCCTTGAAGGCTATTGATTGCTTCTTCAGGTCAGTTTGGTTAGTCTGTTGGGCAGATGGGATTTGCCCAGATGACCATTCCGCTCCTTGCTTGTACACAAGAAACAACTGTAATGAAGCTTTCCATGGTTGCATAATTTGTTCACAGTCTCCCCTGCCCAGAATTTGATGAACTGGAACGACAACAAAACCTTTACCCAAGTTTTTGGGTTTAGCTGTTTGAATCCTTTTCTTCTTTCCATTCAACTATGCTAAGCATGTCGTCTGTAAAACTAACAAAAACCACATCTTCTTTAAAACTTCAATCCATGTTAGTTATGGCTACCTGTCCTAGATTCTCCTTGAACTACAATTTTATCACTTCTTACGGAAACATATATTGGTTTACAATGCACATGTCTGAGCCACGTAAGCCGATTTATCTCATTTTGTCCTCAATTGATGTCACCTCTAACTTCCCATGAGTACACTCATTTCTTATTTTTTCTATTTGTTGAGCTCAGGATCTTTCAAAAATCAATCATCTATCTTTCGTCCATCCTATTATTACCTTCAATTGTACTATAAGGGGTTATTTACACTAACTTTTCCTATGTTTTATGTTTATGAACGGGCCTCCCTTATTTTGAAAGTAATTACACTAACCTCCCATATATTTTGTGTTTATTACACGGATCTCTACTATGTTTTATGTTTTATGTAAATGGTTATTACACTAACCACCCTTATTTTGAAAATAAAATATAAAACATAGGGGAGGTCCGTGTAATTATTTTCAAAATAAGGGAGGTCTGCATATAAACATAAAACATAGGAGAGGTTAGTGTAAATAAATCATACTATAAGATAACCGTGTTGATTAGATAGGAGACTTATGACCAACTATCTTCGATCACACTTTTGCTAGCATATCTTCTGTGTGGGAATGGGGTGACTATGAACTTTATATGTGAGAGAATGTTTACATGGGTCAAATATTCATTTTATTTAAACTATAATTTTCAGCTGCATAACCCTTTTTTATGAGTGGAACAATAGTCAAGGATATAACATGTGTTCGTGAAGCTGGATATCGGTTCAAGCCAATATGGAGTAGACTAGAGAGCTTTTATCACATGCTTATACAAATGATAAATGCAATATAGTCACTGACTGAACTCATCATGTAACTGTAACAAATCTAATGTTCAACTGTTTCCTATTCACCATGCTAACTGTAACATACCAATGTTGATAAATTTTCTGTTACCATCACAATATCAATATCCTATGGGTAGCTTTTCGACTCTGGCAGGCTAAGTCGTGTATACATTTTTTGATAATTATTACTTTGGGAAGAATACTTCAGATATTTTGAGAACAATTGGTCAATTGTGTAGAACTGAGTGTCCGTGTAATAAACATAAAACATATGAGAGGTTAGTGTAAATAAATCGTACTATAAGATAACCGTGTTGATTAGATAGGAGGCTTATGACCAACTATCTTCGATCACACTTTTGCTAGCATATCTTCTGTGTGGGAATGGGGTGATTATGAACTTTATATGTGAGAGAATGTTTAGATGGGTCAAATATTCATTTTATTTAAACTATAATTTTCAGCTGCATAACCCTTTTTTATGAGTGAACAATAGTCAAGGATATAACATGCAAGGCCGGTCCACGGAGTTGGATTGCTTTAGCCGGGACTAAATTTGGTTGCCACTTGCGTCGTGAAGTTTGGATTCAGAGTTCCTCTCCTTGAGCCGCTCGAGGTATTCCCTGTGGGAACTCAAAATGGTCTGGTGGATTACTAGTTCAACTGACAGAGAAGTTGTGGTGGACCGTGGAAGCTTTATTGGCAGAGAGGTGGGGACTTAGGGGTCGGAGGGTTGTCCTAACCGGAGGGTTGTCCTAACCGGAGGGTTGCCCAAGCCGTATGGCTTGTCCGGCTTACCCCAGGGCCGGCCCTGATAACATGTGTTCGTGAAGCTGAATATCGGTTCAAGCCAATATGGAGTAGACTAGAGAGCTTTTATCACATGCTTATACAAATGATAAATGCAATATCGTCACTGACTGAACTCATCATGTAACTGTAACAAATCTAATGTTCAACTGTTTCCTATTCACCATGCTAACTGTAACATACCAATGTTGATAAATTTTCTTTTACCATCACAATATCAATATCCTACAGGTAGCTTTTCGACTCTGGCAGGCTAAGTCGTGCATAAATTTTTTGATCATTATTACTTGGGGAAGAATATTTCAGATATTTTGAGAACAATTGGTCAATTGTGTAGAACTGAGTCAAGATTTTGCAACTTTGGCTATCTATTTATAGTTTATACATCAGGACCAGTGCTTCTCATGATTGGAAAAAGCCTTTGTATTTTATATTCCATCCTTATTTAGCTATTTGATGAAGTAGCTTTTGATTTTTCTATTTGATACACTAAAAAATAAATTATATACGTAGAAAGAAACTAGAAATTTGAGGAGATTTTGTTTCTCATGAGATCTTACTTTTGGCAGGTTTCGAGGATTCTTTTGGAAGGCAGCTAGAATAGGTATATAAATGTTTCAACTGATTGAGTTCAAATTTTATGAAATTCTCAGTTTTTCGTTCTTATCTGCTGTATGAAACAGTATATATGGATGATGAAGTAACTTTTAGTTCTTCTGGCATATATAAGTGAAAATTTTGTGGAAATAGTCAGTGATATATAACATATTTAGACTGGAAGTAACCTTTAACCCTGTTGTCTAATCATAACATATTTACCTTCTCTCTGAGAGTTTGAAGTCGTTGGTGAACCAAGTAGGAGAAAATATATTGTTGTCTATTGTATTCACGAGATCTGTAATATATAAATAATTAAGTGACTTTAGGATAAACGAGGAGAATACAATGAAAGATTGTCCTAGACTTAAGGCTAAAGAAAAGGAGAATATAAAGAAAGAAAATTATATAATATATTTTCTAATAAGTATATTCTCTAATACTCTCCCTCAAGTTGGAGTATAGATAGTAGTGAAGCCCAGCTTGTCCAGAAAAGAGATGAACATTTTTGGTGGCAATGATTTCTAAATATATGAGTCAAATGAGAACTTGATGGAAGATGAGAAAGGGAGATCAGCTCCTTGCAAACCTCATCACCTACAAAGTAACAATAAACTTCATTATGCTTTGTTTGCTTGTGAAATGCCCGATTATCGGATATGTGGATCGATGCATAATTAGCGCAGTGCGATGGAACAATCGAAGAGACATGAAATTCAAATCAGAAAGAAGTGATGACAAACACAAAATCCCTGACACAATGTGCAATGACATGGTACTCGGCCTCATCGCTGGAAGTGGCAACGGCAAACTGTTTCTTGCTCGTCCAGGATATAAGATTACCGCCGTAAAAGACACAATAACAGGTGGTAGAGCGACGATCATCGATAGAGCTAGCCCAGTCAGCATCAAAGAATCCTCGTAAAGACGAGGAACGTCTTGGATGAAATAAAAGTCCCTGGCTTGGAGATTTCTTGAGGTACCGTAATATGCGAAGATCCACCTCCTAATGCTTTGTAGTCGGTGCGTGTATAAATAACTGACACAACTAACTGCAAAGGCTATGGAAGGTCGAGTCACTGTCAAAGTATATGTGTTTTCCAACCGGATAACAATATTGGCCAGGATAAGAGAATGGAGTATCTTAGGTGAAGGCTGAGAGAGAGAAATTTGGATCCATGGGTGTTTCACTAGAACGACGACAACCAAGCAAACTTGTCTATGATAGTAGATCTAGTACATACTTCCGTCGCGAGAGATAAATATCATACTTTGATCGTGCAAACCTTGATCCCAAGAAAGTAATGAAGATGACCAAAATCTTTTGTTTGAAATTAAGAACCCAAATGTTTGATGTGGTTGATGCCTTGTGAATTACTTCCCGTGATGATAATATCATCCACATACACCAATAAAATAACTACACTACGGGGACCATGATGTGTAAAGAGCGAGAGTGATATGTCCTTTAGCGTTTGAATCCATGTGAGCAAACAACTTTACTTAATTTATCAATCTAGGCACGAGTTGATTGCTTGAGATAGTAAAGAGACTTATGCATGCTGCTCCCTTTGACACTGAGGTGGCTTGGATGAAGGTTTTGTATTCCTAGGAATTTATTTTCCATTCCATTCCCATGGGAAAGGAATTCAACATTTCCATACCCATGTTTGGTTATATTAGGTTGGGAATATGGAAAAAGAATTTTAATTTATTTAGTTTTCCATAAATACCCTTTTATGATTTATTACCTAAATTTACATGTTTGGGATAGAAGTTAAAATTTTGAAAGTAAAGTAAGGGTGTTATTGTCCAAACAAAATATTCAAGCAACATTCCTAAGAAAGCAAAACTATTCCCAATGGCGGCCTTGAGAATTACTTTCCCACGACCATGGGAATATGAAGTCCCTCCTATTTCCTCCAAATTCCCAATCCTACACATACCAAACAAGGGTAAGGAATCTAAAATCCATTCCCAAGCCTCAAAAACTTGAACCAAACGCCACCTGAAAGCCAGGACGTTGTTGCATATACACAGTCTCTTTAAGATCCCCATGAAGAAAACATTTTTGACATCAAACTGATTAAGAGACCGAGATTGGTTGGATGCTAAAGAAATTAATAGCCGGATGAGGTAAGCTTTGCAATTGGTGAAGAAGTCTCAGCAAAGTCAAAAAATACTGTTAAGTAAAACCCTTGACTACTATACGGACCTTTAGGCACTCGAGTGACCCGTCAGGATTGTGCTTTATAGTAAAAAAAAATCCAACGATATCCCACCAACAAACAGTACACAAGAGGTTTCACTAGTGTCCAGGTGCGAGTGTGCTTAAGAGCCCGCAACTTATTTTCCATAGCAGCTCGTTAGTCAGGATGTTTAAGTGTTTCCTGAACATTGTTAGGTATAAAAAGAGAGTAAAAAAGATACAAATGCCTGAAAGCTTAGGGACAATGTTGTTTTGCTAAACGATGATGTATGAACAAACAAGCAAGATTTTCTGAGGTGCTCCAGCCTGTGGTGTGTTTACTGTCAGCTCTTGATGCACAGAAAGTAATTTGAAATTATTTGCGTTCTACTTTACATTTAGATCAGATGAACAAAATAGATCAGTGATTTTGATGGGTTTGTGAAGCTTGCTACTATGCCTGACCTTATATATGAGTTACATATCATAACTAAAGGGGATCAAGAGGTTCTTTTTGTCCTTGAACCTGTAGGATTAGTGTATACTCTGTTCTATTGAATCTTTCATGGGCTATTCCCTAGTTACATTATTCTTGAACTTCATCGATATGGATTGATTATGCTGCAAGTTTGCTGTACGCTTGACATTTAGATGTGTTGTGTGTCGTAACTAAAAGGATCAAGGAATTTTTGTGCTAAAGATCCATATGCAGAGTGCACATTCTGTTCTTCTGAAGTTGCCATGGGCTTTCCCCTACTTATGTTTTGCTCAAATTTCTGTAATATTCTACTTTGGTATATAAAAACTGAAATGCAAAGTGATTACTGTGATATAGTTGACATTTTTTGCCTAAGGCCAAAGTAACAACAACAGTATGATGTTTTTTTTACAACTGTTACAGTTGAAGGAACTGCAGCTACAATCCCAACTTCGCTCGACACCTGTAAACCATGACAAAGAATTACTAATGCTTGTGATGCTGTAGAAAATAAAATTCCGAACTCATATTTCCACAAAATTTAAATATCCTGGATTCATTTTACATTATTTTTGATTCAGTGGATAGAGGGGATTGGGCTTGTTCTGATTGAAAATTATGCATTAGTTTTCCTTTGGTAATTTACTTGAGAATCATCTGGCAGGATAGTTTGGTTTTTCTAGTCTAATGTTGTAACCACTCACGTCTGTTCTTATTCAGGTGAACGCCTAAGTCCATGGGTGGCATTGGGATGCTTTGCAATGGGTATATCCATAATTATTTTCTAAGTATGCAAGATGGGCATTTCACATATAAGCATGCTTGTATCTGTCAGGAAGTTATTCCCAGCTACTTCTTTTACCGATGAATGTAGCATCCTCCCAAGCAAGCTGAATCTGTTGTAATTGATTAGTATAAATTTGGATCATAGATTGGGACTGATGGTCACAGTTTTTTTTATATTTGGTACTCAAATGTTTCTTTTTCTTTTTCCTGCACTTCTTGCTGCAACTCAATTGAGCTTGTATCCACAAAATTAGTAAATTATCGTCAATCTTTCAACTTGGTGGCTCACCATGTAAATTCACGTCGCAAATTCATATTTTGTATTGTACTATTGTGAGCTGTTAATTTCCCTTGCTCATACTCAGTAATCGTGTGGTGTTAGTTTCCAGCATCTGGAATCAGTGTAGTAGGCTTTGCTAAATATCTAGAATTTTATTTTGATTTGAGCATTTAACCATAGGAGATGGTGATGTCTTTCGATATGGTTTCTTGCTTCAAAAATGAACCAACTGTGGGTTGATTTCTAGCTTAACACGAGAGGAAAATGCTGAAATGTGGCTGGTATGGAAAGATATACAATATTTGTAATATTGACAATATTTTCAGTGTTTGGTTTGCTATCGTAAATAGTGGAATTGATGTGTATAAACTATTCTCAAACCCATAATAATGCAGCTTTTGTTGCGATCAAGATGAGTGAACAACATTTATTAAACCATTTTCTTTTTCTGTTTCTATCATATTATTCAATGCCATTTGCACAACCCACTGATCAATGGATTTGTACTTTTCACCCACAATGTTGTAACCAAACAACCTAATTATATAACTTTCCAAGCAGTATTACCTTTACAATAACTAATGTTACATGCGACAAAAATATTGCATGATATTGCTATTTTTGAGCAACCAAATAACCAAAATCTTAAGGAACTAACCGAAAATATTCTGGAATACTTAATAGCGGATCTGGATCTCTCTCTCTCTCTCTCTCTCTATATATATATATATATATTCAAGATAAAAAAAAATAAAGAAAGAAATCTTACTCCAAATCCATAACTAGTCTTGGTTTTCCAACAAATATAGGGCTGAGATTACACAAAGACCAAAAGGAGAGGAGGCACGCCATAAACAACCAAAAAAGGCGCACTATAACCAACTGATTAGAATTGAGTTGTGAAGTCCCATACCAGTCACCATCTTCAACCACAGAAACCCCCAAAATTCTTTCCATCATATAAATAGTGAAATACAAGGTCATCATGAAGACTGATAAAATAGCAAAGGGAACACTATCCAACAAGGGGAAGATCAGCATGGTACAAATAGTGTCATAAAAACCCAAAAGTTCCCAATGACCATTATAAACAAGGAAAGATCAAACTGTATACGCAACAGTACAATAAATCCAAGATCAGTAGCCGGCCCAATGATAAAGTTGATAAAGCGTATTCAAAGCAAACGCCGGAGGTTTGGAATAAGGCTTTCTTTGTAGAAAAGCATATCTCAATCACAAACTAAGCCTTAATTTCTCTTTATACGTGCATAAATGCCACTCAAATCAGCAAGTTTTAACTAGAAAATTGGAGATATTTTCTCTTCTTAAAGCATTAAATTAATGGAGCAGCTCATCTATTCAAATTAGCATATAATCAATGCCATCACTTCAAAAGGAAGGAAATTATGTCTATTGAACAGACTAAAAACTAGGTTGCACACAGGACCAGCTCTAGAGTAAGTTCGATAAGCTATTGGGTTTGGACAACCTTTCTGGTTAAGACAATTCCTATCCTTCCTAAGTTTTCACATTTTCGTCAATAGAGCCTCTGCGGTCTACCCAACTCCTCTCTGTCAGTTGAACTAGCTATCCTACTGGGAAGGTCTCGAGTAGCTCAAGGAGAGGAATTCGAAATTCGAGCTTCATGTCACCGTCAGAACCGGTGATTTCGATGCCGCTGCCAACCCCAATTGTCATCAATTTTTTGATATCTTCTTTTGGAAAAGACAAGAAACAACTAGATTTAGCTTCGAATAGGACAATCCAATTTTCTGGACCGGCCTGGTTGCACAAATACCTCTACAGGAGTATACCTATGTCTGTGCGATAATTCCTTGCAAATGTCGCATACTGCCTCGCAAACATAATTCCATAATGCCACTTATTAAATCAAAGAGCACTAAAAATAATAGTGATGAACCATATTTCAATCAGACAGCTAGTCATCCAAATTGCTTGCAGTACGTGCATGGATTACTTAATAGCCAATTACCATAGCAACTCATCCATTCAAAACATCATAACCAATGTCATACATCAAGAGAAAACTAAACACTTATGCATCAGTCGGAAATATAAACAAGATCATATATATTTACCCTATTGACAACAACAAATTTATCATTGTGCAAGCAATGATCCATCTGAACAAAAATTATTTGTTCATGTTATCCAATCAATTGAACACTACACATAGCTAGCAAAAGAGCATAGTATTACAAGAAGCCATAGAATTATAGTATGATCATCACCAACCAACTCAACACCAAAAATCCTAGAGGAACTCTACTGAGTTCTTAATTTTTAAAACTCTGCCATTAACAACTGTTGGATTACATTTATCTCATTTTTTATTTTTTTTTTAAAGGACCTATACAAAAAAAGTCAATGACCTAAATAGAAAATTTTGTACACATGTCATAACGTGATTACAAATTTACAAGTTTTTATTGTGTGTTCCTATTTGAGTTTCTGTAGTCGAACTGAACACTATACATACCAAAAAAGGTATAGTATTTGTCACGACCCGCACCCGGATATTCGGGCACGAGTACGTGGGTACGTCCAACCTATACCGCAGCATCAGCGGTAGAAAATTTTCTGTGTCAACTCTACTAACTAAACATCTCAACAATATGTATATGGTACATGTCAATTATCTCAACTCCAAACGGAGGAACAATATGATATCATATAAATGTAATTATACTCAATCACAATGCAAACTAGGGAAGATAAAGCACGATATGGAATGACGAAGAAAGAATCACAATACAACCACAGATCTGGAATAAAATATACATGTCATAACCTCAATAAAAGTCTAATACAAATCTAACAATAAACTAAATCTCCTCAAGCTCTGGTACTAAGTCCTCCTGGTCTACAGGAGTATCCTCTAATGTTATGCCCTCCTGCGGTCCGTAGTATGTAGGACACTGGTCTATGAGCCAATCATCTGAAAAATATATCCAGTCAGGATTGGAGCGAAGTACATACCTCTAAAAGCAGTTTCAAATACATAATCGAGCATATATAACAGATAATAGAAAAGAATACAAGATAACTAAACAACAGAATAAAATAAACTAGAGTGAACAGGTAATGTACTGGAATGAAGAACATACAACAGAATATCTGCAATATAATAGAAATAACTGAAATCTAGCTAATGTGCCATGGAATACAAGTTCATTATGAGATCAATTTAGGTTGAACACGAATACAATAAGGTAACTTGATTACAAGTGAAGTATGTAATCGACATGTACACGAATACACTGGGGTTTGATCACATAATCAACTCCTACTCCCCCATTCCCAACCAATACCAATGGATCCAATCACGACACGTTACGAACATGAATATGGGCACACTGAACACGAGCAGTGTGTGTACACGAATATAAGCACACTGAACACGACCAATGTGTGAACACGAAGTACACTAAATCAATATCCGATACACACGATAAAATACATGTGAAGGAGTACCCGCTGAACACGGTAAGGGATAACATCTCCTGACAGGATCCATGTAGTACCAGTCCGTGAAATCACTGTGTCGGAATCAAGTATATAGTTTTAGAATATGAGATATATACACTATTATGAATTAAAAACTAACAGAGAAATATACTCGCATGAGGTCCTGAACAAGGTGGGCTCTCGATGCCCAAGCTGGTGTCATACAGACCGATATATGGTATATTGCATCAATACAAGATTTTGGAACAAAAATAAGTTAAACTAGTTCAATTCTAGGTCATAAAGCTATTTCTAAGTCAAAATAGTTAACTAGGTCAAAGTAGTCAAACTTGGTCAAACTAGATATTTCTAGGTTGTATGAGTCCATCTCTAGGATATTGGGTCCATACACTATGTAACTAGGCTATACTAGCGATACTAGGATACCAACAAAATACCGTATCATAAGATACATAAGTTATTAGATATGAAAATACTATAATATATATATACAAGACAAAATATATAATACTCCTAGCCAAACTAATGCTAAGTAGATACCTTGGCTTTGAACCAAATGCGGTATCACACCACCTACACACCCATCTTGATATACAAACTCAATACCTTTAGTAAAAATCAATACCTTGACATTACCTTGGTATCACAAGGTAATACAATATCTAACATATAACTAACTACCCATACACCTCATTATACACTAATATGCATTTAAAATTATAATAATACTATACTAAACTAATATACTAACATACCCCCTTGATATTTAATATCCGTACCCAAGATACCTCGACTCTCATTACCTTGGTGTCACTCAAGGTAAACTAGAAATAATACTAACCAATGCTAACTATTGCTTAAGTTAAGTGTATATATAAGTGTGTGTGTGTATATATATATATATATATATATATATATATATATATATATATATATATATATATATATATATATATATACACTTAACTTACCAACTAACTTATCAATAAAACTAACTTAGCTTATTATTAGCTTACTAACTTCCCTAACTAACACTACTGCTGCTTATTACTGTTAATGCAGCTTATCGCTGCTTCTGCTGCTACTTACTTCTTCTACTGCAGCCGCTTATCACTGCTTCTACTGTTGCTTACTGCTTTTGCTACAGCTGCTTATCGCTGCTTCTGCTGCTGCTTACTGCTTCTACTTCTGCTGCTGCTGCTCACTGCTTCTGCTTATTGTTGCTGCTGCTCACTGCTTCTGCTGCTGCTTTCTGCTGCTGCTTCTTGCTGCTTACTGCAGCTTATCCGGCATGCTTCCTGCTGCTTATTGGCGTATAATTTTCCCCTCTAGCTCATATGCACACATCTAATACACACACACACACACACACACACACACACACACACACACACATATATATATATATATATATCCACACTAGTGATGCACATACACTCTCCTATTCTTCCATGACCACCAACACATCAAAATAAAATATAGAACATACACATAATTATATATATACATATATATCATATAATAATTATAATTATAATACTCTAATAGCTATAACCAAGGCAAATTAAATTAAAATACAAGAAAATAAACACGTGGAGTCCACCGCACCCTATCACACTCAATCTATGATACGCTTGCGATACGGCTCCACCACACTACCAAACGTATCCCGAAGGACATGAGCAAGTCTAAAATTATAATTAGAAGCAACACAAAGTATTAGCTACTCGTCTACGTGTCTGAGTTAAAATATGACATGTTCAAACCCCTTTGTCGGAAGAAAACCCCCAAATCAATCTGTATCGCCAAATTATCATGATACGGACTACACGTATCCAATTATAGATACGACACTAGACACACACAATCAAACACATATAAATTTGGTCTAATTGATCTATTGACAAACCTAAGATGTGTCAATCTTGAAATTCTCCCAAAATTGACACAAAATATCACATAACTTTCTCTATAGGCCTCCTATGAACTTAATTCTAATTCTTATGTGTAGCCTTAGTACATGGGAGGCATCTTAATAATTAAATTACAAATGTAGAGTCTAATTAGAGAAAAAACTGAATTGTACCTATTGGGAGATAAATTTCCAATAAAATCTCCAAATTGAAGGTCAAGAGCCTTCAACTTGTAGATCATTGCTCCTCCATATAAATCCTTACTTCCTCCTTATAGATCATTGCTTCCTCCTTGTTCTAATAGCCTTCAATAATAAATAAAAAAGAAATTGGGAAGAAATTTGGGTAGGAATTGGTGTAGGAATGAAGAAATTTGGAAGAGGGAAAATTCTAGATATAGATTTAGAATAAAAAATAAAGTGAGAGAGTCTCTCCCCACTCCAATAGGTGGCCGGCCTCTACCCCCTCCTCCAAGCTACTATAAAATGTTCACAATGCCCCTTGGGGCTTGTCATGAAGAAATTAATTAAGGAGGAAATATTCTAGTCTAATTGGTTTAACTAATTAATTTATCCTCCTAATGAATGAGCTTACCATTGGGCTCAATTCTAACTAGAATTAAATATTGGTCCATGGATCTAATCTAAACTAGTTAGGTCCACTAACACAAGTTTAAAATAAAATCTAACATCTGACAATAAATAAATAATACAATAAATAAATATTCAATATGCACAATATTTAATATTATATTTTTAGAATAAAAATATCCATACCAAATTACCAAACAACCCCCAGCTGAAAAAGTGAGGGTGACAATATTAGCCATTGAACTATAGTATCATCATCATAGATCCAAACCCTAGGATCTCAGTGTATGGCGGATCAAAGATGGTAAAACATGGATTATTAGCATAGCTTCTAGCGAGACTCGAAAGTTCGCTCTCTATTAGAAATCAAGTTGTCATCGAGATCAGAGATTTACATAAGAGTTTCTTATCTAATATTTTAGATTCCACAAAGCACGAACCAAAACAGGTTACAAAACAAACTTCAAAGAAAAAGAAGATTACAACTAGCAACAAGTAAAACGTTATTCTCTTTACGTTCTCAGACTCTACAATGAGATAGAAGGAACACGAGAAGAAAGACAGAAAGAAAATCTCATTGTTGGGGTGGTCAAAACCACCGTTGCTCAAAGCAAGATTCGTCATACAAATAATTTGCCTCCAGGAACCAGCAAGCTCATAAATGAACTTCAGGAATGCTCCAAGTCAACTTCGGAATCCCTCAGAACTCAATGGGGTGCTTTTAGTTACGAGCAAACTGCGTGCACATGGGATCTTCTTCCTTCTTTTTAAATAGTTTTCTCTCCTTTGTTTTCATCACTGCCAAAATAAAAGAGGAGGTCCTTTATATATAGAGGAAAATAACACACATGCGCGCATACACGTTGCCCAACAAAATCCTGTAGAATCTGGGATCCAAGTTCCCATGCGTCGCATGTGCGTACCTGTGCTGCATGCGCGTGCTGTTTGCATATAGGAGTAAGCATCGTATGTGTCGCCCATGCGCCGAAAGTAACTGCAATATTGCCAGAGCTGTGCGGTGCAAGTACTCGCGTATGCACCAGCACACACTGAAACGCGCGCATAGTCAAGATTCACTATGAATCATCGTGCATGGAGCGCGCATAGTCGTGCATGACTCCTCGCGTATACACCTCTAGCATACGTCCATACATGCGCACACGAATAGCCTGCATATAGCTTCTTGCATAGCCTGCATATAGCTTCGCGCATAGCCAGCACATAACTTCGCATATGCCGGTGCATACGCCTCGAGCATGCGCTAGTGCTGGCAACCGCGCATGCATACAGCGCATAAGCGCATCAAAAGCTCACAAGCGCCATGCGACGATACTGATGTGCTAAGTGCAAAGTGCGCCATCAAAGCATCACTTTGTGCCCTTCGCACGAGCACGAGCATGATTTTGAGTCATTAAGTCCCTACTGGACTTAACTCCTAAGGATTCCCAAATATAGTGACAAAACAAAGATTATTCCTTGTGACTTACACTTAACCCTATAGGAAAATTAATCCACATGGGCCACCACACTCCATGTGTGTCACGCCCCAGTCCCAAAATGCCGAGGGACTGGATACGTGGCAATGGCCAGCAGCACGCACCGATGGACAACCCAATTTAATGGATCCATCAGGGCATGCTTAAGCTGTAGACTAACAGGAAATAGAACAATTATTACAAGTCCCAGGTTATTCTAATCTCATCCACAACAGATAATCACAGATTAAATGCCAGAATAAATGCAGATAAATGTAAACTAGCATATCTCAATAAAATGTCTCGGAGAACAATCCGAGAATATGTCTGATACATCAATGCAAATAGACAGGAATAAAGGAACTGGAAATAGAAACATGAATAACTGACTATATACAGCCAATGCTCAGGAGAAGTCCTCTGGTACGATCTCGTCCTCAGGTCCTGGTACAGCTCCTGGAAGTGCTCCTGTACGGTATATCTCTGGATGGATCTCTTCGGCTATACCTGGGGACATAATCCGGATCCAGGTCCTCAGGGGACAGCAAGGTACAGAAAATACAAGCCATACTAATGCAGTGAAATAGTCAATAAAATAAACAGGGTAAATATGTAACCATCTATGTGAAATGCAGGTGAGAACATCACCAGTACTCAGGCTGAGACTACTACAAGCTCTGTGTAGGGGAGCCGGTAGCAGCGATATTATGTAGTTGTCTAGCTCGGAGAGAGACTGAGACGCCGGCATAATATAGTCAACCTGTAGCCTGTGTGTCTCTCCAGCAATAAATGGTACAATAGGAAAATACTAAATAACCAGCTAAGTGATATGCAAGATGAGAGCAGCACTAGAACTCAGGCTGAAACCACTACAAGCTCTGTGTCGGGGAGCCGGGTAGCAGTGATATCATGTGGTCGTCTAGCTCAGCGGAAGACTGAGACGCCGGAATGATATAAAATCAACCTGTAGCCTATGTGTCTCTCCCCACCCAATGTAATCATACGTCTCATGTCCATGTGGCCCCATGTCCATGTCACGTAAGATCATATCTAATGCAACAAGTCATATAGTATCTAGGAATATATGTCAATGTCAAGTCCTGTATCCTATACAGAATCACCACGAATATCTCAGGAAGATCCTGTCCATGAATAGTGTCAAGTATCCTGGGTTATAATGTACTTGATAAGATAAGTACGAGAAAGTAAGGGTCCGAAATGTCCATCTCTAGGTGACGTATCCAACACCGCGTACGGGGTTGGCACCCGACTGATAATCGGACGCTAAGTACGCCACACGGTCCTAGGTTAAGCATGTACAACAATTATAAATAAAATAAGGAAATATGCAACAAGACTGTAAAGTTGGCAAGGTATACTTGCCCTCTGATGTATAACTAAGCCAAGGAATATTTAGCAAAGACTGCAAGTTTTGGCGAGGTACACTTGCCTGTGGTTCTGGTTCCAATTGCGGCTCTGACTTCAGTTGGAATTGCAGGCGGTACTTCGGTTGCTGAAACAAACATCACCATTAGATCCAGAAAATATCAATCAGCTAAAAATGCCTGTCCTTGAGTCCAATTTGGTGACAAGGGCAAAAACGGCCATTTCGGGTCAAAACGGGGTCCACAGGTGGGCCCCCTTTGCACCGAAAAATGTGTCAGGGTCAAAGGTCTCCAAATTCACCAAACTTAGTGTCAATAGGTCAGGAACGATGATACGAACCCAACGGAACTTCCAGAATTGGATTCCGATGAGCTGATCACAAAATCGCCCGTCGAGCGGGGCCTGTGGGGCCCACGACACGCGATTTCGTCAACGTTCTCAGAATCGAACCAAACTTGGATCACAGGACCAGCGTATGGCTACGAGTCCGATGGCACAAGTTTTGTTTCAATCCGACGTGTGTACACAAAGTTAGGGCAAAATGCAGAAAAGTCGGATACGGGACGTTGTCCGCGGATACGCACTGATTTCGGTGTGTACGCACATTCGAATCAGCTTCTGCGAAATCCCACACGTCCATATCAACGATGCGCACGTATCTGTGAAGATCGCGCGCGACCAAGTCGTCCCGTTTTGCGGGGCGTACCCAGTTCCGGGGTGAATCGGGTCGTTATTTTTCCTGTTTTTGGATTACGGTGTGCGATCACCACAGGACGCGATGCCCCGAGCGGTTTGTCCGGGCACCGAGAGGGTCATATAGGCTTCGCAACGCAATTGACGGAATTGAAATCAGAGCTACGAGCAAGAAGATACACGTACCTGAACAAGGTTCAAAAATATGGTTCTCGTCGTGTCCGACACGACACAGGACACTGTGTCCTGTGTCCAAGCCGTGTCCGGCTGTGTCTAGGGTTAGGGCTAGGGTTTGCTGGCCGACGGAGCTCCGGCGAGGCACGCGGCAGCTCGGCCGGAGGCGGAGGGGACGCGGGGGCGGCCGGAGGCGCGCTGGGCTCGGGTGCTGGCCGGCGGAGGCGGCGTTGGCGGCTTACTGCTGCTGTTGCCGGTGGAGGAGAGAAGGAGGAAGAAGAAGGGGGCGGAGCTGGTGGGCTGAGGCGGGTCCGGCGGCGTTGTGGTGGGCGGAGGCGAGGCGGGCTGGGGGTCTGGCGGTGGCGAGGGGTGGCTATGGCGGTGGAGGGGGAATCGGAGAGGGAGGGTTTTATAGGGCTGGAGGGGAGCTGGTGGCGCCGGGCAAGGCGGAGGGGTGGCGGAGAAGGCGGAGCCGCAGGGGGGGGGGTCGTGGGGTGAGGCGCGGGCGGAGCGGGCCGGAGGCGGCGGCTCCGCCGGGAGACGCGGGGAGGAGAGAGTCGTGGGGAGGGAGAAGGGGTCCCGGGTCGGGTCGGGTTCGGGCAGGCGGATCCGACCCGACCCGCTAAGGCGGGGACTGGGCCGGGTTCTGGGCCGCGGGCTTGGGCTGGGCCGGGTCAGGGAAATTAAAAAATATATATAAATAAATATTAATAGATAATTAATTAAATAATTATTTAGTAAATAAATAATTTGCTTTATGTGATTTAAAAATAGGTCCGGGGCCCGATAAATTCCAGAAAAATTACCCTAAGTCCAGTTTTTTATTTTACACCCAAAAATATTATTTCCATAATATTTTAATATTGTTTATTATCATTTAAAAATCATTTAATAATTAAAACACTGTTTTTAATTACAGAAAAATCCCAAAAAATTCCAGAAAATTGTGTAAAATCCAAATTTAAAAATTCTGAAAAATCAGGAGGTTTACAATCTACCCCCCTTAAGAGGATTGTGTCCTCGCAATCAAAGAATAACCGGTCAACAGAGATGACACGGTCGAAACACATCACAAGATACTTAGGAAAATACCGTTCCCCTAACAATGAAAGTTATGCACTTTCCAGAGAAAATCTAGTTAAAGTAAAAGAACTACAACTTTTATGAAAACCAGGTTATTATTAACAAGTTGCAAATTACTAGGTTGGGGCTGAGGTCACGAACCAAATAGGCACGCGCTAAAACAAGACTAGAAACGGATAACTATGAATCACTTACTCGCATCAGCGTCCTCCAAAGTCATCGCGTAAGCTTGACCGCGTCCTTGAGGTAGATTCCTCTGCTGCTGCTGGGCTGGCTGGTAGGGTGCTGCTTGAGGCGCTGGTGGAGCTTGCTGGTTCGCCCTTGGTGCTCTTTCTCTACGCTCAGGGCAGTCCCTCACTGCATGTTGTCTGGATCCGCAACCTAAGCATAGTCCTAACCTGCGTCGGCATTCCCTGGCTAGATGGCCTGCTTTGCCACAGTAGTGACAAGTAAGGAGGACTACCACTTGTGGTGTAGATGCTTTCTGCTGTTGGTGCGGTCTCTTTGCAGATTCTTCTTGTGGTGCTCTGGATGTTGCTGATGGGGAAGACCTCTTCAGACTGGTTTCTCTCTTGGTGACGCGCTCCATGCGTCGAGCCGCAGCAAGGACGTCTGAGTATGATGTTGGAATGTCATTTTGCTGGATTCCTGAGGCATTTTGTTGAGCTGATTGTCCTCCATCCACTAGTGTTACTTCATCTTCGTTGGTTACCACAATATCTCGTGGTGATGTTATGGGAGTCTCATCGTTTGCTCGTGAATCCATAACCCTGCAACCAAAATAAACAATAAGAGGCGCACAGGAATCAAGACAGGATGCAAGTCAAGAATTAATTCGATTCGATATGGATATCAAGAACGTTTCAAGCAAGTGGATGAGATCCTAAAAATTATCCTATCTTATTGCAGGCCTGTTCGGTCCCTAAGTTAAAACCGAACAATTTAGTCGAAGACCTGCATGGGCCACCACAAAAAAACCATGTCACGCCCCAGTCCTAAAATACCGAGGGACTGGATACGTGACAATGGCCAGCAGCACTCACCGATGGACAACCCAATTTAATGGATCCATCAGGGCATGCTTAAGCTGTAGACTAACAGGAAATAGAACAATTATTACAAGTCCCAGGTTATTCTAATCTCATCCACAACAGATAATCACAGATTAAATGCCAGAATAAATACAGATAAATGTAAACTAGCATATCTCAATAAAATGTCTCGGGGAACAATCCGAGAATATGTCTGATACATCAATGCAAATAGACAGGAATAAAGGAACTGGAAATAGAAACATGAATAACTGACTATATACAGCCAATGCTCAGGAGAAGTCCTCTGGTACGATCTCGTCCTCAGGTCCTGGTACAGCTCCTTGAAGTGCTCCTGTACGTATATCTCTGGATGGATCTCTTCGGCTATACCTGGGGACATAATCCGGATCCAGGTCCTCAGGGGACAGCAAGGTACAGAAAATATAAGCCATACTAATACAGAGAAATAGTCAATGAAATAAACAGGGTAAATATGTAACCATCTATGTGAAATGCAGGTGAGAACATCACCAGTACTCAGGCTGAGACTACTACAAGCTCTGTGTAGGGGAGCCGGGTAGCAGCGATATCATGTAGTTGTCTAGCTCGGAGAGAGACTGAGACGCCGGCATAATATAGTCAACCTGTAGCCTGTGTATCTCTCCAGCAATAAATGGTACAATAAAAAAATACTAAATAACCAGCTAAGTGATATGCAAGATGAGATCAACACTAGAACTCAGGCTGAAACCACTACAAGCTCTGTGTAGGGGAGCCGGGTAGCAGTGATATCATGTGGTCGTCTAGCTCAGCGGAAGACTGAGACGTCGGAATGATATAAAATTAACATGTAGCCTGTGTGTCTCTTCCCACCCAATGTAATCATACGTCTCATGTCCATGTGGCCCCATGTCCATGTCACGTAAGATCATATCTAATGCAACAAGTCATATAGTATCTAGGAACATATGTCAATGTCAAGTCCTGTATCCTATACAGAATCACCACGAATATCTCAGGAAGATTCTGTCCATGAATAGTGTCAAGTGTACTGGATTATAATGTACTTGATAAGACAAGTACGAGAAAGTAAGGGTCTGAAATGTCCATCTCTAGGTGACGTACCCAACACCCCGTACGGGGTTGGCACCCGACTGATAATCGGACGCTAAGTACGCCACACGGTCCTAGGTTAAGCATGTACAACTGTTATAAATCAAACAAGAAAATATGCAACAAGACTGTAAAGTTGGCAAGGTATACTTGCCCTCTGATGTATAACTAAGCCAAGGAATATTTAGTAAATACTGCAAGTTTTGGCGAGGTACACTTGCCTGTGGTTCTGGTTCCAATTGCGGCTCTGACTTCAGTTGGAATTACAAGCGGTACTCCGGTTGCTGAAACAAATATCACCATCAGATCCAAAAAATATCAATCAGCTAGAAATGCCTGTCCTTGAGTCCAATTTGAAGACAAGGACAAAAACGACCATTTCGGGTCAAAACGGGGTCCACAGGTGGGCCCGCTTTGCACCGAAAAATGTGTCAGGGTCAAAGGTCTCCAAATTCACCAAACTTAGTGTCAACAGGTCAGGAACGATGATACGAACCCAACGGAACTTCCAGAATTGGATTCCGATGAGCCGATCATAAAATTGCCCATCGAGCGGGGCTTGTGGGGCCCACGACACGCGATTTTGTCAACGTTCTCAGAATCGAACCAAACTTGGGTCACAGGACCAGCGTATCGCTAAAAGTCCGATTGCGCAAGTTTTGTTTCAATCCGACGTGTGTACACAAAGTTAGGGCAAAATGCAGAAAAGTCGAATACGGGGCGTTGTCCGCGGATACGCACTGATTTCGGTGTGTACGCACATCCGAATCAGCTTCTACAAAATCCCACACATCCGTATCAACGATGCGCACGTATCTGTGAAGACCGTGCGCGACCAAGTCATCCCGTTTGGCGGGACATACCCAGTTCTGGGGTGAATCGGGTTATTATTTTTCCTGTTTTTGGATCGCGGTGTGCGATCACCACAGGACGCGATGCCCCGAGCGGTTTGTCCGAGCACCGAGAGGTCATATAGGCTTCGCAACGCAATTGACGGAATTAAAATCAGAGCTACGAGCAAGAAGATACACGTACCTGAACAGGGTTTAAAAACAGGGTTCTCGTCGTGTCCGACACGACACTGTGTCCTGTGTCCAAGCCGTGTCCGGCTGTGTCTAGGGTTAGGGCTAGGGTTTGCTGGCCGGCGGAGCTCCGGCGAGGCACGCGGCGACTCGGCCGGAGGCAGAGGGGACGCGGGGACGGCCGGAGGCGTGCTGGGCTCGGGTGCTGGCCGGCGGAGGCGGCGCTGGCGGCTTGCTGCTGCTGCTGGTGGAGGAGAGGAGGAGGAAGAAGAAGGGGGCGGAGCTAGTGGGCTGAGGCGGGTCCGGCGGCATTGCGGTGGGCGGAGGCGAGGCGGGCTGGGGGTCTGGCGGTGGCGAGGGGTGGCTATGGCGGTGGAGGGGGAATCGGAGAGGGAGGGTTTTATAGGGCTGGAGGGGAGCTGGTGGCGCCGGGCAAGGCGGAGGGGTGGCGGAGAAGGCGGAGCCGCGGGGGGGGGGGGGGGGTCGTGGGGTGAGGCGCGGGCGGAGCGGGCCGGAGGCGGCGGCTCCGCCGGGAGACGCGGGGAGGAGAGAGTCGTGGGGAGGGAGAAGGGGTCCCGGGTCGGGTCGGGTTCGGGCAGGCGGATCCGACCCGACCCGCTATGGCGGAGACTGGACCGGGTTCTGGGCCGCGGGCTTGGGCTGGGCCGGGTCAGGGAAATTAAAAAATATATATAAATAAATATTAATAGATAATTAATTAAATAATTATTTAGTAAATAAATAATTTGCTTTATGTGATTTAAAAATAGGTCCGGGGCCCGATAAATTCCAAAAAAATTATCCTAAGTCCAGTTTTTCATTTTACACCAAAAAATATTATTTTCATAATATTTTAATATTGTTTATTATCATTTAAAAATCATTTAATAATTAAAACCCTATTTTTAATTACAGAAAAATCCCAGAAAATTCCAGAAAATTGTGTAAAATACAAATTTAAAATTTCTGAAAAATCAGGGGGTTTACAATGTGCATATACCATTACTAAGTATATTTATATATTGATCCATGGTGGTTTTCCAATGTAGGACTAAAAGTTTCCAAAGACAAGTAAAAACACCAAAAATCTCCCACATATATCATAATATATGGTTTGAGCATTCCTTATAGTAACTGCCATCATGCATTATTATTGATGTCGCTGACGACTTGAGTCTTTCCATATTGGTCTAATAATAGTATGATACAAGAATGAACTGAGCCTTGAATTCAGCAACATAGCTGATATTCTTTCCACTCACACAATGACCTCAGTTGTTCCATCCGGTCATAATTTAAAGGCCCTGTGGTGACCTGATCTCAGTGTATGTATCTTGGACATTTAAAAGCTTTCCCTTAAGAGACGACATTCATCTCTATACATACACTTAGGTGAGTTCTTCCACTATAGAAAGTTTATAACCCCGCATGAAGATTTGCGCTTCTATGCGGTGCTACGCCGCTATAACATGGCTACCCAAAGCCGATGATCCCCCTCTTGTGGTGTCATATCATTGTAGCATGAGAACACATGTGTCTTAGTAGCGCTGTTACTACATACAACATGGAGCCTTGCGCTTCTGTGAGGTGCTATGCCGCTGTGACAATGCCTGCGCACTATGATTTGACACGCTAGACATACTCTATCAACTCTTACTAGACCATTACCAGTGAGTATATTCAACCTCTCTGGCAATGTCTTGAACTCCAATCCAATACGTGCCACAAATCGTGCACATACAAATGAATATGATGCTCCCGAATCAAATAATTCTATGGCAAAAAAAGATGTAACAAGAATATTACCTGCCACCACGTCACCTGATGTCAAAGCCTCCTCTAGAGATAGGATAAAAGCTTGCCCTTGGCCTCGCTATGCTCCTTGTTGTTGCCTCCCTTAGATACGCAATTGTGGCCTCTGCTTTTCATACTGTTGATTCCTCTGCTGGTCATACATTTGAGTTTGCGTCAACAATGGACGCTGAGCCAAAGTCCTGATTGTCAGTGCTGGCCCCCTGTACTGAGCTTCCCCTGGTGTTCGTAAGGCTAATCGCTGCACTGGCCCTTCAATCCAATACATCATCGAACAATTAGCGATCCGATGGTCTGGACTACCACACCGTAGGCATAACCCTTGTGCTGCCCTACACACATCCTTGGTTTGGCCTCCCTTGCCACAATATGTACATTCGACTGGGGCTCCCAATCATTGTTATTGTTGTTGTTGCCTCGGCTGATATGGCCGAGCGGGTGTTGTTGCTGCCGATGCCATTGGCCTCCTCCGTGCTATGTCATGAATGTGAATGCCAGGAGATGGTGCTAACACCCGTTGTGCTGGTCCTCCTCCTCCGTTTTATGCATGAGACCTCTTCTGGCCTCCTATCTTCGAAGCTAACCTCTGCATTGTCAGCTCATATTACCTGGATGCGATCAATACTTCTTCGAAGTTCTGGTAGTTATGGACCTCTACCAGTTGCTAAATTTTCATATGAAGTCTATACTGAAACCTTATCACCCACTTTGGTTCGGTTGCCATCATTGTTGGGGGCAAACCTGCTAAGCCTGCAGAACTCTGCTGCGTAGTCATCCACCATCCTCCCAGACTGCTAGAGGTTGATAAACCTCTGCTGTAGCTCATTCTGCGCTACCACTCCAAAATACTTGACCCTAAAACGGGTTCTGAAGTTGTCACATGAGACAGGTTGTCTTAAACCAACCTCTTATGCTGCCCACCAATCTCTGAAAAGGTCTTGAAGTTACAATCGGATCTGATCAACTTGTTCCTCAGCTGGAACCCTTGCTGCTGTCAGTATTGTCTCAATGTTCTGCAACAAAGCATCTACTGTAATGCCATCCTCCGTTCCATCAAAGTACCTAGGGTTGAGTTGACAGAACCTCATTAATGCCCCTGAGTCTGTTCTGACACTTGTCTCCAAGGCCTATGTAATCCTTGATGCAATAAGAAATTCTGCTCCTGCTGCTGAAGATGCTGATGTTGTTGAGCCGTCATCATTCCTCGAATAATCTCTAGAAATGCTGGTGTATCAAGTGCTACTGGCACTACTGGTACGACCGGGGGTACTGTAACTTCTGGTACATGTTGTTCTTCGTGCTCCTCTATGGGTTTTACCCTGATCCCTCTAGGAACAGGTGATGTCTCTCATTGTGGGCTAACGGATCCTTGTCCTGCTAAAACTACTGGTGCTCCAACCACCAATTTTAGAGAAGCCCTAAAGAAAAGGACACAAGATAAATCAAGAACATGACAAAAAAGGATAGGGGAATCAATGGTACAGAAGTCAAGCTGAGTTTGAGAAGGCAAATTCAGAATTTCAAGGAGGAACATGTTTGATTGAGATTTTCTATAATCAGGCTACCTCACAAGTTTGAAAAATAAACCCGCATGGGCCACCACTAAAACTTTGTCACACCCAAATCTAGAATACTGGAGAGCGGGAGAATGACTCAACAAACCATACCTTACGGAATACCGAAGCAACCCACAATGTGTTAAGGTTGTTTAGAGACAATGGGTTGTTTAGAGACAATGGGGTGCATACTACAATTAAGTCTTCTATGGTTAAGAACTTATATATCTCAATCATTCAAATAAGTAGCAATAACATAGAATATTTCAGAATAAGCAGTAAGGTGTTCCCAACGCCGCATCGAAATATTCTAGAGATCTAGCAAATACAAGTGATATGTCAGATACACAATCAAATATATACATGACAAGTTCTAGTACTGCTCTCATCTTGCATATCACTTAGCTGGTTATTTAGTACTCCCTATTGTCCCATCTACTGCTGGAGAGATCCACAGGCTACAGGTTGATTATGTTATGTCGGCTACTCAGTCTCCCGCTGAGCTAGACCACCTCATGATACCACTGCTACCGGCTCCCCTACACAGAGCTTGTAGTTGTTTCAACCCGAGTACTATTGATATTCTCTCTTGTATTTCACACAGATGTTTACTTACTTGCCCTATTTATTCTATTTATTTTCTGTACTGCATTTATTTTGGCTTGAGCTTTCTTGTACCTTGCTATGCCCCCTGAGGACCTGGATCCGGATTATGTCCCTAGGATTTGAGGACAAGATCTATCCCGAGGTATACGGGACCGCAACAGGAGCTGATCCAGGAGCTGTACCGCCATCCGAGGACGAGGTGTTAGCTGAAGACTTCTCCTGAGCATCCACGTTTCATGCTCAGTATTTATTATTTATTTTAGTCATTTATATTCTGGTCTGTTGAACCATTGTACTAGATGTTTATCGGGTTGTTCCCCGAAGTACTTTGTTGAGACTAGCTGATAATTTACATTCCTTATTTATTCTGTGGATCATATTTTATATCTTGTGTGGATGAGATTAGTTGTGCCTTGATTGTCGTAGACTTGATTTTACAGCTTACGTATGCCCTGATGGATCCATTAAATTGGGTTTGTCCATCGGTGCGTACTGCTGGCCAATGCCACGTATCTGGTCCCACAGTATTTTGGGACTGGGACGTGACATGGTTTTTGTGGTGGCCCATGCAGGTCTACGACTAAATTGTTCGATTTTAACTTAGGAACTGAACCGGCCTGCCCTAAGGATAGGATAAATTATAGGATCTCATCCATTAATTAAACCATGTTTGAACTCTATATCAAACTCAAAATTGTTACTTGATTTGCATCCTGTTTGATTCCTCTGAGCGTTCTTACAGTTTATCTTTTGGTTGCAGAGAAATAGATCCCCGGAACGGAGATGAGATTCCTTTGGATACGCCACACGACGCTGTGGTTACTTATACAGACGGAGTGACTCCAGGGAATGGAGGACAAGCATCGCAGAGCGATCAAACCGGTCAGCCTAATCCAAGGTTCCGGAGAGATGACATCCCACCTCCACCACAGTTCACTCCCCAGATGCCAGTTTTTCTGCCCGGACAAGCCATGGATGGGCAACAGATATTCCAGATGATATATGCCATGATGCAAGCCCAGCAGCAGATTCAGCAAGAGGCCCATCGCCAGGAGGCAGAGTATCTGAGGACCAGCCTGGTATCCGCATTGGAGCAGGCAAATCCATCAATGAGGCGATCGACGACGGGATCTATCACCGACTTTCGTCAGCTCAAACCTCGTACATTTTCTGGTAAAGAAGGGCCAACAGAAGTTCATGAATGGCTTACAAACATACAGCATCAGTTGGAGGCCGCTGAACTTCCGAGAGAAAAGTGGATGACTGCAGTCAGAATGCAGTTAACTGAGAATGCACATCAGTAGTGGTTAGCAGAGGAGAGAAGGCTCGGGCAGGACCGAGTCACTTGGGAAGAGTTCTCCAGACTCTTCAAAGAGATGTATATTTTTGCAGTAGTACGGTCAGAGCTCAGAGACAAGTTCAACCGCCTTATCCAAGGCAACATGACAGTGGAAGAATACAACGCAGAATTTATTCGCCTCAGTCGCTTTGCCCCAACCTTGATTGCGACAGAGGAAGAGAAAGCTGAGAAGTTCTTTGATGGGCTGAAGTTCGAGCTCCAGAGATTGATTGGATCGGTCGCACCTACATCTTATACCGACGTTCTCGCAGCAGCATGACGCATGGAGCGTGTCACTAGAAGGGAGTCGAACCTGAAGAGGCCTATCACCTCGGCACCATCCAGGACAGCACATGGAGATTCAGCAAAATGGACCCAGAGGAGTATGCCAGAGAGGACATCACACAGGGCCATATCTCTCCCTACTTGTCACCACTGCGGCAAGATAGGACACATTGAGAGAGAATGCAGACGCAAGTTTAGACTATGCCTGGCTTGCGGGTCCAACCAGCATCAGACCAGAGACTGCACCGAGCGCAGAGAGGGAGCACCGAGATTAGCTTTGCCTGTACCACGACCAGCTTATCCAGCAGTAGGAGCACAGCAGGCAGGAGTTGGAGGCGTCAGGCCACTAGCCCCAGGAGGGAATCAGCAGAGACCACCCCTGGCACCACAGGCAGATCTATTTCAGCAGGCTCAGCAGCAGAGAGGCCAAGCTCAGGGACGAGGCCAAGCATTCACATTAGCTGTTGAGGAGGAGGCTACAGCAGGCGAGGTCATCGCAGGTACTATCTTAGTAGCTTCATTACCAGCTGTAGCATTATTTGATTCTGAAGCATCGCATTCATTTATAGCAGCTAGCTTCGTAGCCACCCATAGAGTAGCTACCGCACCCCTTCCGAAGATGAAGAGAATTCTTATGGGAGGTAGAATTATTTCGGTTAGTGACGTCTGTAGATCATGTTCTGTAGTAGTTTGTGGCAGAGAAATGCGAGCTCAATTTCTGATCTTTTCTATGCCGGATTATGATATAGTACTTGGTATGGACTGGTTAAGTCAGTACCATGCGACTCTTGATTGCTGACTTGGGCGAGTTATATTTAGACCGCCTGGACATCCAGAATTTGAGTTTCTTCGAGGAGCAGTAGAGCAAGGAGTTCAGCCTACTCTTAGGGTACTATCTGTAGAAGATGAGACAGGTTACCCAAGAGTCATATCAGAATTTGTGGATGTATTTCCTGATGATCTTCCAGGTTTACCACCTGATCGGGAAATAGAGTTCACAATAGACTTAACTCCAGGAGCAGAGCCTATCACTTCATCAGTATATCGGCTGGCACCTAAAGAGTTAGTGGAGTTGAAAGAACAGGTTGACGACCTTCTGGAAAAGGGTTTCATTCGGCCCAGTGTTTCACCTTTGGGAGCACCCATATTATTTGTGTCAAAGAAGGATGGAACAGTACGGTTATGCATTGACTACAGGGCACTGAATGCTGTGACCATCAAGAACAGGTATCCCTTACCACGCATTGATGATCTATTTGATCAATTGAGTGGTGCAAGGGTATTCTCGAAGATTGACCTTCGATCCGGCTATCATCAGATCAAAGTAAGGAAGGAAGACATACCGAAGACAGCTTTCAGGACCAAGTATGGACATTATGAGTTCTTGGTGATGCCGTTTGGTTTAACCAACGCGCCAGCAGTGTTTATGAGCTTAATGAACAGAGTCTTTCATCAGTTCTTGGATAAATTCGTGGTGGTGTTCATTGATGACATTCTCATATATTCTAAGAATCATGAAGAGCATGAGGAACATCTCAGAATCGTGTTAGAGACCTTGAGGCAGGAGAAGTTTTACGCCAAACTCAGTAAGTATGAGTTCTGTATGGACAAAGTGCCTTTCTTGGGACATATCATCTCAGGAGAAGGACTTTAAGTGGATCCAGAGAAAGTTGCGGCAATAGAGACTTGGCCTACACCCACATCAGTTGCAGAGGTGAGAAGTTTTCTCGGACTTGCGGGATATTACCGAAGGTTTGTAGAAAATTTCTCAAGGATTGCAGAACCGATGACGAAGCTGACACGCAAAGACCAGGAGTTTATATGGACGGAAGACTGCCAGAAGGCCTTCGAAGAAGTGAAGAGAAGGTTAACAACAGCACCTGTCCTGACTCTTCCTTCAGGGTCAGGAGGTTTTGTTGTTTACAGTGATGCATCGGGTAGTAGACTGGGATGTATTTTAATGCAACATGGTAAAGTCATTGCTTATGCATCAAGACAGTTGAAGGTACACGAGAAAAACTATCCAACACACGATCTGGAGTTAGCAGCAGTTATATTTTTATTGAAGATTTGTAGGCACTACCTTTATGGGGAGAAAGTAGACATATTTACAGATCACAAAAGTCTGAAGTATGTGTATACTCCGAAGGAGCTTAACATGAGGCAGAGGCGTTGGCTTGAATTGATGGTAGATTTTGACATAGATCTGCAGTATCATCCGGGAAAGGTGAATGTTGTAGCAGATGCAATAAGCAGGAAGCCCACGGCTTATTTCTTGACAATGCAGCCCGAGTTATTGAGAGATCTACAGGAGCTTCAGATAGAGGTTGTCTTACCAGGATAGAATGTCTTGATGGCTAATTTTGAAGTCAAGTCATCACTCGTGGAGAAGATTAAAGAGGCCTTGCCCACCGATGCCAGATTTCGAAGACTGAAAGAGAAGACAGAAGCAGGCATACAGACAGGACTTCGCATACACGAAGATGGGATATTAAGGTTTGGAAACTGCCTGTATGTTCCAAATGGAGAATTGAGACAAGAGTTAATGACTGAAGCACATAGCTCTATGTACTCTGTTCACCCAGGAGGAACCAAGATGTACCGAGACTTGAGACAGTATTACTGGTGGCATGGAATGAAAATGAAGATTGCAAGATTTGTGGCTAAATGCTTAGTCTGTCAGCAACTAAAGGCCGAGCATCAGAGGACTGCAGGTATGTTACAGCCGCTTCCTATACCAGAATAAAAGTGGGAGCATATCACGATAGATTTTGTCACCGGATTTCCGAGGAGTCCCAGCGGAAGAGACGCAGTATGGGTTATTGTGGATCGACTCACTAAATCGGCACACTTCTTGCCATTTAGAGTTGGACAGTCCACAGAGGTACTAGTCGACATGTATATGCGATAAATCGTCAAATTACATGGAGTGCCTGTTAGTATTGTATCGGATCGAGATTCGAGATTTATCTCTCATTTCTGGAGAAGCATGCAAGAGAGCCTGGGCACCAGACTCAAATTCAGCACAGCTTACCACCCACAGACAGATGGCCAATCGGAGTGTACCATTCAGATTTTGGAGGATATGTTGCGATCGTGTATGCTAGACTTTGGAGGATCTTGCGAAGATCATTTGCACTTAGTGGAGTTCTCCTACAATAACAGCTATCAGGCCAGCATTCAGATGGCACCATTCGAAGCATTATATGGAAGGAAGTGCAGATCGCCTATATGTTGGAGTGACGTTGGTGAACGTCAAATACTGGGTCCAAAATTGGTAACACAGACAGTGGAAAAGGTGAAACAGATTTAGAATCATCTACGAGCAGCTCAGGACAGACAGAAGCATTGGACAGATACACACAGGCGTCCCCTAGAGTTTAAAGAAGGAGAGCACGTGTTCTTGAGTATTTCGCCCACTCGAGATACTATCAGATTCGGGAGCAGAGGCAAGTTGAGCCCAAGGTATATTGGGCCATTCGACATTCTAGAGCGCGTTGGTGAGGTGGCATATCGTCTTGCATTACCACCATCCTTAGAGGGAGTGCATGACGTATTCCACGTCTCACAGCTGCGAAGATACGTGACCGACCCAAGTCACGTAGTCGATCATTCAGAGATCGCAGTAGGCCCAAGCTTGAGGTATGAAGAACAACCAGTTGGCATCCTCGACGTCAGTAAGAAGACATTGCGGGGACAGACAATCAGACTGGTCCGTGTAGCTTGCAAACATTATTCTCCTGGAGAATCGACTTGGGAACGAGAAGATAGTATGCGCCAGCGTTACCCTCACCTGTTTGAGAAGGCAGTTGTAAACTAAGCAACCTTGTATTTTATAGTTCTTCCTTAGTAGCTTATTCTTTGATTGCGAGGACGCAATCATCTTAAGGGGGATAGATTGTAAACACCCTAAATTTTCAGAATAAAGGTTAATACAAATTTTCCTGAATTTTTTGGAATTTAAAACGAAGGTGAAGGTGATCTCCATAATTTTAAATGCAGTTTAATGGTGTTAAAATATTATGGAAAAAATATTTTGTGGCACAAAATGGAAAACCGGACGCAGGGTATTTTTCGGTGAATTTATTGGGCTCCGGGAACGCGTTTAAAGCCTTAAAAAGATATTGGATTATAAACCGAGCTAAACCCGAATTAAACCAAACCAACCCTGGGCAAACCAACCCAGCACATTGGGTCAGGTCGGGTCGGATCTGAACCAAACCCGACCCGAAACCCATTGGGAAGAAAATCCTAGCCGGAAAATACTGTACGGCTATTTAAGCGGGCCTAGGGATCCGTGGGGCCGCGGCCACCACTCGAACTCCTTCCAGACCCGACAGCAGCCTTCCCCTTGCTCGTGCCCGCCGTCCCCTGTGTCCGACTTCGCAGAGGCGATCAGCCGGGTTCCTCCCAAACTGAACGACGCCGACCCCATCTCCGCCGGGCCGTCGACGCCTTCCTCCCCGACCCGACAACGGCTGCATCAGCCGACCAAGGCCGCCGCCCCCTCTCTTCGACCGCGGCCGCCGACTCCCCTGTGCCCGACCCGCCGTCGCCGGTTCAGCCGATTCTCCACCGCTCGACCCTCCGCACAGCCGTGAAACCCATCGACCCCCTGCCGACGAGTCGAGCACGACCCCGACCTTCCTCAGCCCTCGACCCGCCGCCAGGGCACCCGACACCGACTTCCATTGACAACAGCGACTCCGACAGGACAGTTCGAGACGGACACAGTGAACCGTACTCTCGGACACGTGAAAACTCAGATTCACGGAGCCCTATTCAGGTACCGATTTCTCTCACCACGTAACTCCGTTTTTAATTCTGTCAGTTTCTACGTGTAGACTGTAGGACCCTCTCGGTTCCCGTACAACTCGCTCGGTGCATCGCGTCCTGTGATGATCGCACACCGCGATCCAAAAACAGGAAAAATAATACCCCATTTTACCTCGGAACTGACTGCGCCCCGCCAAACGGGACGACTTGGTCGCACGCGGGTTGTTTAGAGTACTGGAGAGCGGGAGAATGACTCAACAAACCATACCTTACGGAATACCGAAGCAACCCACAATGTGTTAAGGTTGTTTAGAGACAATGGGTTGTTTAGAGACAATGGGGTGCATACTACAATTAAGTCTTCTATGGTTAAGAACTTATATATCTCAATCATTCAAATAAGTAGCAATAACATAGAATATTTCAGAATAAGCAGTAAGGTGTTCCCAACGCCGCATCGAAATATTCTAGAGATCTAGCAAATACAAGTGATATGTCAGATACACAATCAAATGTATACATGACAAGTTCTAGTGCTGCTCTCATCTTGCATATCACTTAGCTGGTTATTTAGTACTCCCTATTGTCCCATCTACTGCTGGAGAGTTCTACAGGCTACAGGTTGATTATGTTATGTCGGCTACTCAGTCTCCCGCTGAGCTAGACCACCTCATGATACCACTGCTACCGGCTCCCCTACACAGAGCTTGTAGTTGTTTCAACCCGAGTACTATTGATATTCTCTCTTGCATTTCACACAGATGTTTACTTACTTGCCCTATTTATTCTATTTATTTTCTGCACTGCATTTATTTTGGCTTGAGCTTTCTTGTACCTTGCTATGTCCCCTGAGGACCTGGATCCGGATTATGTCCCCAGGATTTGAGGACGAGATCTATCCCGAGGTATACGGGACCACAGCAAGAGCTGATCCAGGAGCTGTACCGCCATCCGAGGACGAGGTGTTAGCTGAAGACTTCTCCTGAGCATCCATATTTCATGCTCAGTATTTATTATTTATTTCAGTCATTTATATTCTGGTCTGTTGAACCATTGTACTAGATGTTTATCGGGTTGTTCCCCGAAGTACTTTGTTGAGACTAGCTGATGATTTATATTCCTTATTTATTCTGTGGATCATATTTTATATCTTGTGTGGATGAGATTAGTTGTGCCTTGATTGTCGTAGACTTGATTTTACAGCTTAAGTATGCCCTGATGGATCCATTAAATTGGGTTTGTCCATCGGTGCGTACTGCTGGCCAATGCCACGTATCTGGTCCCACGGTATTTTGGGACTGGGGCGTGACACTTATAAATAATTTAGATATTGCACTCCACTAGTGCAGATGATATACAGTATCCGTTGTGGCTAGCCTTTACTACCAGCTAACTTAGGGTGGTTCGACATACACGATCTCGAGATACCGTTTTCTTCCAATGCTCTACAAATTAAGTTGCATAGTTAACCCTAGGTGATTTAAAATCTCATATCGTGGTCACATGAATATTCTTTCATAAATGTCGTACTTTAATTATAGACACTCTTGATATAAATTCACATTGTCTCATAAAGTTAAATTTGGATTCACCCAAGTGTGATGCAACAATCAATACTATCTAGCCACGGCCAACGTCGCTATTCAACTACCAGATTCGTGCAAAAAAATAATTACATATATCATGTAGCAAGTGTATGTGGCACGACGGCTCACTATATATCGAGTAGCACTCTTGATGCAATCAAGTGTATCAACATGAATACAATAGTCCTGACATGAACAAGTTCTAGTATCAAGGTTGTGGAAAAGTCATCAAGTAGCAAGTTATTCAGGATAGGAGAAGCAAATGATGGTCACAATAATTTGTCACTTTATTATATCGATAGATAAAATAAGGGTAGTGCGAGAACCCCTCGAGATCAGATCCACAATTCTTAAACCAAAAAAGGACTAGAATTGCATACCCTCCCTTGAGTTGAACTATGCCATTTATTTTGTCCAACGTATAATAAGGTGATCCAGGAAAAGTAGCCTAATCTGCAAGTAAGTACATGTAGGGACATATCTACAGGCTTATGCCAGGTGCATAGTCATTTAGCACATGGTCACATCTAGGTCATATAAGTCATTTCTAAGTTAACACATAGCAGCAAAATCATTTAATCAAACAAAAATATTAAACCAAACAGGTGTTAAATTGGACGCATGAGAACAGTTGACGCATGAGTCAGTTGGCCGCATGACCAAACGGGCCGCATGAACCAACAGATCGCATGAGTTCAGGGACGCATGAGGTCAAGGCCGCATGAATAGAGCCAAGTCCACTCTTCGAAAAATATGTGATGTGACAAACAACAAATGCAAGTCAAGTCAAGTCAGAAAAGTGACTGATGTGACATGTGATAAAAGTGACAAAAGAAAAGACAAAAGTATAAAAAGTTGTGTCGAGTCAGTCAGTAGTTATGCATCCAGAAGAAGAGGGATGCATAACTCCTGGCCGCTTGGTCACTAGGCCGCATGCTCCTTTGGACCGCATGCACACTTGGCCGCATGAAATCTTTTGGGACTTAGAGAAAATTTCTTTCATTCAAGTTTCAAGAATTTGGCCAAGGGACGCATGTGCAAAAATCTATTCCATGCGTCCAACAAGATGGCCACATAAAATCTGTTGGGCGAGAAGTCCAGGCTGCATGCAATCTGCTGGGCGCGTGGAGTTCCTTCGTTCCAATCCAGCAAGTTTGGCCACAAAATTCTTTGAAACCCAAACCTTGTTTCTTCTACAGAAACCTCAAACAAAGTCCAAATCCAGCAAAGTAAATTCTAAACTACTCAAAATTAAGTGCTCATCAATATAGAATAATAAATTTTCAAAAATATTAAGTTTTAAGAGATCAAAACCCAAGAACACTCAAGAACACAAAGAAAATTTTAAAACTTAAAACTTAGATCTACACTAATCCATCCACCAAATCCAAAAATACCAAGTTCTAAATGTATGAAAAATCATATAAGGAACATACTGGAACAAAATATAAAGGGTTTCTCCATTTTTTGCTAGATGTACTTGCCTATGGAGGGGAAGAGGAAAACCTAAGAAAGAGAATGAAAAAGAAAAAATGAGAGGAGAGAGAGAGTGAAGTTGGGTTATATATAGAGGGTTTGAGGTTTGGACCATAGGTTCAACCCATGATAAAACCAAACCAAAAAAATAAACCAAGAGCCAAGTGAACCAAATAATGGGTCTAGTCTCTCTACAACATATAACTACGCTAGCAAGAAAAATAATTATGCTCCAAATACGTATATTAGAAATGGAGAGTGACACTTCTGGTCAATGGTCCTCCCTTGAACCAATAGTTAATGCCTGGTAGATTTCTCTTTGAACCAATTACATAAAATTAAAATGTAGGATTACAAAAATGCAATATCAGAGGTCCTCCAAGCCCATATCTGTTGTTTCCTTGACTATGTGCGGTGTTACTGCCGCTGTCACGACCTGCACTCGGTGTGGGGGCACGCGTACATGGATACGTCCAGCCTACGCCGCAGCTGTAACTACCCTAGAATTTTTAACTAAATAAATAAATAATCAAACTATATAATATGTATTCATGCTCATTGTAGTATGCATGAGTACAGTTTAATAATACAATAGGAATAAATAAATTTAGTATTTAAAAATATGTGTATAATTTTACATGTGTAAAAGAATAAAATTTTAAATAATAAAATATATTGGTAATAGAATAAAACATATGCTCTTATAAAATAATAATAATAATAATAATAATAATAATAATAATAATAATAATAATAATAATAATAATAAATACTAGTAGCCTTGTATAATGATAATAACAATAGAAATATATTTTTAAGTTATTATAATAATAATGAGATAATAATAATGATTTTAGAAATAAATAGAATAATAATAAAACTTAATATAATAATAATAATAATAATAATAATAATAATAATAATAATAATAATAATAATAATAATAATAATAATAATAATAATAATAATAATAATAATAATAATAACAATAATAATAATAATATTGAAACATAGAGGAAGATGTTCAATATTATTTTCTACTACTTTCCTACAAGTTTCATAATACACTTTCCATTTGCCAAACATGCTAGTAATTGAAAACTAGTATTAGTTTCCACGACTTTCCTAGTTTCTCTTTATTTTCCCATTTGCCAAGCTGGCTCTAATATAAAAAATTCAATGGAAGATAACTTACTGAACCAAGAAAAAAAATTCAATTGAAGTACTATCTACAATTGCTACAGATTCTTCAATTCAGATCATTCTGGAGAGTTTCAGGTAATGAGCTTTATTAAACTACTATTCCCTTTGTGAGCGGACTTCTATATAATATTATAATGTAATAACAATAACGCAGACAAACAATACGGTTGGGAAAAGGCTCGGCGGTTTTGACACTTGTGTAAAGTAGCAACATGATATTATGGTAGCAGTCATAAGAACAATTTATAGCAGTTTGGGTGGCTTCGTTGTCTCTTCTTTATAGTAAGTCAATCCGAGTGGTTTATGGTCTTGGAAAGCTTGGGAAGGCCTGTTAGGTAATATTGAAACATAGAGGAAGATGTTCACTCTTCAGTGACTGATGAGAAAATAGTGGCTTTTTATGATCTCAATATTGTACCTACTATCTTGCTCTCCCATTGTCGTGAGGACCTTCTTTCACTTTCTCATATTGGACTGTTATCAATCTGTAATGACCATATTATCAAGTCTGAAATTCCAACTTCGTGCTAGTGCTTTACAACTAATTCTTTTCAGTTACATCTCCCATGAAGATCCTTTTTTTATTTTTTTTTATCTCAATTTTTTATATAAATAAATTAAAATGTCAGAGCTGTTCAATCTTTTTTCTAGTCAGTATATGTTTGCACCTAGATCAACATTTTTACCATTAAATTATCTTTTACTTAAGTCTTAACATGACCAAAAAAGCATGCCATGGTGATACATTACAAGAAATGGATAATCTATAGAACTATTACTAACAATAACGAAATCCACCCAATGCCTGCTTATTAATCAAGAAAATGGGATGATTAAGCTGCTGACCTGCTTACTCGTATTGTGTAGTTAAGTGTGTCCAACTTATGTATGTTCTTTTGGAAATGCATTGATGTATAGAAGGGTATATTTGTAGGGTCTGAAACTGAAATCGAGTATTTGAACCTTGCTATATATCCTAGATTTAAGAGTGTGTTACCCTTGTTCGAGCTCGGTATTGTAGAAGCATAAAGTATGCTGGGGAATTGTACGCGTATTATACAGTTAAAATCTCCAATATACATGAAGTTCGCATAAAACAGAGCTTCAAGGCTGTGTGGCATAAAATATGGCTTCAGAGCTGTACGCGTAAAACATAGATTCAAGGCCGTATGGCGTAAAGTATGGCTTTAGAACTGTCCGCATAAAATAGAGTTTCAAAGCTGTTTGGCGTAAAGTAGATCTTAAAAGCTGTACGCATAAAGCAGAGCTTCAAGGCTATTTTGGCGTAAAAGGTTGCTATACCTTCCTAAAGCTTAAAATACGTTTGTTTTTAATGCAGCGTAAAGTTGTACGAGGAACTCTTCGTATTCCTCGGATGAATTTGTCAGACAAATCAGTGAACCTGACTTCTGACAAAAATATTACACGATGATCGAGAGGACGGCTATGATAATAATTTTTGCACAAAGATCTAGGTTGTCGTTTAGTGACATATTCTTGATATAAGTTATTTTTACGCATTCAAAGAATACGCTGCCTATTCTACATGGGCAGAAATGAGTTTTACGCTCAAGATAAGATAAAATCAGACGCTATGTCAAAAGCTGTTTCTCGTACAGAGCTCGAGGCATATCTCTGCATTTAATGCACGAGATGGAGGCATATCTCTGCATTTAATGCACGATATTCTATTCTATTTTTAAATTTTGTCATGACTGGAGAAAGCTAAAACTGTGACTAATACGCTCACATCACTATCCTTGTATTTTATGCCAACAAGGCTATTTTCAACTATAGGAGTACGCCGTATGCTATCTCCTCGAAATACGCCAACTCGGCTATATTTGCAAAGGTACATGATAAGGCTATTTAGCCCAGAACATGCTCAAGATCTCAATCGTGATGGATAATTGGCTATTTTATACTGGTTATCTATTATTCATGGATCATCAAGTTTTTACGCAGAGTTTGGCCTTTTACGCCAACAAGACAGTTATTTGGCTTTTACGCCAACCATTTTTACGCAAAGTACAGTTACCTACGTGGCTTGCATGCCGTGATCTTCGAGAAGCGGTTATATGCATTACCTTATAAAGGGATACATGTCATACGCAGATTCAAGATTATTTAAACATGGGTAGCAGTTGTCATAACCGCAGCGTAAAGGAGGCAACATTCTTCACAGTTTGGCCTTTTACGCCAACAAGACAGTTCTTTGGCCTTTTACGCCAATAAGACAGTTATTTATCTGTTACGCCAACCATCTTTACGTAAGGTGCAGTTACCTACGTGGCTTGCATGCCATGATATTCGAGAAGCAGTTATACGCGTTACCTCATAAAGGGACAAGTGTCATACGGAGATTCAGAAGATTATTTGAACGTGGGTAGCAGTTATTATAACCGCAGCATAAAAGATGCAATCTTCTTCACAGTTTGGCCTTTTATGCCAACAAGACAGTTCTTTGGCCTTTTACGCCAACAAGACAGTTATTTGGCTTTTACGCCAACCATCTTTATGCAAGGTACAGTTACCTACGTGGCTTGCATGCCATAATCTTCGAGAAGTAGTTATACGTGTTACCTCATAAAGGAACACATGTCATACGCAGATTCAGAATATTATTTGAACGTGGGTAGCAGTTATTATAATCGCAGCGTAAAAGATACAATTTTCTTCACAGTTTGGCCTTTTATGCCAACAAGACGGTTATTTGGCTTTTACGCCAACTGGCAGTTATTTGATTGACCTCTATAAATAGAGACCCCTGGTCACAGGGTAAATGGAAGATAATCGCACAGACGACCGGACAAGGCATAATCAGAGATCAGAGATCAGAGAGAGAGAGCACAGAAAGAGAGTGTTGGTTGACAACTTTGGCAACGAGAATTTAGTTCCACTTGTGACCTTTGAAGCTTCTTATTCTTCTATAGCACTTCTTCATCATCGTGTGGTCCAAGGAACAAAGTGATCGATCGCAGATCAGACTTCTATAGCAATACTTTCCCAGAATTATTTTATTGTACTTAATATCCTCGTATAGGATTATTTGTACTTTTCCCTTTTCTCGTTTGTAAGCAAAAAGTTTCGTATAAACATTTGTTTATCCAAACAATAATGGCGCCTCTGCTGGGGAAGACTTTACTTTCTCCTCTGATGAGAAAGCAATTGCTCAACACGATGCTGTATTCGTCGGATCGACGAAGAAGACTTTGGTCGTCCAGTTCGACCAATCTGCCTATGAAGATATGCTTCATGCAGGGGGTAGCTCTCATTACTCCTCTGTCCAGAACAACAGGAGGCTGCGTAAAGTATGGATGCCTAAGACGTCCTCTACCCTTCCTGCAAGCTCTCACTCTCTGATCAACAAGGTTGTGACAACACAGCCAACACGCCCTGGGCGTAAAAATTTGTCTCCCGTTTGTAACATGGCAGACAAGACTTCTGGCAATGTCTCAGTGCCAATCCAGAAGTTTCAAACATGCCCTGTGCATAAAACTTTGTCTCTCGTCTGTGATGTGGTAGACAAGACTTCTGACAATGCTCCAGTGCCAAACCAGAAGTCTTAGACGCGCCCTGCGCGTAAACCTTCGTCTCCCGTCTGTGACGTGGCAGACAAAAATTTTAGCAAGGCCTCAGTGCCAATTCAAAAATTTTAAACGTACCCTGCGCGTAAAAATACATCTCCCATCTATGATGAGGCAGATGTACCGTTTGATTACATCAGGGAAAACAAGTGGCGAATCCTTTAATGGCGAATCCTTCAACCTCTAAGCTGCTACGCCCACAAAAGAAGAGAATTCCTACTTTACAGATTACGCAAACTTTCCATGTTTTACGTGAACCTATGCAAATGTCCAAATTATGCCAGGATAAGTCTGTCCGCGTAAAGAAGACCCGTTTCACGAAAATATGCTCCTCAGACAGATGATGAATCATATGCTACTCACATGGGTGAACTGCTGTATTCCTATGGCAGAGAAAGGGTTATGGTTCCTAATCTCCATATGCCTACTGATGTAAAAAGGCAGAATAAGCCTTCTTTTTCTTCTGGTAATCTCCCTGATTTACGTGATTTCTTGATCCAGAAACGCAAAGACAGAGGATTTCCTAATATGTCTATTACACCCCTAGAGAATATTGTTGTAATAGTCATAATATTGTAATTAAATGTTGCTGTTCTAAGGCAAAATGGTCAGTTTTCGATCGATTGAACTATACTTTGTCATTACGGGAAGAAGAATCAGACAACGACATGTCTGGGGGTAGCCTCCCTCGACAAAACAGAGCAGCATCCAAAGCTGGAGGTAGAATTTCCTCTGAGTCTGAAGATGATGCAACTATGACCATCTTTCCTGAGGACCGTACGACTCAGGTATCGGAAGTCCGAAAGCCAAAAGGGACTTTCTCCTTCAATGAGTATGACATTATTGAAATCTTCAATATATTGATGAAGGAAAAGAAACTTCGGCTACCCAACATCAGATGTCCTGAAAAGGCTGGCAAGGTCGATGACCCAGAATATTGTCTCTTTTATTGGTACATTCATCACACCACAAAGGCATGCTATGTACTGAAAAGGAAAATCCAGGAGTTGATCGACGCCAAAGTCATCACTTTGTATTTATAAATGTCACGCTCCGATCTCCCGCAGGCAAATCGGCCGTTCCCGCTAGGCGGGAATCACCCTCGCCAGCGCTCCTGCGGAACGATCGCTTGACCCATCCAGGCGTGATGCCGCATGAGCGTGATCCACGCCCGTGCAAGGCCATGGTTCATTGGCTGGCGGCAAGAGTTCTAAGCCACAGAGTCGCACAGATTGTCCGAACGCAGCGGAGTCATGAACGCATAGGCGATTCGGTAACAGTGCCAGAACGGTGCCAGTGCCCCAGCAGCCGCCCGCAGGAACTATACCTTGTGCACAAGTTATCCGTGATCGAACAATAACATTCATTCGCCCGAAGGCTACGTGATTATCGCCCGTAGGCTACGTGATTATCGCCCGGAGGCTACGTGAGTACAAGACAAGCAGTATTGCATGATTCATTTATTGCATCTACATTTCATTCATGCATTCAGGATTGAGCTTACACATTGCACAATATAATAATATTAGACATTCGTGAGCAGGCAAGCATGCGTTTCTAAGGAACATAAGCAACACGTTTGCTTGGGCCCGAAGGTAAACCGAGAGTTAGACGTTAGGGGACTTGGCATGCGAGGGTCTGATTATTAGCAGTATTTCAATTTCCATGTTCTAGCATAAGCAATACAAGTTGGGATTATTCCCTTAGCTAGGTACGTTGGATTTATTAGCATGCAGGGGTGAATCACCTAGCGACTAGCATGAACATTCCAAATTTTATGTATGCTGGCTAAGCAAAGACAAGTTCACCGTAGCCACCCACCTTAGCGATGATTCGCCTCAGTAGAGCGATACGTCAAGCGAGCCTCTGAAAGCCTAAGCCGGATTCCTGTAGGGACAAGTCTGGATATCCTTTGCTTCTTGTTTGAGGTAAAGCGGGTCGGGACAGTTGCACTTTTGCCGTTTGAGACGGCATTTCGCTTGAGCGGAACGGGGTGTTACATCCTACCCAACTCAGAAAAAGTCTCGTCCTCGAGACTTACTGAGGACAAGCAGTAATCTAGGGTTGAGGTAATCCTAGACAAGTCGTTGTACTTGTTCCTTTGGATATTCACTTGCACAAGCGTCGAAATCAGCATATCGCTTAGACTGGATCGTGCGCACTTTCGAAATACATTTCTAGCATGAGCACGTCAACCAGCTTAGTGATAGCGAAATCTTAGCACTCGAGTTTCACCTTTTCTTAAGTCTTGGATGGTGCACTAGTTCAAGGCGTCCCTCGAATAGATGCATTCAACCAAACTTAGAGTCATTAAAATCGGACAAGCTACTAGCGATACTCTCAAGGGTTCGCACAGGTTGGCACAAAGGTCACTCGCAGCATAGCATACATAAGCAAGCATATCATATCATTCAAAATGCATTTTGAAAGTATTTAGACTTATTGTTGGAACACCCCATCGAGGCATTGAGAGAGAGCGTGCACATAACCCACGAACGAGCTTTCGAAACAGAGATATTGAATCAAAGTCCAAAGGCGTAGAAGCCAGGCTCTGATACCAACATGTCACGCCCCGATCTCCCGCAGGCAAATCGGCCGTTCCAGCTAGGTGGGAATCACCCTCGCCAGCGCCCCCGCGGAACGATCGCTTGATCCATCCGGGCGTAATGCCGCACGAGCGTGATCCACGCCCGTGCAAGGCCATGGTTCATTGGCTGGCGGCCAGAGTTCTAAGCCACAGAGTCGCACAGATTGTCCGAGTGCAGCGGAGTCATGAACGCATAGGCGATTCGGTAACAGGTTCACTGAGTCGACAATATAGCGGAAGCATTGAAACACAAGTTAAAGTAAAGCAAAATCTTTTATTGATATGAACAAGTGTTACAGGCGGCGTATAGCCGAGATTACAAGTTGCTCAAGCCTCTTTCTCTAAAACAGTAAAAGCGTGCCAAGTGGCTACAACTGTGGAATAATTGTACAGGCGATGTCCAGGCGAGTTCGGGCTATGTTCCAACATTATGTCTTGTATATGTGCTTCTGTTCCGGACGTACCGTTGCTTCGGAGTGTTCTCCACGCCTAAGCACGCACGTAGGAGGCATCCGCACCGAACGAGGTTCTCCCGCACCCTGCATACAAACTGGTGGATTATCAGTACATTGAATGCACTGGTGGGGAAGCTACTCGCCCGCTCGACAAATCCAAACACGTAATACAGGTTTCGTGCACAACTATTAAGTTGTCTTTCTAGTTGCCTTAGGATCAGTTTTATGCAAGTATTGAATAGCCTAACGTGTCGGCAGTACGTCGTGCGATGTTAGAGGAAACACGGCTAGACTTACCATTTTACCTTCCCTGTCCAAGGCAAATATTATAAATTCAAGCACGGGCAAGTATAAACATTCAGGAGGCATAGCCTATGCAAACACGATATTGTGGGCAAGATCAGGTTACAAGTATACGATTTACAGGAGTATCAGGTGTGTTGCATATAATGATTTTACTTGAGATATACTTAACATCGTTCGGTGTCTTTTACCTGACTATCTGAATCACCTGCACAACTTACCATGCCTTCCCTGCCACGAAGACATAAGTTAATATGCAACAGGTTCAAATATACTTGATGATCACTGGCTTGATTGCCATAAAGGACAATAGTCTGTGATGAAGATGGTTTGCTACGTGCAAATACGAGAGGCGCCGCATACCACCCCGTCCAAGTACGTGAGACTAAACGTGAGTTTCGTCCAGAGCCGGAACGGTGCCAGTACCCCAGCAGCCGTCCGCAGGAACTATACCTTATGCACAAGTTGTCCGTGATCGAACAATAACATTCATTCGCCCGAAGGCTACGTGATTATCGCCCGTAGGCTACGTGATTATCGCCCAGAGGCTACGTGATTATCCCCCGTAGGCTACGTGATTATCGCCCGGAGGCTACGTGAGTACAAGACAAGCAGTATTACATGATTCATTTATTGCATCTACATTCCATTCATGCATTCAGGATTGAGCTTACACATTGCACAATATAATAACGTTAGACATTCGTGAGCAGCCAAGCATGCGTTTCTAAGGAACATAAGCAACACGTTTGCTCGGGCCCGAAGGTAAACCGAGAGTTAGATCGTTAGGGGACTTGGCATGCGAGGGTCTGAATATTAGCAGTATTTCAATTTCCATGTTCTAGCATAAGCAATACAAGTTGGGATTATTCCCTTAGCTAGGTGCGTTGGATTTATTAGCATGCAGGGGTGAATCACCTAGCGACTAGCATGAACATTCCAAATTTTATTTGTGCTGGCTAAGCAAAGACAAGTTCACTGTAGCCACCCACCTTAGCGATGATTCGCCTAAGTAGAGCGATACGTCAAGCGAGCCTCTGAAAGCCTAAGACGGATTCCTGTAGGGACAAGTCTGGATATCCTTTGCTTCTTGTTTGAGATAAAGCGGGTCGGGACAGTTGCACTTTTGCCGTTTGAGACGGCAGTCCGCTTGAGCGGAATGGGGTGTTACAATAAACGAGAAGATGGTCACTGCAAATTGATCTCACTCCAACTTGGAAATTTTCCCACTCAAGAAGTACCGGATGATGAGTCCCTAAAATCTTCCCAGCGGAGCAACCTTAAGGTCTATCCCCACTCAGCAAATCACTCCCCAGTAAATTTTTCGGACATGGGTTCACGTCCATATTACCTCTAAACTGTTGTCCAATTTTTTTTTCTTTTCCAGCTAAGTTTGCCATGTCCAAGTGACCTCTGAGCAAACCTCTCAGGTTGTTGCTATCAATCAGTTCACGTCCATATTACCTCTGAACTACGTCTTTCTACTTTCTCCAGCAGAGTAAATTTATCACCACAAGAATGTTCACGTCCATATTATCTCTGAACTGTTGTCTAAATATTTTTTTCCCAGCTGAGTTTGCCATGTCCAAGTGACCTCTGAGCAAACCTCCCAGATTGTTGCTATCGATCAGTTCACGTCCATATTACCTCTGAACTACGTCTCTCCACTTTCTCTAGCGGAGTAAATTTATCACCACAAGAATGGTCACTTCTATATTACCTCTGTCCTATTTTTCTTTATTCCCACAGAGTCATATCTTACCACGTCCACAGTACCTCTGAGTAAGATATTTTCAGAACTTTTTTTATGTCCATATTACCTACGAATAAAGTTCTGCTCTTCAAATTTCTACTATCGCGTGCGCATAACCCCTAGTAGTGCTAGTCATTTCAGCCTATTATCAGTACTTAAGGTACGTTATGGGTAATAAGTCCACAACTCAGATGTACAAATCAACTCTTGGTTCTTCATCCCCAATGTAAACTTTCTCGACCAGATTTTCGTATTTAATACCAAACTAGGATTATTTTACCAATTTAGGATTTATGACAGATATTTTAATTTATTTTGCTTACATATCCTATTGATTTGCGCACCTGTCCATCACCGAATTAGTTGGAGCTTTACTTTGACTGTTATCCCCAAAAAAAGTTTACATACCTCTCATAGACATGCTAGTCTATTTTTCTGAACCTTGTGCAACTCCCAGATACTCTGTTTTGTGCCTCATTTTAGACGCACAAATATCGTTACAAACGTACGTATTTAAATTCCCAGATCTGTACCCACCTCTGTACCAATAGAGATTTGAGGCCCAACATGCACCTGTTTTGCCCAAACAAAAATACGTTATTACCCTACTTTGAGTATACTATAATTAGTATATTGACACCGCACTAAAATTATGACCCTACCTGCCTCTAAATAATTAGAGAACACCGTGTGCATTAATTATTAATTAATTAATACGGTGGCCCGTATTATCCAAGAAAACCAGGCCCAGCCCCTGCCCAGGCTCACCCCCACCCCCTCAGGGCCCTCACACAGCAATTTTCCTCAGTTCTGTGCAATTTAGCATTTTCAGGAATCGGGTATTTTTCCCAGACAATTGTGAAATTGTGCAATTGCCCAAAATAGGACCTCTGTACAATTTATGAAATTATAGGGTCTTTTCTGCAGATTTCCAGTGTGAGGTGTCAGCCTCCTATTGGCCGGTGAACCTGCACCGTCCATTTGGAAGCGGGACCCACCTAAAATATCCTAAAATATCTAATAGATATTTTATTCCATAAATTACCTAATTACCCCCAAATCTAATTCCTATAAAAATAAATCCCTAACCCTAACCTAGCCGTCAGCCACCGCCTCCGCCGGAGTAGCTCCCCCCCCCGCGGCGAGCCGAGCCCCCCCCCCCCCCCCGCCGGAGCAGCATCTCCTCTCTCTTCCTCTTTCCCCTCTCGCTGAACCCCCCTTTCCCTGACCTCCCTCCGGCCCGACTCCGGCGGCGCACCGCCCGCGTCCGCTCCGACCTCGCCGGCAGCACCGAGCAGACCCCCCCTCGACCTCCTCCTCCTCCTCCTCCTCCTCCTTCTCACCGTGGTCTTCCCCCCCATGTCTCCACCGCCACCCTCGACCTCCTCCTCACCGTGGTCTTCCCCCCCACGTCTCCACCGCCACCCTCGACCTCCTCCTCCTCCTCCTCACCGAGATCCTCCGCCCGCCCCTTCCCGACTACCTCCTCCACTCTGGCCTTCCTTCCCCCCTATCAATTACAGCTACCACCACCACCATCATTATCACCACCATCGACTTCATCTCCTCTGCCCTCCGCCACCCGACCCCCTGTGCACAACCACCCCGGCTCGACCCCGCAGCCCCTATCCGACCAGCGCCACGCCGCCCCCACTCGGGTGCAGCTGCCCCCGCAGCTGTCCGCCCCCCCCCCCCCCCGACTGGCCTGTGCAGAGCCCCCGACCGCCAGCAGTGCAGTGCCCCGACCCGCCGACTCCTCCCTGCTCACCTCCTCTCGCCGGACCACCCATCACCACCACCTGTCCTCCTCGGACGACGCCCTGAGCCGCCACGACGAAGCCCCGATGATCCTCCGCTGGACTCTGACCAGGACACGGCAGAACCCAGGACACGATGGAACCCGGACACAGCGACCAGGACACAACACAGTGACTGGACACAGGAAAATTCATTCTACGGAGCCCTATTCAGGTAATCCGTTCTCTCTTTTTGTAATTCTGTTTTCCATTCCGTTAGTTGTGACACGTAGACTGTGTAACCCTCTCGATGCTATGCAACCCGCTCGGTGCATCGGGTCCTGTGGCGATCGTAAATCGCGATCCAAAAACATGAAAAATAATGCCTTGTTTCACCCCGGAACTGAGTGTGCCCCGCCAAACGTGACGACTTGGTCGCACGCGGTCTTTACCGAAATGTGCACGCCGTTGATACGGATGTGCAGAATTTCATAGAAGTTGATTTGGATGTGCGTGCACACCGAAATCAACGCGTATCCGCCGACAACGCTTCGTATCTGTCTGTTCTGGAATACGCTGTAACTTTGTGTACACATGTCAGATCAAAACGAAACTTGCGCCATCGGACTCGTGGTAATACGCTGGTCCTGTGATCCAAGTTTGGTTCGATTCTGAGAACGTTGACAAAATCCCGTATCGTGGGCCCCACAGGCTCCACTTGACGGGCAATTTTGTGACCGGCTCATCGAAATCCAATTTTGGAAGTTCCGTTGGGTTCGTATCATCGTTCTGGACTTGTTGACACTAAGTTTAGCAAATTTGGAGACCATTGATTCTGACATATTTTTTGGTGCAAGGCGACCCACATGTGAACTCCGCTTTGACCAGAAAATGTGATCTTTGCCCTTGTTTTCAAATTGGACTTAAGGACAGGCGTTTCTAGCTATTTGATATTTTTTGAGACTGTTAGTGATGTTTATTTCAGTATCCGGAGACGTTCATTCTGAGGCCATAGTTTCTGACACTTGGTATTTGACATCTGGACGTTATATTGTTGCAGCTCTCTTGCCAGGCAAGTATACCTTGTCTTGTTGTACTGTTTAAATTCAGTTATTGTTAGTTACATGTTTATTTATTTTAATATTATATAAATATGCGCATCCGAGAAAACTTGAGTGCAGTCAATAAAGACGTTGACGTTAGGACTTGTGTCTGACCTAGTGTCTAGTAGACCCACCTAAAGTTATGGAGTTATTGGTATGACTCCCCAGGCCTTGACACGTATCAGTACACGTCACAGAGTGAGTTCATATAGTGACGCGCACCTCATACTCGACTGGCCATCGGTGTGAGCAACACGTGTAACGGTATTTAGCTTAGTTGTTTATTCTATAGAGACTTGCATCATAGTATGAGATGTCCACATCGTTTTCACGACTTGTATATCTACATTGGGCGAGGAAGATTACTAGTAGGCGTATGGGACACCCCCCCTCCTTGATGTTATATCCTTTGTTCCATGCTCCTCGGAGATGGACGATTGTAGAGTGCCCATGAGTCTGGGGGCATATGACACATATACTAGCCAGTCATGACAATTGGTGAATTACGTCAGCATATGTCAAGCCTACACATTTCCATGCGTACTACCAGGTCTTTAAATTGCATTCACTTAGATGGTTAGCACACCCCATTTATTTATTCAGTATTTACATTATGGCATGCTTCTATGTATCTTGTTATGTCCCTCTGAGGACCTGGTCTCTTTCCAGGTGTAGATGTTCATGACTATTCGCAGGAGCGCAGATCCGGACATGTTACGTATATTCCGAGGAGGTCTTCTCTTTGAGCCTTGTGATTGTCAGATGTTGTTCTTATATGGTGTGTATCTGGTTTATTTTATATTCTATTTCGGCAGTGGATTTGTTTCCATCCGACTGTCATTCTTTAGATACTTATTATTGAGATCTAGTTACATGGTTATTTGGTTATTCATATTTGATTTCTGTGGATGCGATTTAGATTATACCCTGTGACTTGTGATAGTTTTACCACTTGTGAATTATTGTTCATTATACAGCGTACGCTTGTATTATGGTTTCCATATATTGGAGTTGCCATATATACAGACGGCTGGCATGCTTACGTGTCCTAGTCCTACGTATTTTGGGACTGGGGCATGACACCCAACAAGTGCCTATGTGCAATATTTTCTTCCTCGTTACAAATTCTTGTAAAAAAGAAACCATCATCCGTATCCAAGAGTTACGGATACGCAATGGATGATGGATCCTCAAAATCTCTCCAGCGAAGCAATCCTTAGGTCTACTCGCACACTCCTGCAGTGACTATTCAAACCAATCTCGTTAGACGCTAGCCATGCTCATATTGCCTCTGTCATGACCCAATTTCGTGGAATCGTTGGGGCGTTCCCCGAATTATGACCGCCGTACGGGCCTGGGGTTGCACCCGCACAAGACTTTAATATTTTGCATAACGAGCACATATTCAGAGTACGCAGATAAATTGAAACACAGATTTGAAACATGGAAAAGTTCTCTTTATTGATAATGAACATCTATTACAAACTCTTGAACGAGTCAGCTAATTTACCGTACGGGCTTACAAAAGTGTTAACTCAAAATGAGATAGCAGTCCTTTACATTACATCCCTTTACTAAACTTCAAAATGATAAAGACCTCCGGGCTGGAGGATGGCCTTGCCACGGAGCTACATTCTTGCTTGGGTTCTAGCTCCTTTCTTCAAGTACTTCAAAATATGGCACGATCAGGATGTGCCTACAGCTGGACTGGATCGGGAAAGACGACTTTGGCTCCTTGCTCGGTTCGCCTTAGTGCGGAGAACCTATTTCAACGAGGGTCAGTATGTCGAAACATACTGGTGAAGGCGAGCTAACCCAACTATACCAATCAATACATTATTTTAATGAAGCATGTATATTTTTGTGGGTTTCTATCTTACCTTAGTTCATTTACAAGTAAGCAGCATATAGAATATACTGAAATAAACTTGCAACCGTTCGATGGATTTTACCTGTCCATCTGAATTACCTGCACAATACTTACCATGCCTTCCCTGCCACGAAGACACAAGTTAGTTTGTAATAGGTTTAAATATACACGAGGATCACTGGCTTGATTGTCATAATAAACTAGTCAAGGACAATGATAGCATGCAACAAGAACACACGATGGCCATACGATAAGTACACGATGCGTTACAAGCTGTCCAGTCCGCACATGATTTGACTACACACGAAGTTTCGCCCAGATCGGATCGGTGCCAGTGCTCCAGTGACCGTCCGTAGAACTTATACCCTTGTGTACAAGATGTCCATGATCAAACACACGATGTTTAGTTAAATTATCACTTCACGCAGTTGAGGCAACACGAGTAATACATGATTCATTTTGCATAGCCTCCATAAATAATTTATGCGCATATAAGATATTATTCATAAATAGCACAATTTATAGAAGAAGATATATTCTAACTAAAATTGATGCATATGATGAATATTCCGAACGAACAAGCATGCAAGTAAGTAACTGTTCACAAGTTTGATTGACAAGCAGTATTATCCAAGTCTATTATCTTTTTATCTTGGTATCTTTTATTATTACTTGGTATCGTCTGATCGGGGCAATAAGAATGAAAGAGTTTTTGGTTTGAAGACTTGAAAGCAGGGCTAGCTAATTGGGATGGTAGCCACTCACTTAGATGGTTGGAAGGAAAAAGAAAAGAGGCGTTTCACGACTCCGCTCGCAAGCCGCCTACTGCTCGTTCAACCTGCATCACGAACAGCTCGATCAATACTCCATCCTCTCTTTCCATTCTCAGAATTTAAGTGCAGTTCAATGAACGAAAATAATGAAATCCATCAAAACCGTTCAAGGAAAATAAGCAAATCCGAAAACTAACTCAAAGCACAAAAGCAACAAGCGACATCGAAATCTGAGGCAATAAAAGATAGCAGCAGAGAGGTCCCTCCTGACTCTGCCGCTAAGTCGATCCCGGGGGCACGGTCCACTGAATATGGGAATCGATTCCGAAGAAACAAATCCATAACGAGGACAATTTCTTGTTTTAATCTATTCCGATCGAACGATACCATCTTGTGTTTCTTAGCCGCGCTTCCCGCACCGGGAGAACGGGGCGCTACATCCTACCCAACTAATTGGAAGTTTTATCCCGAAACATAGGAATAGAACCTACCATTAGGGATTATTTTGTTGCGGGCGATGATCAGGAAGGTTCGGACAAGAACTAATTGCTTGGCCTGGATCGCCACAAGCGAGGCATAATCCAAGTCTCTTACGATATTGATTGAAGGCGTGCCCACGTTTGTTGTAATACTGACATACTTGGTTGGGGTTTGCCCTCTGCTGACCACTGTTGTTTCGGTGCTTTACAGCGGTGTTTCCTCTATCTTTGTCTTGGCGTTTGTGATTGTAGGTATGCACAACATCGGTAGAAACGTGAGATACTGCAGTTCAAGAGATAGGGCATAATTCATGACTTCCCGCATGGTCCCGTACTGATGAACGACCATGTGCACATGTATGGCAGGGCGTAAACTACCTTCAAACCTTCTAGCTCGACTCGCTGCATCAGGTAAATATGTCCTAGCAAATTTGGAGAGTCGGTTGAATTCGGCAAAATATTGTTTAACTGTCATACTGCCCTGCCTCAGTTGTACAAACTCGTTCTCTATCTAACGTTGTACTGGAGGGGGTATAAACTCCTCTTCAAACGCAGCACGAAAAGTCGTCCACGAGATCGCCTCCTCTCTATGGTCAAATTGGAGAGATCGTCGATGTACGTTCCACCAATCGTGCGCGTTGAGGCGGAGCTGTAGTTGCGCGCAGGCGATACGCTTCTCTTCGGGAACCACTAGTAGAGCGAAGTGGTCTTCAAGTTCGGCCAACCAATCTAGAGCCACAATTGGTTCCTCAGTCCCGTTGAATGGGGTATTACAGACTTTCTTGAAGTGGCCAAAGTCGAAGGTAGTCACTTCCCTCGGCCTTGGAATTTGTGGGGTCTTAACTTCAAGCACGGGCTGTTCCACCGAAGTTGCTGCTGTTGCTATGAAATGTTTGGAAGCCAAAGTCTGTACGATCTGTTGTAGGGCATCTACCTGCTTATGTTGGACTGAGAATCGGGTCTCTAGATTGCTTTCGAACTTGGCTTGGCGAGCATCGTCTCTTTGTCATTGTGCTTCTAACATTTGCATCACCCGCTCAAGCGGATCGACTTGAGACATGCCCCATTGGCTCCGAGAGCTTCCCGAAGTACCCGAACTACTTTCTTAGCCTTGCGTTTCGTTTGGTGCTAGCGCTGCAGATTGTGCTGGTGCTATTCCTTTAAAAGAAGATAAATTACATTAGGATCATAATGTATTATGGACTCATTGCATGAACGTATCTCATTTTGGCCTAGCGAGTTCAAGAGTTCGCACAGGAATTTGATCGTTAAAGGAACTTTTCCAGTGCGAGAGTCTAAGAAACTTGAATCTGTGCTCTGATACCATTATGTCATGACCCGATTTCGTAGAATCGTTGGAGCGTCCCCCGAATCGTGACCGCCGTGCGGGCCTGCGGTTGCGCCCGCACAAGGCTTTAATGTTTTGCATAATGAGCACATATTCAGAGTACGCAGATAAATTAAAAGACAGATTTGAAACATGGAAAAGTTCTCTTTATTGATAATGAACATCTATTACAAACTCTTGAACGAGTCAGCTAATTTGCCGCATGGGTTTACAAAAGTGTTGACTCAAAATAAGATAGCAGTCCTTTACATTACTCCTTTACTAAACTTCAAAATGATAAAGACCTCCGGGCTGGAGGATGGCCTTGCCACAGAGCTGCATTCTTGCTTGGGTTCTAGCTCCTTTCTTCAAGTACTTCAAAATGCGGCAAAATCAGGATGCGCCTAAAGCTGGACTGGATCATGAAAGATGACTTTGGCTCCTCGCTCGGTTCGCCTTAGTGCAGAGAACCTGTTTCAATGAGGGCAGTATATCAAAATATACTGGTGAATGTGAGCTAACCCAACTATACCAATCAACACATTGTTTTACTGAAGCATGTACATTTTTGTGGATTTCTATCTTACCTTAGTTTATTTATAAGTAAGCAGCATATAAAATTTACTGAAATAAATTTGCCACCGTTCGGTGAATTTTACCTGTCCATCTGAACTACCTGCACAATACTTACCATGCCTTCCCTGCCACGAAGACATAAGTTAGTTTGCAACAGGTTTAAATATACACGAGGATCACTGGCTTGATTGCCAAAATGGACTAGTCAAGGACAAGGATAGCATGCAACGAGAACACACAATGGCCACACGATAAACACACGATACGTTGTAAGCTATCCAGTCCGCACACGATTTGACTACACATGAAGTTCTGCCCAAATCGGATCGATGTCAGTGCCCCAGCGACCGTCCGCAGAACTTATACCCTTGTGCACAAGTTGTCCATGATCGAACACACGATATTTAGTTAAATGATCACTTCACACAGTTAAAGCAACATGAGTAATGCATGATTTATTTTGCATAGCCTCCATAAACAATTTATGCGCATACAAGATATGATTCATAGATAGCACAATTTATAGAAGAAGATACATTCTAACTAAAGTTGATGCATATGATAAATATTCCGAACGAACAAGCATGCAAGTAAGTAACTGTTCACAAGTTTGATTGACAAGCAGTATTATCCAAGTCCATTCTCTTTTTATCTTGGTATCTTTTATTATTACTTGGTATCGTCTGATCGGGGCAACAAGAATGAAAGAGTTTTTGGTGTAAAGACTTGAAAGCAGGGCTAGCTAATCGGGATGGTAGCCACTCACTTAGATGGTTGGAAGGGAGAAGGAAAGAGGCGCTTCACGACTCCGCTCGTAAGCCACCTACTGCTCGTTCACCGACATCACGAACAGCTCGATCAATACTCCTTCTTCTCTTTCCAATATCGAAATTTAAGTGCAGTTCAATGAACGAAAATAATAAAATCCATCGAAACCATTCAAGAAAAATAAGCAAATCCAAAAACTAACTCAAAGCACAAAAGAAATAAGCGATATCGAAATCCGAGGCAATAAAAGATAGCAGCGGAGAGGTCCCTCCTGACTCTGCCGCTAAATCGATCCTGAGGGCACGGTCCACTGAATATGGGAATCGATTCCGAAGAAACAAATCTATAACGAGGATGAGTTCTTGTTTCAATCTATCCCGATCGAACGATACCATCTTGTGTTTCTTAGCCTCGCTCCCCGCACCGGAGGAACGGGGCGCTACAGCCTCTGAGCTATCGTCCCATCAATCTTCCCAGCGGAGCGATCCTTCGGTCTATCTTCATGTTCAGATAGACCATATTCAACAGATCACTCCTCAATAAATTTTTTGGACATTAGTTTACGTCTATATTACCTCTGAACTGCTGTCATAATATTTCTCTCAGGCTGAGTTTATAAAATCCCCTTCCTAGAAAATCGTAAATACCCTGTTATTATTAATTATTAATTAAATTGTAGTAATTAGGTCCAAATAGGAGAAATAGATTTTTAATAATTTTTATGTTAGGTGTTCGGGCACTTAGATGACTTGTGGGACCATCAGGAATTTTTCAGAATTTATTCCATGTAGGAGACCCCTTGAGCAGTTGCTAGCCTAACGATGTGCAATACCCTATCCTATAAATTTTCTTATGAGTATATATATATATATATATATATATATATATATATATATATATATATATATATATATATAAAAATATATATGTATATATGTATTAAAGAAAGAAAGAAAAGAAAGAAAGGAAAAGGAATTAATTTAATAAAAATAAAAATAATATAATATCAATTAGTATATTAATAACTACTTTATACTTATACCACTTTGCATGGCTTTAGATTCCTTCTTAGCAAACTTGCTGCATATTTTGTCCAACCGCCCTTTTTGCAATCTAGTTGCTGTGGGATCACAGCAACTTTGCTAATTCACTTAGGACCCGACCCTTTGGCCGCCGCTACTTCCCCTCTCTCTCTCTTAATATATAACACACATATATATATATATGATTAGCTCTCCAAAATCCTAACCTAAAACTCCAGACTTCTCCTTCCCATCTAGTGCCGTCACCGCAGCCAGAGAAGCCTCCCCAAGCCATCCAACCATCCCGTCGACGCCGACATCGCGAACTGCAATCTTCCACTCGAGGCACCTTCGCTCCGGCGTAATTTCCCGTTGACTCGCTCGACCAAACGCAGATCCGTTTTCATAGGTATGATCTTCCCTTAACCCTCTCAAATATTTGTTTTATAGTCAACCTCGGAAAACGTGTGCCCCTAGGTGAAAAACAGCGCCCAAGTCAGCGCGAGCAGACAGAATTCTGCAATCGCAGAAAACTTGCGATGACCACCCGTATTGTCGAGTTCGTATCTCCCACCACAGAGATCCAAATTCGACGATTCTTTTTGATACCTGTAGATTATATGACCTAGTTTATTTTCTGTATTATAACTTTGTGCTATTAGTTGCTGTGGACAAAATTGTAGTCGTCACAAAACTGCGCGCACCCACTTTTTCCGGTTTTCTAAAAGTGGAAGATCGGAGCGCGCCCGCCAAACGGGACCGCCCCGCCTTGTGCCAAGTGTACCGAATGGTGCACGCAGCATAACGGGACACGTAAATATTCGTGGGAACTGATTTGGACGCGTGTGCGCGCCGGAATCAGGCCGTATCCGCGAACACAATCCGTGTCGCCACTTTTGCGGAACTCGCGAGTATTTTGTGCACGCTTGTCAGATTGCGACGAAACTTACGCTACTGGACTCGTGGTAATACGCTGGTCCTGTGACCCAATTTTCACGCATTTCTGAGATGGTTGACCAGATCGCCAATTGGCGGGCACCACAGTTGACTTTTTGGACCAAGTTATGTTCGGCTCATCGGAATCCAAATTTGGACATACCGTTGGGATCGGATTGACATTTAGAGTTGTTTGACCCATAGTTTGTCCCATTTAGAGACTGTTACCCTCGACACGCTTTTCGATGCAAAGTGGGCCCACTTATGGAACCCGCTTTGGCCCAAAAAAGACCTTTTTGCCCCTGTGTCCAAATTGGACGTAAGGACAGGCATTTCCAGTTATTTGACATCTTTTGAGACTGTTGGTGATATTTATTACAGCTTTCAGAGTAGTACCTACCGGATCCACAGATACCAGGACGACAGTTGATATTCAAACATCAGGCAAGTGTACCTTGCCAAACTCTACAGTATTGTTATATATATTCCTTGCTTTATTATAGTGCGGTGCATGCTCAACCTAGGACCGTGTGACGTACTTAGCGTCCGATTATCAGTCGGGTGCCGACACTGTGCGCAGGGTTGGGTACGGTCATCTAGAGATGGACATTCGTGACACTTTATTCTCGTACTTGTCTTATCAAGTACCATATGACCCAGGACACTTGACACTATTCATGAGACAGGATTTTCCCGAGATATTCGTGGTGATTCTGTATAGGATACAGGACATGGACATTATACTCTTAGATACTTATGACTTGTTGCATTAGCTATGATCCCGCTTGACATGGACATGAGACGTTATGGTCATGATATGCGTGGTTACATTGGGTGGGAAGAGACACACAGGCTACAGGCTGTTTCATATATCTATCTACTACTATTGTGAGGCCTCAGACTCTCGTAGCAGAGCTAGGCACATTACGTGTTTATTACCGCTACCGGCTCCCCGACACAGAGCTTGTAGTGGCTTCAGCCTGAGTTTTAGTGTTACTCTCACTTGCATTTCACTTAGATGGTTACATATTTACCCATTGATCATTTAGTTATTTATTTGCTGCACTGCTTATCTGTATTTATTTGGCAAGAGCTTTCTTGTACCTTGCTATGTCCCCTGAGGACCTGGATCCGAATTTTGTCCCCAGATTTTACAGACGAGGCTTTTCTCGAGGTTTACGAGACCGGAGCAGGAGCTGATCCAGGAGCTGCACCACCATCTGAGGACGAGGTCTTAGCTGAAGACTTCTCTTGAGCATCCATGTTCATGCTCAGCTTTCATTATTTATTTCAGTCTTTTACTTTCTGGTCTGTTGAACCATTGTACTAGATATTTATCGGGTTGTTCCCCGAAGTACTATGTGAGACTTGCTGATGATTTACATTCCTTATTTATTCTGTGGATCATATTTTATATCTTGTGTGGATGAGATTAGTTATGCCATGATTGTCGTAGACTTATTTTACAGCTTAAGTATGCCCTGATGGATCCATTATATTGAGTTGGTCCATCGGTGCGTACTGCTGGCCATTGCCACATGTCTAGTCCCACGGTATTTTGGGACTGGGGCGTGACAGAGTTTGTCATATCCATATTACCTCTGAGCAAACCTTTTGAGTTTTGGCTATCGATCATCACGTTCAGATTACCTCTGATATTATTTGTCATCCCCACTTATCACCCGTACTCTAAGTACGCCAGTGGTGTTAGTTCCACGAAAACTGCCATGTCGATATTACCTCTGGCAGTACTTGTCTCAAACCTATTACTTACACTAACGTGCACAAAAATTAGTGGATCCACAAAAACTATCACGTCCATATTACCTCTGATAGGGATTATTTCGAACTTATTATTTGCACTCAACATGCGCAACAAATAATAGGTCCACCAAAGATTCTCCAGTGGGATGTCCTCAACAAATACGGTATTGTACTATGTCCATATTACCTCTGGTACGATATCCGAAGTTCACACAAACAATCACAAAGGATGGAAGGGCCCTTATGTGATTGAAATAATGTTTTTAAATGGCGCTTACAGATTAGCCAAGCCTAATAGGGATTTGATAATGACTCCTATCAACGGCAAATTCATGAAGAAGTATTATGCTTGATCTCCTTTGCCTAACGGAGTTTAATGAAGATTTCATTCTGATGACACTACGTACAAGGATTAGCTGAACCATATTCTATCATGGTCATATAACCTCTGAATAGATTTGTTTAACTAATTTGAAACTTCAAAACCTATCATGTTCATATTATCTCTGATAGTGTTTTGTATACAAATTTAGTTGGATCATATTCTATCATATTCATATTACCTCTGAATAGATATATTCAGCTAAACTAGTTACCGAAAGTATATTATGTCCATAATACCTCTGATATCACTTTTATCTTAGCCTATCATTTATATTCTAATAATAAGTGATGGGTCCACAAAGTCAGAAAATGTATCTTCATTATCTCTGAGAAATTATATAAGGAGCAAAAAAGTACATCATTGGGGAGGAGCAGTTAAATCGCAGATCTGTTGCGCCAAAGCAGCCATTCTCTCATTCCTAGAGTTTAAAATGTTGGGGCGAGCCAGTTCCAGCCTTGCTTCGTCATTGCTCAAGAGAGATAGTTCGGACAAAGAATCAACAAAACTTGCGTGGATGACACCCACATGTGTCAATTTCTGTTGAGCCGTATTCACTTGGCCCTCCAATACATCACAAACTAGCGATGCTTTGAGAATCCTCTCCCTTGTTTGAGCAAGTTCAGCGTCCAATTCTTGAACCCTCACTTTATATCCCTCACACTCGACACGACACTGAGCTAGATGAGGAATACTCTCCACCAATACTGCTTCCTCTTTCTCCATATCTTGTTGATGTTCCTGGATAAATTTGTTTAAAGTTTCTGTCTTCTGAGCAAATTCTGCAGTTAGTGAGTCGTACTCAGCCTGAACTAAGTCATTGATGCTGCCTCGGGATAGTTGCAAATATTTGTTAATGGGTTGTTCTAAACCATTAACCATTTGCTCTAGTGCATTAGCTCTTTCAGCGTCATTAAAATTTCTAATCTGCGCTATAGTGAGCTTGGAGGACGTCTTCAGAGCATCAAAGCCTAGATTCTTCTCCAGTACCATAGATATTAATTCTTTCAAAGTGAGGTAGAATATGCTAGTGTATTGTTCAACTAGCATATCGAAGCTCGAATGGACGCTGGGAGTGGCCGCAATATCGATAAAACTCCTTTCTGGAATGACTGCAGAGGATGTTGCCACAGTCATTGCTTCAACAGAGGGTGCGACAAAAGAAGAGACACCAACAACAGTTGAAGTTGCTGGCATGCTCGACGAAGGACGCACAGTCGAGATGGTGGGTTCATCCACCTCTAATATTATTTGAACTGCTGCTTGCGAGATTATATCTGAGAATGTTGCGGATGAAATATCAACGACTTCAAGGCACACTTCTTCGAATGTGGTCACCGCCGTTTCATTAGCTGGATCCGCAACAAAATCAGAGGTTGTTTCAGCTCCGCCCTCCCCAGAAATGTCTTTGCCTGAAAATAAGATAAGCGGAAGTTAATATCAATTTGATGTTAATTTTTCTCAAAAAAAGTGTAAAGACAATATTTACCCATGGCCGATGGTATGTATATTGCGTTTGCAGCCTATATAGCTAAATTATTTCTTAATGATGCTAAATAAGCTGTCATACCTAGAGAGGAGGGTACGCCAACTGACGCTTGAGGTTCGTTATCCCAGTCATCACCCAGATCTACTCGAGGTTCATCGGGTAGAATCTCGCTTGAAATACTTACAGATGAAGGAGGGGCTAGTCCCATTATTTGTCTTGTAAAAGGTATATGGATTATTAGCGAGCTCGGCCTCGAAGGCGATATAGAAGCATCACCAGTAATGGTGGTAGCGGCAACAGTCGCGGGCAAAAAATCTCTAGCACTTTTAGCTGGGACTGTGGAGGCTCCTTCTTTAAAAGGCGAAGGACCCCTAATCAAAGAATCATCCCTAACAGGGGAAATAATAGGTTCACTCCTGGAAGAGGTCCCCTTGGTGGAAGTCCTTTTAGGACCTTTTATAGTCTGCTTTTTCTTACGAGGGGAAGCCTCTTTCTGAGTAGAAGCCTTTCGTTTATTGGAAATTATGAGAGGCTCTACCGGGGGAGCTATTATGCCTCTCGGTAATATCAACAAATAATCATCTGCACCAGTAGTTTTATCATCTTCATCAAAGAAGACAGATGGTATCTCCTCTCTTCCAGTGGACTTATGGGAGGGCATTCTAAAACTTTCATATACATCAAAATCACGATGGAAGGTATTGATGGACACATAAAACTGTGCGTATGAATGAAGAATGCGCAATTCCATGGAGAGAGAAGTCGCGGGCACAGCAAAGGTTGCTGCAGTATAACCCATGATGAAATAACACCATCCTCTAGCTCCATCAATAAGCCCACCTTTGAATTTAAAGCTGGTGATGGCATTTCCCACGTGCAACTGATCATATCCAAATTGCCTGACAAAACGGCTAGGCAGATAAGGTTCCAAGTAGCAGTGGTCCTCACTTCTATACAGCAAATGGAAAGGTCTAATACAGACCAACCAGTAAAAGGCTCACTACTATAATAAGCGGTATTAGCGACGTATTTTAGCGACGTCTAGTTAAAACGTCGCTAAATTAACGACTCTGTAAAAAGCGTCGCTAGGCGTCGCTAAATGGCAACATTTAGCGACGTTTAGCGACTTTTATTAAGATTTTAAAAGAATAGTCGCTATAAGTTCAATTAAGGTCGCTAAACGTCGCTAATATATCTGATTTAGCGACGTTTAGCGTCGTAATTAGCGACGTATATATCAAAAAAAATTTAGCAACGTATTTAGCGACTTCATTTGCGTCGCTAATTTTAATTTTAGCGACGTTTTTATGTGACGTCGCTAAACGTCGCTAATTTTTGTTTAATTAGGGCTAGGTTTTCTTTTCTCCGTCTGTCGAAAATTTTGTCAAAAATTTCGAAACGTTTCGATTTCCCCCGCCCCGCCCCCCTCTCCGGCGACCGGGTTTCCACGGCTGCGTCTACTCCGGCTTCCCCCTCCTCCTCCTCGAGCTCTAGGTAATCTCTCTCTCTCTCTCTCCCTCTCTCTCTCTCTCATGTGACACTGACACAAGACACACTTGACAGACACGACACACGCACACAGACACGACACACGCATACAGACACACACGACACACACACACAGACGCAAACACACACACACGACACACATACACGACACACACACAGACACACACACAAATACGACACACACACGACACACACACACATACGCAGGGGTTAGGTTTAGGGTTAGGGTTAGGGTTAGGGTTAGGTTTTTTGACCTGGGGTTAGGATTAGGGTTAGGGTTTGCTTTGCTTGTAAGTGTTTTTTTAGGTTACTTTTTGTTGTTGATTTTTAAGGGGCTCTATACATAAATCAATTTTGAAGGAGAGGGCAAATCAGACTCTCAATTGATAGCTTACGCCCACTTGACTTTTTAAGGGTTCTTCTTGTTTTGTATTGTCTCAAAAGAAACGAGAGAGAGAGAGAGAGAGAGAGAGAGAGAGAGAGAGAGAGAGTAACCTAATCTAATGGTAGAGTGAAAATGTTTCTCTCATGGAAGTAACCTAATCTAATGGTAGAGTGAAAATGTTCTTGTAGAGAGTATTAAACATATTACAACCCCTTGCATTCTAATGATCAGCTAAGCAATAAGGGTTGCGTGGTGTGTTAGGTGGAGTTATTGTTAACATGCATCATATGTAACAGGGACACATATCTATGAATAATTAAGAATAGTCAATTTGATCTTGACACTTTTTTTTTGTAAGCTTTAGAATGATTATTAAAATTTGATTTCATATTATTGGTTTGGCTATAATCTACTTGAGAAGTATCAGTAGCTTTGAGTGAGTGCAAGTGTCCATGTGTTTTAGGGTAGATGTAAGCTTTAGAATGATCTATACTGCTATATAATCATCTAATTCTTCCGTTCTGGTCCAATAGCTAATTTTTTGCTAATTCTTTGTTTTCATCTATCTTACCAGATGGCACCCAAGAGAGCGACACCTCCTACTGTTAAGGAGGAAGTTATGCCTCCTACTGTTAAGGAGGAAGTGATGCCGACTACTGTTAAGGAGGAAGAGATACCACCTGCGGGGAGTTCCAGTCGCCCAGCACCTATCGCGGCTGTATCTCAGACGGGGAGTTCCAGTCACCCAGCACCCATAGCGGAGCTTGATAACATAAACGCTGCTTATGCGCAGTATTTGAGGGACTGGTATCTGTCCCATTTTGGAAATCCTCGAGATTGATACTATAATATTTCATATACTTATATATTATGCATTTTGTGTTACTGTGATACTCTGATACTTATATATTATGTGATGCTGTTTATGTCCATTTTGTGTGAGTGTGATGCTGTTTATGCCCATTTTGTGTTACTGTGATGCTGTTTATGCCCATTTTGTATGACTGTGATACTTTTATTGTCTGTCTATAATATTTGTGTGTATTAATTGTATGACTGTGATACTTTTATTCATATTTAATATTGTTAATCCGGTGTTGAGTGTTCCACCGAAGGGGTCGACGAACCCATAGAATTCAACGGAGGGTTGCTCCGGGTATATTTTTAATTAAAAATTTATAAATTGCAGGAATAATAGTTTGGAACAATTCAGGTTTTTTTTTCATTTTTTTGTAACTTTAGCGACGTATTTAGCGACGTTTAGCGACGTCTAGCGACGTTACTATAAGTCGCTAAAAAAGTTGCTAATTAGCGACGTGTAATTAGCCGTCGCTAAAGACGTCGCTAAACGTCGCTAAATATGTCGCTGTACGTCGCAAATTGCTGACATGGCAGTACTGCCAGGTCATTAAAGACGTCGCTGTTACGTCGCTATATAAGTCGCTAATTAGCGATATTTAGCGACTTTAATAAACGTCGCTATTTAGTGACTCGGAGTCGCTAAACGTCGCTAAATTTAGCGACACAATTAAGTCGCTAAAATACGTCGGCATAGCGACGTTTAGCGAGGTTTTTCCTTTCGGCGACTTGGTTTTTTCCGACTGCGTTAAAACGTCGCTAATTACGTCGCTAAAAGTTTTTAGCGACGTTTTTTTGTTATTTAGCGACGTTTTTGGGCGTCGCTAATTTGACTTATTCTGGTAGTGGCTTCAGGAGAAAGAATAACTTCCCCTGACCTATATCATGGAGTTTAGCCCCCTGCTGATTGATATGTACGGGAGAAACGGTACAGAAGAATTTCTAACTATGGACAAAATTCAGTGCTAGTCAAAAATCTATGACGCTAGTCACATTCCAAGAAATATTTCTATAATTCAACAGAAAGTTATTGCCCGAACCACTGGCAGATCCGGGAGACATCACTCTGGTGTTGTAAAGGATTAACCATCCCATCAGATATAAGAATGGTAATTCCACTCTGGAATATCCTTCACGTTGTGTACTATTAGCCAGCAGCCCATCAGTAATAGCCCTCAGGCTAGCTTGTATCCTGCATAGCATGAAAGAAAGTAGGCCCAATCTTGCCCCAAATACCAAACGCAATACGGGCCATAGGGTATTGCGATGAATACGATCTGCCGACGCAATGCCAGGCACCACCCATCGGCGTAGCCAAATAGAAAGGAAGCCAGCCAGTTGAGCTTCTTTTGACGGAGGCTTCCGACAATACCTCATATAACTGGAGGCTTTGGTTCCTGCAGGATAGCCCCTATCTCTTCATTAAGAACATAATCTGGAGCCTCTGTATCTTCAATAAGATCATCGATTGCGTTGGCATTAAGAATGCTCAGAGGGTTCAAAGATTTGTCTTTGCTAACTACAACCTTGTCCTGCTTGGCATTTCTAGCCTGATGGAAGAAAAGGTAAGATACCTATTTGTTAATATGGGCTAAATCAGAAGGCTTTCTGTAGAAAGTGGTGCATGCAAGATAGTGGCTCATCAGCTCTTGGTATACAGCCACTACCCGAGGGTTGGTATCCTTCAACTCTCTGTTGGTGGGGACGTATTCTTCATAAGAAATGTCTCCCATTGGTAGCTTTAAGATGTCTGCCATCTCATGAAGTGCTAGGCCCAACTCACCTATTGGAGTGGCGAAAGTCCCAGTGAGCGATTTATATCGCTCCATCAAAGCTAAGAACAATTTGGTGTTGATAGGCAGCCCAACACAAGTAGCACTCACAGCCTCAAATAAGTTAATACTTTCTAGCTCCACTTGAAAGTGCTTCAGGGCCCATAAAGTTAAATTGGCCCATCGAAGATTGTGGGGGTTAAGCCATCCACTGGTGTTAACCCAGGGATATACTCCTCCCTACTCCATGAATTCATTGCAGAAAGTTGCCATTTGAAATGGCTGGATCAAGGAAGAGTCTTCACTAGGGACGCTGCCAGGTAGTAATCCTCTGAAGGGCATAATAGGGCCTGAGGGACTACTTACAAAGGATCATTGGTTTAATCCTTTCTTATAAAAGATCTTCCCTGGCTGGCCATGAAGATCAGGAGTCAGAGTCCATGCCATCCTTCTGGGATGTGTGGCATGGAAGAATACAGAAATAGGGTAATCTCTGGACATCTTTGGCAGGTACATAACAGTGCCCTCAACAGAAAATACACAATCTTCCTTCTTGGGCTTTGTCTGGGATTGCTTCTCAATAAGATCCCCAAATAAGAAAGCTGGTTTCGTATACTCAGTTCCATCTATGTATGTCAAGGGTTCCCCACTGATCATACTCAGCAACATTCTTTTTCCTTGGGCCGATATCAGAATTCCCCTTTCTTGAGGATACTCGTTGCCAGTGATGGGGAAAGTCACATGGGACAAGTCCTCCAGGTAGTTAGAATTTAATATTCCAGCAGCAGAGCCCATTACTTCAGCCAGAGGGGGGATCTGTAGGTCCACACAAAAAGCAAGAGAATAAGTCAGTTTTATGCTAAAATTTATTTTCAGCGCGTAAAACGTAAGGTGCTAGATTCTTGCAGTATACGCCAAAATCTAACAGTATGAGTTTTTATGCCAGACTGTAAAATATGGAGTTTTACGCTAGAATTTATTTTTAGTGCGTAAAACGCAAGGTTTGCAATATACGCCAAAATTTTAACAGTCTGAGTTTTTATGCCAGATTACAAAATATGGAGTTTTACGCTGACACATTAAAATATGGGCATACTTGCGCATACACGTATAACGTGTGCGAAGGGATTTTATTTCTCTCAAAGTTTTACTTGTGATGCCCGGTGCACAGCTAGACGGCGGAGCACTTCGTTCAGAACGAGGCTCGCTCGGCCTAGTAGGAGTCGCTCGTGCTTGAGCAGAGGAGCGAGATGATGAAGCGGCTTTCTTTTCTTTAGCGACGGAGGTCTGTTTTGGTGCCATGGCGAATCTGAGGTTTTGCAGAAAGAGATGAAGAGTTTGTTTTTTCTTTTCAGAAAGAGATAAAGGGTTTTCTCTCTCTCATGACCTAGGCCTATTTATAGAGTTCAAATGACTCTCCGAATCCTTAACCAAATCCAATTTTTTATCATGGTCGGTTATGATTTGGGACCACGTCAGCCGATCATTTGAAAAGGAAGATAGATAGCCATGCTGCGTAACGGATCCCTGATTTTACGCTCAGATTTTACGCTCAGAGCAAAGATCTATGGTTTTACGCTCAGATGCTACGAATCTATGATTTTACATGCAGAGCAAGGATTTATGATTTTTACGCGCAGATTAAGGATTTATGATTTTACGCTCAGAAGCTACGGATCTACGATTTTACGCTCAGAAGCTACGGATCTATGATTTTATGCTCAGAAGCTATGGATCTATGATTTTATGCTCAGAAGCTACGGATCTATGATTTTACGCTCAGAAGCTACGGATCTATGATTTTACTCTCAGAAGCTACGGATCTATGATTTTACGCTCAGAAGCTACGGATCTACGATTTTACGCTCAAAAGCTACGTATATATGATTTTACGCTCAGAAGCTACGTATCTATAATTTTATGCTCAGATGTTATGGAGCTATGATTTTACATGCATCCTTACGTGGGACAGATCAGTTAGCAGAATACACATATATCTTGATAATTTGAGTTTTACGCCTCAAAAAAGCCAGTTACAAGAGTTTACGCAGAAAATGCTCTTCTTCCTCAGTCGAAAGGAATTCATCAGACGAAGGGCCAAGGAGTTTCCTAAAAATGTCTGTCTTCATTGAAGATGACTTTTTGGCCATTGATAGTTCATTCGAAGTTTAGCCAGAATCTTTTATATCTAGTTCAGGGATGGCCTGTTCAGCGGACATTTCTTGCCCTGTCTCCAGAATCTTTCGAGAAGCCATTTTTGAAGATGATGTTCTGAACAGATGTTCTTCGTATTTATGAAGGAGAAAAGACGGTTCAAAATTCTATGTGACTCATCGTCAAAAATAGCATGATTATTGGATTTTCAAGACAATTTAATGCTAAAGAGTTTTTACGCATCTTCCTTTATGCGTAAAAGTCAGAACGTGACTGTATGCATATTTATCAGAGTTTGTATAAAAATTACTCAAGCATGTCGAAGTTGCGTATTATCAGACTTCCTCACAGCAATATGGCAAATCAATAGTGCGTAAAAGAAGACCAGTTTATTAATCATAATTAGATATGATAAAAATTTATTTTTTTTTACAAAGGATTTTTTATTAATATTCAAGATCACGATTACATATGATGGGAATCTATTACGCTAGGTTCTCGTCTGATGGAGATCTTCATTTCTTCTTCTACAGCACTTCTTCGGCCGGGGGCCAAGAAAATGGTGAATGGAGGGAGGATACAAAACTGGGCCTTTTTAAATTATTTAAGCCCACCTCCCATACGTCATCGGCGGCCATACTTAGAATTGTGATTAGGATTCAGACCCAACATAATACTGGAAGACACGGCCAAGCTGCACCCCAGGGTCCAGCTTCATAATAGGGGAAAATACAGCTAGCAAGCTGTGTGGTCTAATGCGACCCTTCCTCTCTCTTTGAAGAATTGCCATATAAAATCGCTAATTATCTCGAGCAAAGGAATCTATGATATCCTTCCATGGTCCATCATTACAGAAAATATTTGCTCGAAGATATCTCTTTTTATGGCTCCTTACATGCTGGAAGAGCATAATCTTCTTCTTTCTCGGTTCAGCCCAATGAATCTCAGCAGCCATCTTTGTGGTGAAGAAAGTATGGAAAAATAAGTCTATTTGCTTGCCCTTATATAGGCAGAAGAGAACATACAAATCCTAACGACTTCTTAAATGTCGTCAAAAAATTAGCCTCGAAGAACGAGTCAGATTTGACCATTTCATGCTTCATTCAAAGTGTTTCAAATTACAAGAAATTTAAAAACTTTGAAGGGGGTCTTGTAGAAGCATGAAATACGCTGGGGAATTGTATGCGTATTATACAGTCAAAATCCCCAACATATATGAAGTCCGCATAAAACAGAGCTTCAAGGCTGTGTGGCATAAAATATGGCTTCAGAGCTGTACGCGTAAAATAGAGCTTCAAGGCTGTGTGGCATAAAATATGGCTTCAGAACTGTACGCGTAAAACAGAGCTTCAAGGCTGTGTGGCATAAAGTATGTCTTTAGAACTGTCTACGTAAAATAGAGTTTTAAAGCTGTTTGGTGTAAAGTAGAGCTTAAAAGCTGTATGCATAAAGCAGAGCTTCAAGGCTGTTTTGGCGTAAAAGGTTGCTATACCTTCCTGCGTAAAGCTTAAAATACGTTTGTTTTTAATGCAGCATAAAGTTGTACGAGGAACTCTTCGTATTCCTTGGATGAATTTGTCAGACCAATCAGTGAACCTGACTTCTGACAAAAGTATTGCACGATGATCGAGAGGACGGCTGTGATGATAATTTTTGTACAGAGACCCAGGTTATCGTTTAGTGACATATTCTTGATACAAGTCATTTTTACGCATTCAAAGAATACTCTACCTATTCTACATGGGCAGAAATAAGTTTTTACGCTCAAGATAAGACGAAATCAGACGCCACGTCAAAAGTTGTTTCTCGTACAGAGCTCGAGGCATATCTCTGCATTTAATGCACGAGATGGAGGCATATCTCTGCATTTAATGCACGAGATTCTATTCTATTTTTAAATTTTGTCATCACTTGGGAAAGCTAAAACTGTGACTAATACGCTCACATCACCATCCTTGCATTTTACACCAACCAGGCTATTTTCAACTATAGGAGTACGTCGTATGCTATCTCCTTGAAATACGCCAACTCGACTATATTTGCAAAGGTACGTGATAAGGCTATTTAGCCCAGAATACGCTCAAGACCTCAGTCGTGATGGATAATTGGCTATTTTATGCTGGTTATCTATTATTCACGGATTATCAAGTTTTTACGCAGAGTTTGGCCTTTTACACCAACAAGACAGTTATTTGGCTTTTATGCCAACCATCTTTACGCAAAGTGCAGTTACCTACGTGGCTTGCATGTCGTGATCTTCGAGAAGAGATTATACGCATTACCTTATAAAGGGATATATGTCATACGCAGATTCAAGATTATTTAAACGTGGGTAGCAGTTGTCATAACCGCAGCATAAAGGAGGCAACCTTCTTCACAATTTAGCCTTTTACGCCAACAAGACAGTTCTTTGGCCTTTTACGCCAACAAGACAATTATTTGACTTTTACGCCAACCATTTTTACGTAAGGTGCAGTTACCTACGTTGCTTGCATGCCATGATCTTCGAGAAGCAGTTATACGTGTTACCACATAAAGGGACATATGTCATATGCAGATTCAGAAGATTATTTGAACATGGGTAGCAGTTATTATAACTGCAGCATAAAATATGTAATCTTCTTCACAGTTTGGCCTTTTACGCTAACAAGATAGTTCTTTGGCCTTTTACGCCAACAAGATAGTTCTTTGGCTTTTACGCCAACCATCTTTACGCAAGGTGCAGTTACCTACGTGGTTTGCATGCCATAATCTTCGAGAAGCAGTTATACGTGTTATCTCATAAAGGGACACGTGTCATACGCAGATTCAGAAGATTATTTGAACATGGGTAGCAGTTATTATAACCGCAGCGTAAAAGATGCAATCTTCTTCACAGTTTGACCTTTTACGCCAACAAGACGGTTATTTGGCTTTTATGCCAACTGGCAGTTATTTGATTAACCTCTATAAATAGAGACCTCTGGTCACAGGATTAAGGGCAGACAATCGCACAGACGACCGGACAAGGCATAATCAGAGATCAGAGATCAGAGAGAGAGCACAGACAAAGAGTGTTGGTTGACAACTTTGGCAACGAAAATTTAGTCCCACTTGCAACATTTGAAGCTTCTTCTTCTTCTACAACACTTCTTCATCATCGTGTGGTCCAAGGAACAAATTGATCGACCGCAGATCAGACTTTTATAGCAATACTTTCCCAGAATTATTTTATTGTACTTAATATCCTCGTATAGGATTATTTGTAATTTTCTCTTTTCTCGTTTGTAAGCAAAAAGTTTCATATAAACATTTGTTTATCCAAACAGGTATGTCTTGTATGTAATACATAGAATTTGTAAGATTTATTTTTATTGTCTTATTATTCTAATTTTCCTATACTATTAGACAAGTACATGACATGCAAGTGGATTATGGATGAATTTGAAAATTTTGAAAGTTTTAATCAATACACTATCAATTTGAATGTTTTGGAAGTTTTTACTACTATGATGAGCGTGGTATATATTTTTATTTAATCAATATAGTAGCAAATTGAATTGGTTTTTACTTAACTGCTACTTTTGTGAATATTTATCTTACTATGGAGGATTTGGATGGTCTTTGTGATGGTTTATTGGATAATACTACTAAATTTTGGTTGAGCAGATAATGGTTTGTAGTCGAGGAGGACGAATTGGAAGAGTTACACGAAGTGCACGGAATGGTATAAGAGTTTTATTTCATAGTTCTTTTGTTATGAATTTCATATTTCTTTTTTCTAAGCATATAATTATTATTTTCAGATGAATCCACATCTCCTTATCGTAACACAGAGCCTATAAATATACACTCGCAAACACAACCAAGGAGAGATCCTGAGCCAAGCAATTATGAAAATAGAAGAGTTGAAGTTGAAATAGTCCAAATTCTATTATTGCCAAACGGAGAACATGAGCCAATGCAAAGCCATCATTCTAGTACTCATAGCAGTGCTGGTATTTATTAAAGTACTTTTGAACTTTATATATATATCATGATATTTCAATATGCTAATTATTTGAATGTATTGAATCTTTACAGCATCCTGCAATAACATCAGAAAGGCTGTAAGAGAAAAATACAAATGTTTGAATTTAGACTTAAAAACTAAAGCTGAAAATTAGAAATTGTTATGCCTGATGATATTCAAAGAGCTGTTGGGAATAATTCAAGAGATGTAGATTTTTTTTGGATATATAGTTAGAAGTATGGCCCCTTTGTTTGTGGAGAAAGAGGGAAATTTGGTGAATGACAAGTGGAAGGATATTGTAGGTACTGTAGGGGAACAAATATGGATGGTCGTGAAGGTAATATATTGTATCTATATATGTATTTACCTTAAAGTTGTAGAAATATAATCACTTAGTGAATTTTTCTATATTTATATTATTTTTTTGGCCCTTTATTAGGAGAAGTTCACAGTTGCAGAATGTAAGGAACACAAATTTCAAGCATTTATTATAGACACTATGCGACTCTTGTATAGAATTTGAAAGCATAGACTATATGAGCATTATAAGAGGTTTAAGATAGATGAAGAAAGGCTAGAAAATGTTCCTTGCGAACTAAAGAGAGAAAATTGGAAGCTTTTAATAGAGTACTTCAGCTCAGATAATTTTCAGGTCTGTATTGGAATGTTAACTTTTGTAAAAGACATATTTTTGTCGTTTACTTATCTTTCAAGCACCATTAAATATTTATAGAAAATTAATCAAAGAAATGCAGCAAATAGAGCTAAGCTTGCGACTAAACATACTTGTGGTACAAGATCTTTTGCTGAAGTAGAGGAGTTAATGGTAAATACAATTATCATTTTTGTCAAGTTTCTACTTATTTTATCTGCTTGAACTTTTAAATATCTTGGGTTATGGCAGAGAGATCTTATCTCTGGTGAAAAGCCACCACCTGATGAGATTTGTCTTAAACAACATACGAAGAAAAATAAAGAAGGATAATTACAGTGGTCTGATCCAATATCCAAAGAAGTTCATGTATGTACATTGATATTATCTTAAGATTGTATAGGTGAATTTCTTTTATATGTGATCCTTGAGCTAAACATTCTTAGTGACTGATTGTGATTCATGTATAGGAAAAACTTCACGACCTTGTCATTCAACAAGAAGAAGCTGATCCTGAATCTCAACTTACCCATAGTGAGATGTTGCTACAAGTTCTTGGTCAGAAGTCTGATTATTTTCGGGGTAAAGGAGTTCGAAAAAGACCACCAACAAAAAGAAAAAAATATCTAGAAAATGTACAAGAAGAAGTACAAAGGGCTGTTGAGTTGGTTAGAGAATCTATTTATGAAAGTGTGAAGGCTGATGTGATAAAGAATTTACAAGAAGAAATGAGAGCAAATGTTAGTGATGAACTCAGAGCTAAAATTAGGAAAAATGTGGAAGACGATATCAGGACTGATCTTACGGTACAGATTCAAAGTGAATTTAATGCCATGTTCCAAGCACGAATGGACGCCTTTTTAGGCTCTTCATCACAGGATCTGTCGATACTTCAGTGCCTACAAATACGTGGGCTACAAATTTCGGTAAGTGAGCCTCATTAAACTCCTATTCTCTTTGTAAGCAAACTTCTATATAATATTATAACATAATAACAATAACACAGGCTTATCTGGATAATCTGTATAATATTATAACGTAATCTTCTAATTTTGGATTTAGTTTCTCTTTTACAAGTGGGGTATGAATTTGCTTGCAATGGGTCACTAAAATCTGTGATTTGCAATACCATTCTGCTTGGTAAACGGTTCTGCTAGGTTCATGATTTTCTTTTCTATGATTTTAATTATTTCACATAAGTAGTTTATGAACATCCTAAATATTGATTGCAAGTGACCTAATGCAAAGGGCCACATCTTCCATGCATCCTTTTCTGATCAATTGTTGTTGAGTCAATTAGGCCACATAAGAACTTCGAATTAAAAAAAAATTATAATCATGTATTAGCTTTGATAATTCTCTTTTCAATCTAGATTTCTTAGGAGAACAGTTATTTTGCTTATAATTATTTAGGCCACCCAGGTCCCAGTGTAGAAAGTACATGGAAGATTAGTCAAGAGGCCAATATATCAACTATACTTTAGAAAATGTAACTCACATATGTTCCCCTTCTCCATTTTTTCTCTTAGTTGACCTTAAACTACTCTACGGATGATGATTCTGTTGTTAGCTATAGTTTTCTTGTATATACTTGTGTAATATTCTAATAATAGTCATTTTTTTAATTTATGCAGGTAATTAAAGATTGATCATTACCGGGGGTCACCTACGCAACGTATCATCAATTTATATATAGGTTACTCTAGATTTTATGTATTAACTAGTATGGATACTCTTTAAGTTGTAAGTACTGAATATTACTCTTCATGTTATAAGTACTAAATTTTGAGGATTGACATAATTACTTTTTGAGGATTAATATAATTACTTTTCATGTTGTTGTTATTGTTGTTGTTGTCATCTTCTATAGTTACTTTTAGAGTTAATTGCCTATATAAAGGCCTTTTAGAATTTGTGAAGATTAGTTCTGCTTTACATTGGAAAGTCAATGGAGTATTCTTGGAAGATGAACACAATTATAAAGGCCTATATAAGTATACCCTACAGTGACGATATTTACTGGTCACTTAACATATATGTTTATAGTGACAAGGGAATGGGCATAACTCCATGTGTTTACAGTGATGACATATACTGTTAAACTCCTAATTCTAAAAATTGTATTAATTAATTATTTATGATAGTTATGAGCTAAATAGAGGAAATAGATTTTATTAAATTTTTATTTAAGGTGTTTGTGCATTTAGGGGATTTATGCAGCCATTATAAATTTTTTCTAATTTATTCCATGTAGGAGACCCTTTGGACAGTTGCTAGCTTAATGGTATGCACAAATATAATTTTTAGAATTTTCTATGTATATATATATATATATATATATATATATATATATATATATATATATATATATATATATATAATTCCTATTGGATCTAAACCAAACCCCTTAGCCTCTACCCTACCCGCCTGAACCCACTAACCGTTTAACCCCTACCCGGACCCGTTAGGAGAAGAAAAATATCAACAGCAGCAGTAAAAACCAACTTTGCTTTCCCTTCTTCGCGCGTGTGAAGAAAAATATCAGCAGCAACACCACTGCTTCATTCCGCCGACTCATTCCACCGCCTCTTATTTCTATTACTACTAAACTCTCCTCAATCGAAACCCAAAACAAAGAAAGAAAGAAACAGCAGCAGCAGTAGTTTTGTGAAACCACTAAATTATCCCACCGGCTCTTTATCTCTATATATATTACAAACTCTCCCAAACCCTAACTATAATTCTTCTACTAAACTTAACACCGTTTTGGACGCTTGCACTATACAAAATTTTTGCCCGACAAGTATACCTTGTCATCGTACTATTATTTACATTCCACATGATGCCTGCATAATTTGTTTCTACTTATTTAGTTTATTTATTGCTATATAAATTATGCGTCCAGGAAATCTTGGGTGCAACGACGATGTCGTCGTATCATATTTTATTTATGTATATTTTTGGACCCAATTTATGATACCACCCCGTTATTATGGAGCATCATTAGGTTCATTGGCCGTGACACAGTTGTTACACGAGTTGTGAGTCTCATATAGTTCACGGACTGTGTGACAGTTCTGGCCTCCTGTACGTATGGACCGTGCGTTAGGGATGACTGCTGATAGAAACTTTGTATGCTAGTAGACCTGGCATTTATTTAGAGGTTTTATCGTGTCATGGATATGGCATGCTTAGAGCATGGGATAGGGATAACAACAAGTAAGATATTTGGGCTCCTTTGTACTTTCCTTTTATGTAACCCGTACGCTCCTCCAGAGATACGCGGTCATGATGACCCCTATACTACTTGGCGGCCTCTGCCGTTCAAAAGATGATATTCTTTGTAGGTCCCTGATTCTCTGAAAGAATCATACCAATTCCACTATATGGCCAGATAGCCCACTTGGTGGAAAGTTGTTCTCAAACTGCATTCACTTAGATGGTTAGGCGACCCATTGGATGTTTACTTTTCAGTACTTTATTGGCATATTATTATGTATCTTATTACGTCCCTCTGAAGATCTGGTTCCTTTCCAGTAATGGATGAGCAGGAGTATCCGCAGGAGTACGGACCTGGACCTGACTCTACTTACCTGACTGAGGAGGTCTTACCCTCAGAGTATCTGTGATTTATTGCCACTGTTTAGAGATTTTATTGCTACTTCAGTATAGTCGTTTTGTAGTAGATTTGATTTCATCCGACTATCAGACTTGATACTCATCTTTGATATTCAGATATTATTCAGCTCTTTATTTTTACTTATTATTTATGCTGTGGATGAGATATAGATTGTGTGTGACTTGTTGTGACAGTATATTACTACTGGTGGATTGGATATTCATGTACAACGTACGTGTGTATATGGTTTTCATATATTGGAGTTCGTATACATACGGCTGGGCGTGTTACGTATTGTCATGCCCCAGTCCCAAAAATACGTAGGACTAGGACACGTAGGCATGCCGGCCGCATGGGTATGGCAACTCCAATATATAGAAATCAAACCCATACGTACGCTGTAATATGAATATCAAATCCACAGGGGTATAACATATGTCACAAGTCACAGGGTATAATCTAAATCTCATCCACGAAAATCAAATATAATTAAATAACCAATATCTATGAAACTAGATCTCAATAAGACGTATCTAAGGATGATAGTTGGATGGAAACAAATCCACTACCAACTAGAATATAAGAGTAAATATAATATAAGTACAACACAACAAACACAATATATAAGAATACCAGCTATCAATCACGGGCTCGAAGAGAAGACATCCTCGAAATATATGTGACCATCCGTAACTGCGCTCCTGCGTATACTTAAGAACAAATACACCAGGAAGGGCCAGGTCCTCAGAGGGACATAACAAGATACATAAAAGTAAGATACATAAAAGTATGCCAATAAAGTACTGAAATAAATATCCAATGATCGCCTAACCGTCTAAGTGAATGCAGTTAAGAACAACTTTCCCCACAAGTGAGCTATCTGGCTGAAAACTGGGTTTGGCATAACTCTCTCGGAGAACCAGGGACCTCAAAGGCACGTCGTCTTTTGAACGGCGGAGGCCCGCCAAGTAGTATAGGGGTCATCACCGCCCGTATCTCCATCGGAGCTTCCGGGTTATAGAAGGAAAAAGTGTAAAGGAGCTCAAATGTGGTACTTGTTGTTCTCCCCACCCCATGCTCTAAGCATGTCACATCCATGACACAATTTGGTTCATAGCCTATTCTTAGTACCCTAGCCTAATCCTGCAACCAAAAAAAGGAAAAGGATGGGACCACCGTACTACAATAGGCTATGTCCCTAGACCTCTAATAACTGCTAAGTCTACGAGTATGCAAAGTTTCTAACAGCAGTTATTCCTAACGCATGGCCCACACGTACAGTGGGCCAAACCCTGCACGCCAGTCCGTGATCTATATGAGACTCATAACTCATGTAACAACTGTGTCACGGCCAATGAACCTAAAGATGCTACATGATAATGGGGTAGTCTCATAAACAAGGTCAATGCAAATACATATATAAAAATATATCGTGACGATACCGTCGCGCGCATTTTATATAACAGTTAAAATATATGAACTAAAGACAGAAAATAAGGATGCATGCAACATATGGAAAATAAAAAATAGTACAATGGCAAGGTATACTTGCCTGGCAAGGAAGCTGCAATGTACCAATAACCTGCTCCAGAAGTCGTGCAGAATAAATCCAATATCCTACGTACTCATAAATATAATACAATAAAATTATTAGTCATTACACTAGCACATACACAACCACATTTACACTGGACTCAGGGGGTACATTAGGGGTAACACTAGTCATCTAACACGGTCAATTACGCGTTGAATTACGCGGGTGTCGCATCTTCAAGTATTATACACAATCAGTCAGTCAACTGACAGATGTCTACGCCAGTACGTTAATGTACGCAAGGCGGACAATTCATAAGTGCTTAGCGTCAACATGGTCAAGGTAAGTACGGGACAGTCCACGGTGTCCTAGGGTCATACAGTCTAAGTATATATAGTCATTATTATCAATTAGCATTTACTTACATATATATTCATATTTATATAATAATATAACCAGCAATTTATTTACATAACTATTGGAATACATATATATGTGCATAAATATATATACCAACTAATAATATGCTAATGACTAACCAAATATATATATATACTAAATATTTATATATTTCAAACTGAATAATATCCGCGTACGCGTACATGCATGAATGCGAGTTGGGTTCTCCGACTCAGGGTCTGATGTAAACTAGCTGTGGTGACTAAATACTAATGTCCTACTGGAACACACACAAACACACATAACAAGGAGAAGGCGGAACAGGTTCGTACGTCGGGGTACGGGCATGGGTACGACGGTGAGGTTGACGACGATGATGATAAAGATGATTACAATAAATACGATGCCTGCTGATACGATGATGATTAAGGGTGAGATGATGACGATGATAATGACGACGATGGTGATACTGGGTTGATGATAATGAGGTGATAATAATATGATGATTTTGATGATTGGATGATGATGAAGATTATGAGATGATGATGATGTGTTGATGGTTTAATAGTAAAAATGATGAATCGAGATGATGATGACGAGGGCGATGGTGTTTGATGAGGACGACAATGCGATGATAATGAACCGAGATGATGATGATGAGGGCGATGGTGTTTGATGAGGACGAGGATGGAGATGTGAACGATGGTGTTGATGATGATAATGCTGAGGAGTTATGGTGATGGTGATATGATGATACCAATGATGATGATGATGATAATGGCTGTGGTGATTTTGTAGGTGGTGGTATCTGAACTCCGGCCGTGGGGCGGAGCTCAGGCCAGGGAAATCCGGCCAGTGGGGGAGGACCAGGGGCAAGGGTCGATGACAGGGAGGAACTGGAGGAGAGGTGGTGATAATGGTGGTCGTGCGGGCCGGCGGGGTCGAGCTCCAAGCGCTCGGGAACGAACGGAATCGATGACTCCGGCAAGGGGAGGTCTGGCCGGGTCACGTCATGGTCGGCCACGGGTCGAGGGGAGTCGCGGGACAGAAGAGGCGAGTTCAGGGTGGAAGAAGAAGACTGACAGGGAGGAGATGGCCGGAGGTCGGGCTCAGGTCAGCGGGGAAGAGGAGGAAGAAGGTGAAGAGATGGTGGAGACTGGTGGCATGTGGTGGTGTTGCTGGTGTAGATGGTGGTCGATGGCAGAGGGCTCGGGGTATTGTCGACGGGATCCGGCGGGTCGAGATGGCCGGAGGGAGAGGTCAACACGGAGGAGGCCGTCGGTGAGTGTCGCGTGCTTCGGTCGAGGGGGATCGAGGCGGGGAAGACGTCGTGGTGGTCGAGGGGTCATGGCCGTGTCAAACCGCCTGGAGTCGTCGTCGGTCCGGCGAGGGAGATGGGGTTCCGCCGTCCAGGCGAGGAGGATGAGGAGATGAAGGGGGGAGGTGAAGGTGGAGGCTGGTGGTCGACCAGGCGGAGCTCCGGCGAGGTAGGGGAGACACATGAAGTGGGAAGGGGGTGAATAGGAGTCGGCTGTGGTATTTTCTTTAGGTTTGGTTTTGGTGAAAAGAATTTTAAGGTATATTTATATATGATGAGGTGAACTCTTGAGGTTGACCTAGGGTTTGATGTTTGACTTAGGTTTTGGACTTGGTCAATATTTCTTGGTATGGGCCTTGGTCTTGCATGAGGATGTGGGGAGGCTACAATTTGCATTGTTTAATTGCAAGGATAGGTTTAAATATATGGGGCGATGTGCGCACGTTGCACATCCCAAAAATTATGGGAAAAATTCCTATGAAGGGAAAAAATAGATTTTTTATGAATTATCCACTGGTGGGGACACCTCAATACGTTTTTGCATAAAAGCCCCCCAACAATTGGAAAATTACACAAATGCGGAAATTGGATTTAATTAATTAAATCGAATGTGCACGATGTTCTAGAATTAATTAGGAGTACATAGGAATGAAATTGGATCTGACACAAGTGTAGGGACGTAGATGGTACAGTGTAGAATATTAATAAAATTTGGATTGCACAAAACGGTCAAGATTGTGTCTCCAATTTCGATTGGGACGCACAAGGGTACAAAATTAGGATTTATATCGAATTAAGAAATAACGTCCACGATGTTTATTATGCGGCTAAAATATAGCATCAGAGAGCAATATTATAAGTTGCACAAGGGTCAGAATAGTAGGCGGACATGTCTAGGATGAGGTTGTGAAGTTTGTAGATAGGCAATGGCTAGTGAGGTGCTCCAATTATCGAAGCAACGGTAATGTGTACTACACGATATAAATTATTGCATAATTAAATAAATACCATGTTCTAATTCTATTTGGCTCGAACTAGCCCTAATTTTACTATCTAAGCAAATTAGGTCTAATTTTGGGTGAGAGGGTTTACAATCTACCCAACTTAAAATAATTTTGTTCTCAAAATTAAACTAGGGTAGGGTTTCTCTATCTAACCTCACTTGATTACAATCTAAAGAATTCTCCTTAAGTTAACTTTGCAGTTTCTACCCAACTTAGAATTTACTCATCTATCATCTAAGGCTATACATCTAAGAAGGCTATGTCCCAAATTATTTAATCATGTTATTGAATCCTCAAAGTCTTTAACACCAAATATATCATCTATGATATTCCCTTAATCATTTATAAAAGATAGTCACCAAAGAATGCGACTGGCCTGTGGGGTATATCTAGTACTATCTATATATCAAACTTATACTAAGCAAGATGTTTCCTCTTTTCGAAATAAGGGAAGACGAAGATCAATAATAAAGAGTTCAAGGGAGAGGTAATAGAATAGAAGTATTGGGATCAAGGAGTTTAAAGAATTCAAATAGGAATTGTCAAGGCAGTTGTGGATGGAAATTCTATTTTGGTAATTCTTTGTTCGCATGCTCGTATTGGTACAGTTATGTAACCGATACGATCCGCTCAGACATATCTAGAGGGCAAGTACAAGTGTCTACTAGTCAACTATATATCTCAACCCACTTAAAGTATTATTACGAAGGGCGAATCAAGCGCACTAGGGTTGATCAAACCGTAATACACTGATTCTGAAATATATTAGTGTGTCGACCCACTAATACATATGTCATGAACAAGCTCGATAAGGAATAAGCTTGCAAAAACTAGGCTATAATAGCGGCATAAGTCAAGGTGGTACAACAAATATAAGTACGCTAGATGATGATGAAAGGAGGTACAAGTCAATTCAAGTTCACAAAAATAAAAATATAATAAGCAATAATAATAAAGACTCTATAATCTCTACAGTTATCATACAACCTCCTTGTCTAAGTCGCTAGTCGACCAAATAGGGACAAGGACCTCTAAATTCTATCATCTGAATAAACACTGTCATCTTATGCTAGTATACAATTAATGACATTCAATTATACTTCAATAATGGGTCAAAAAACTATGTGATACTAGGGTGTGAGGTATACTACATAACTTATAACAATTGAACTACTATTGCAATGGTCTTAAGGATACTGTAGAAGCTCTTGTTAAGGTCTACGAGAAGGGGTCTTGGTACTTATTAGGGTATCTTCCTATATTACATAGGTCATGGTCGTCTTAAGCCTTAGTCATAGTGCTTATAGAACAAGTGTCAATAGCAAGAATAGAAATGTTACTAGACTCAAGGGAAGAAAATATAACTTGTATCGGGGTGAGGGTACAAATTACGTGGTCTACAACTAGGGGTAATCATCACAATCTAATTGAATAACTCAACTATCAGGTCACTACTAGAAAAAGCGGGATTAGCGACGTATTTTAGCGACTCCTGGTATAAACGTCGCTAAATCAGCGACTCCATTAAAAACATCGCTAGACGTCGCTAAATGGCGACATTTAGCGACGTTTAGCGACTTTTTTTAAGATTTTAAAATATTAGTCGCTATAAGTTCAATTAAGGTCGCTAAATGTCGCTAATATATCGGATTTAGAGACGTTTAGCGTCGTAATTAGCGACGTATATGTCAAAAATATTTAGCAACGTGTTTAGCGACGTCTTAGACGTCGCTAAATTTTAATTTAGCAACGTTTTCATTATACGTCGCTAAACGTCGCTAAATTTTGGTTAATTAGGGCTCAGATTCTTTTCTCCCATCTGTCGAAAATTTTGAAAGTTTTCGATTTCCCCCGCCCCCCCTCTCCGGCGACCGGCTCTCCACGGCTGCGGCTACTCCGGCACCCCCCTCCTCCTCCTCGAGCTCTAGGTAATCTCTCTCTCATGTGACACTGACACAACTGATGACTAGACAGACATGACACAAGCACACAGATTCGACACACGCACACAGACACGATACACGCAGACACACACTGACAGACACACATGACACATACACACAGACGCAGATACACACTCACACACACTCACACAGACACTGACACTGACACAGGCACGACACACACACACACACTGACACACACACACACACACTGAAACACATACAATATTCTATCTTCACTATGGATGTTTCTTCCTAGTTTGTCTTGTGCAGAGGAGCATTGCACTTGTATGCACTGAGCATCCATGTCTCTCTCCCCCCGCAGGCCTTGCTACTATGTCCTCCATATTTTACTTACTATGATGATCCCCCTCTGCCTCTATAAGAAGTAGAGACCCTTCGTGATGTACAGTTACTTTAGTACCTTATAAATTCCCTACAGTACAGCCTAGCTTTATTGAATTGTAAGAATTATCTGCTTCTGGAGATCTGGATCCTGATTTAATTATCAGGTTCTTCAGGGGATCAAGGAGAAGAAACCATTGGAGTTTGCACAGTTCCTACTTTAGCAATGGGTGCAGCAGGAATTAGTTATGAAATTCAAGAATTATTCTAGATTTAGCTTATGATTCCTCTATTCCTGAATTCTTCGGTCTAGATGGTGCCTCTGTATATTTATAGAACAATGCAGCAGGAATTAGTTGTGGAAATTCTAGATTTAGCTTATGATACCTCAATTCCTGAATTCTCCTGTCTAGATGATGCCTTTGTATTTATAGAACAACTATATTGATAACTAGTAAATACAACAACTATATTGATAACTAGTTGCTCTAGATGAGCTTTGGGCCTGGGCTTCGAGGGATGCACTATGTAGCAAAATACACCATTGGCAACTCTAGTAAGCCAAGGCTTAACATAAGATCTAATCTATTTTATGTTTGTGTGTGTGGGCCTGGGCTTCGAGGGATACACTATGTAGCAAAAGAGGCCATTGGCAACTCTTGTAAGCCTAGGCTTAACATAAGATCTAATCCATTTTTATGTGTGTGTGTGTGTTTGCTTCCAACTCACAACTTACTAGGATACTATGAGCCATATATCTATACTACTTTATAATAAGAAAACTGAGACATCACAGTGGAATTTTTTTTCCAAAAAAGTTCTTACTAATTAAAATTGTTCATTCAATTTAATATGGGAAGTTAAGTAATTACGCGTAGAAAAAATATTAAAAAACTAAGAGACTTGGCCTCTTTTCAAGTAGTAAATAAACTATTGTTTGCTTTTACCAATAGTATAAAATATTAAAAAACTAAGAGACTTGGCCTCTTTTCAGTTGTTTTGAATATTTCTTATTTTAAACTTTGATAAATGAAAGTATGTATTATATCAGTTATGATTTTTATAGTACGGTTAAGTTATGAAGTTAGGTGATAAACCACTGTATGTAATAATTTATATGATACATACTATCATTTTTGCAGAAGTATCTAGAAATGGATATGAATTACTATCTGCGTCATCGTTCGTGGATATACAACCATCATCCTGATGACATGTGCGGTGTACGGGATGAATTCATTGAGGGTGTACAGCAGTTCCTGCAGTTCGTCAAGGCTTTCCCTCAGTACATGGACGGTACCAAAATTAAGTGTCCGTGTGTGAGATGTCGCAACAGAAAATATCATCCAGAAGTGGAAGTTACATATCATTTATACTCGAAGGACTTCACGCCGAATTACTATCAGTGGACCGCGCACGGAGAACTTGTATCTCTAGCATCGGAGTCGGAGCCCTATGTGGAGCCGTATATGGATATCCAAGACCACGATGCTTATGACGACGGGTTGGTGAACATGGTTTATGATGCGGCGGGGCCTAGTTTCAATCCGGACAATTATGATGCGGCGGAACCTAGTTTCAATTCGGACAATTATGATGCAGCTGAGGAGGCACCGAATGCCGATGTTGCAAAGTTTATGGAGTTGCTGGAGAATGCAAGGCCTCCACTATATCCTGGTTGTGAGGATCATTCACCGTTGGAGGTGGTTACAAGATTATTGAGCATCAAGTCCGATTTTAACATGTTGCAAGAATGCTATATCGTGCTATTCAGGTGTGAATGGTTCGATCCGATTCAAGATCAAGGTTGGAAAATTGACAAGCATGGCCTTGTGGATATAAACTACAAGAGTAGATATCAAGGCTATGAACCATTTATCCTATCAAGTCAGGCTCAGCTCATGTACTTCATAACTTATCCTAGACGGGGGAAAGCGAGGTCGGATTGGTGGGCAGTATGCAAGACTAAAGCTAGAAATACCTTTGACATTGACGAAATAGCTTATCAGGAGGACGATCTACCTCTTGTAACAAATATTATAGATGTTGACTCAACAGAAGTTACTCATTACACGAGTAATAATATAGAAGATGTATAATTATCCGAAGAGGACGACGAAGTAGATGAAAGTAAAGACGAGGAAGAGGAAGAACAGGACGACGAAGGCGAACAAGATGAATTTTCTGAAGATGATTGAAAATAAAATATATTGCATGTAGAATGTAACTATATTTTGACTGTAGAATATAGATCAAGGTTAGAAAATTGACGAAGTAGATGTACCCATTAACGAATATATGTATTATATTTTAACTGTAGAATGCTTTGAGATATACATCACATTTCGACTGTAGAATATAGTATATATTTGTGTTTCTCTATATTCATCATATGTTGTTATCAGATATGACAGGACGACGCGGAGGATTCGGCAGGTCCCGAGGTAGACAGAGTGCCACTCCGGTACTGCCTACTGTTGGTTCCGGATCATCGTCGCCCAGTACTCCAGTATATCGATCACTCACATCTCCGACTGTTGGGACGAGTAGTTCCTGGGGTGATAGTACACCCTCGTCCAGCGTTTCTCCTGTTGACGGAACCATGGGGACAGATGAACATGTCGAGGAGGTCGTGCCCACGTTGTCCCAGCATCAGCAAGATCCACCATGCGCACCTCCGGAGGAGACGAGGACAGAGATTTGGGTCGACGGTACAAAGTAAGTCAATTAGATGGTTTAGTATATATTTGTGTTTCTCTTTATTCATCGTATATTGACTTTTCAGTAATCTAAATTATTATCTCTGTATAGATATCGTCCATCGTCGGTTCAGAGACGCATGGGCCAATTTCTCAGGAACAACTACGGTGTCCCTTGGATCAACTACTCTGAGGCTCCGGAGGAGAGGAAGGCATTCTGGTTTGCGCAATTCCAGGTAAAAGTATATTAAATAAATTCTCTAATTTATGCATATTATATAACTTATTTGTGATGCTAACTTAATAAATTATTTATTGTAGCAAATGTATTTTTATCCTCTGTACCGGGCCGAGTTGATCGAGCGGCTCTTTCCTACCGTTGCTGCCAAGCTTATCCGAGATGCTTTGGATGACCAGAAGGCTCGTGATCGTGTTGGAAAACCGATCCAAGGTTGGATCACGCCTGAGCAGTGGACTGCGATGAGGGCTAGATTCGACGATCCGAGCTACAAGGAAAGGTTTAAGAAGGCCAAGGCGGCTAGGCAGAATGCTGCCAAGTGGTGTGGTGGCTCGATTCCGATGACGGAACATTTTCGTCGTTTGGTATATTTTTTCTTTTAAAATATATTATTTTAATATAAGTACCATAAAATGGTACTTGGAAAAAATATTTAAGTTTAGTAATAAATAATATATTTTTAACAGGTACAGAGGGGTGATGATGCAAACACGGTGACCGTCTTCTTGGCCATCCATCGCAAGGACGGAAATCTCATTGATGAGAGGGCCTCACAGACCTATGTAAGTATTACTTTACTTTGTGTTAATTTTAATATAACTTAGGCAATTATCGAGTTTCCAAACCTTTTCTAGGCCGTGTATCTTAGGCTGCGTGAGCGGGCGACTGCTAGTGCACCTACACCTGGAGAGGCTGGTACTACATCGAAGCCTGCTCCATCTCCGTCGACGGACGACCTGTGGGTGACCGCAGCTGGTGGTCTCTAGAGGGGTATGTACTACGGTACGGGCTCCTATGGCGCCCTGGTTGCGACGCAGTCATCTAGAGCCTCCCCGATAGCTGCGTATTCCACACACCCCTTGCAGTCGCAGCCCTCGCAGTCGTCGGCCAGAGTCCAGGAGGCCGTCCAGGAGGCCGTTGACCGCCAGATTGCGTCTCTCCGTGACGAGTTGCTGCGAAGTATGGAGGAGCAGCCCTGGTCCCAGTCGCAGGCGGACGATCCGATGCTCATCGCACGATTGGATATGCTCGACCGCAGCATGACGGAGCTACGGGAATTGACAAATGATATTAGAGCCTCCAATGACCGTAACATCATGGAGCTGCAGGCGTCACAGCTATCGATGGGCGAGAAGCTGACGATGATGCAGGATTCAATGGTTCATAGCAGTACGAGGCTGTTATCTACCCTGGATTCTTACAACCAGCGACTCGCAGACTTGGAGCGGGCACGGCCTCCACCGACGTCACTGCCTTCTCCATCGACATCGGTGTCGATTCCACGGGACGAGTATGAGGAGTTCTTATCCTTAAAGCGCGCCGGTGGTCAGCCTCCTGCAGATCCGCAGTAGTATAGTTATTTTTATTATTATTTAGGATGCGATTGTATGGATATAAATTTGCCATATTCTTTACGTTTACGATAAGATTTGCTGGAAGATTTCTTTTCTTCAAATTTTATTATATTATTCATATTTTCGTTTACAACTGATGACTGATACTTGGCCTGTATTTACCCAGTGTACTAGAATTTTTTTCCCTTGGTACTGCTACTGTGTTCTTTATTCAATTATTTCTACTACCATCATATACCTGATAATGAACCCAAGGGGGCTGGTAAATCTAGAAATGCATTTTTTTTATTTTTTTTAAAATTAGCGACATTTTTAGCAACGTTTAGCGACGTTTAGCGATGTTATGTTACGTCGCTAAATACGTCGCTAATTAGCGATGCTGTAACAAGTCGCTAAATACGTCACTAATGACGTCGCTAAAAATGTCGCTATACGTCGCCAATTGCTGACATGGCAGAATAGCCAGGTCATTAAAGACGTCGGTGTAACGTCGCTATATAAGTTGCTAATCAGTGACGTGTAGCGACTTTAATAAACGTCGCTATTTAGTGACTCGGCGTCGCTAAATTTTGTGACACATTAAAGTCGCTAAAAAATGTCGGTATAGCGACGTTTAGCGATTTTTTTTTTGCGACTAGGTTTTTTCCGACAACTTTAAAACGTCGCTAATTACGTCGCTAAACCAAATTAGCGACGATATTTGGTTTTTTAGCGACGTTTTTAGACGTCGCTAATTTGACTTTTTCTGGTAGTGGGTTCTAACTACAAGGTACACAATTCAAAATTTAAGATTATAATTATAGCGACTATATATCCTATCGTAGAATACAATCACTTGGTCTATAATTAGAGGTATCTTGTTGACTGTTGTTGGCGTAAAAGCCAAATGACTGTTGTTGGTGTAAAAGCCAAATGACTATCTTGTTGGCGTAAAAAGCCAAACTATGAAGAAGATTGCCTCATTTACACTACGGTTATGACAACTGCTACCCACGTTCAATCTGCGTATGACATGTATCCCTTTATAAGATCATGGCATGCAAGCCACGTAGGTAACTGTCCCTGTCACTATCCCATTTCCAGAGCAGGGTATTTTTTTTATTTTGGTAAATTGTGTATTGTTTATAATTAATTATATTTATATTTAATTGATGGTTGTATTATTTTTTTATTAATTATTTTAGGGTTTTGGCTAGTCTAAACCCATGTCTGACCCAACCAACACCCTTGTGAGACCTATTTTTGGGTTTAGAATATTTATTATATTTTTAATAGGTTAGTTGGAGTGATTGGGAGTTAGTTTGAGTACTTTTAGAACCCCAAACCCAAAACCCAAGTTAGAAAAGGGTATTTTGGTCTTTTGGCACTATGTAAACCCTTATTACATGTGTGGCCGGCCCCTAAACTCCTTCCCAGACTCGGAGCACAGCCCCCTCTCATTCTTCACTTCTTCTTCTTCTTCTTCTTCTTCTCCACTCTTTCTTCTTCTTTCCTTCTTCCAACTTCAAGTAAGTTTCCCATTTCTTCTCTTTCTTCTTCTATTCTTCATGGATGTGAACCCTAACCTTTTGATTTTTCCTAACCTAGGTGGATAGAGCTTAGATTTGGTGTTGGAGCTTGGGTTGAAAGCTTGGAAGCTTGGTGTGGTAGATTTGGAGCTTTTTGGAGACTTTGGCTTGAAATTCCAACTCCCATGAATTAAACCCTAGCTTTACTCTTACTAATTTCTCTAATATAGTGTAATTAGTGGTTTAGAACCTTCTTAGACCCTAAGGCTACCCGTGGTAGGAAGTTGGAGCAAGTTTGGTTGTGTTTGGAGACTTTGACATTAGATTTTGTGTCAATTTTGGATGAAATCCGAGATTAGCCCAATTTTGGGTGATGCCCTAGGTTAGACAGACCTAGATAGACGTGCTCGGATGTCTTGAGGGTTAGTACGTGTCTCCGTTCGGACACGTGAGGTCGTGTCGCGAAGAAATGGACGTTTCGGGCGTTTTGGGGGTTTTCGTCGTCGCCGGTTCTATGTGCGTGCGCATTTTTGCCACGGACATAGAATCGATGAGCTAGGATTTAGACATCGTTTATAATCTGTGGGTAAATTTTGGGCCGATTCCGAGTAGATTTTGTGTGCGTTCCAGGAGGTTTTGCGAACCGCACACCACGTGTTCGTCGAAATGACCGAACGGCCATTTTGACTTGGTTTCTTAGTTTTTGGCTTGTGCGCGTGTTGGATTAGCTTCGAGGAGTGTGTGCTAGA